>CM021101.1:761512341-761541767 GCA_007115665.2 Sequoiadendron giganteum
ATGTCCATGCATGTTGTTGAGAACTCTCTATTGTGTTCTATAGGATTCTTTTTTCCATTATACTTAGGCAAAACCGGTATATTGTATCCATGGGAAAAAGGTGTCATATAGAGTACTTTATCAAATGGACATGGACATAGGTCTTGTGCTGAGATAGTTCATTTTCTGGACATAGACATGTTGTCCATCTGCTATTGAAGTGCTTGCATTTTGTTTTGAAGGGCATTGACTTGTGTCAAAGACATGGTGTTTGTGTTATTGGGATCAATGTAGATCTTCTGATACGCCATGTTTTGTGACGGGTAATGATTTGGTGAGGGAATATATCCTGTCAAAATATTCTGATTACGGATAGGGATATTTCCTGTCTGAATGATTTGATTCAGTATAGGAATGCTTCCTATCTGAATTGTCTGAATTGGAATAGGAATGCTTCCTATCTGGGTTGTCTGACTTGGTATAGGTATATTCCCTCCAACTTTGGTTCTCTTACCAGTCGCGTTGGTGCCAAAGGGGTTGGAGGAAGTTGCTCCCACAGTGAATTGTAAACCTTGTGTTATGTTAAAAGGAGTTGTGTTTACAATTGACAATGTTTGTGTTGGTATACTTGTTGGTATCGCTGAAATTATTTGGGGAATAGACATAGTAGATGTCACAGTTTGTGTTTGTTGAGTTGACTGTGTTGTCAAAGAATGGACATCAAATCGTGGAGGTAGTGTGGCACCTCCTACTAGCAATTTTGCTAAGTAGCATTTTGGATCGTTTAGCAAACACTCATCCATGAAGGATGCAAACTCAAGATCTTGAACTGCTACATCTATGTCTTCTATGTAAATTTGCCCATGTGTGTCTCTACTGACATGTTTTTCAAGTAAAGGCTTGTGTGGACGTTTGCTTCCTGACAGTTGGTTTCCAAATGGATTGATGAATTCGTTGGGGTTTTTCAGTGCTTTGTATTTCTTTTTGGACCTTGTTTTGACCATGAAAAAGTTTGCTCAAAATGGGTAATGCAGACTATGCCTAAAAACTGATATGACCTATGTCTATGTTTTTTGATATTTTTGACAATAAGGATGTTGCTAAAGAACTAAAATGACGTATGACTAGACGGACAATATGCAAAAATTCTAAGTGGACTAATGATGAAAAATCAGTCTAAGATGGGTATAACCTACAACCTAATGGAATAAATGGATGCAAAAGTTTGTTCCTGATGATGGAACCAAAAGGTATGACAATGTGAATTTTCCAAAGACAAGGAAAGTTATCTATTCCGTGATTTGCAATTTCCTAGGGAGTACCTATATGCATGCAAATTAGGATGATTATGACTAATAAATTTACTACGACCAAGACGTATATGACACCTAATGATAGTAGCTAAGACGTATATGACTCCTAATGATGGTAAACTAGGATGTATATGATGGCTAATGATGCAAGGTTTTTGAGAAAATTTAACCAGTTTCTAATCCAAGGCTGATCCTAAAAACCTAAAGCAAACAGTGACAAAGATGTTCCAGACTTAGCTCACATTTTTTGAAATTTTTTCTGTTGACAGGCAAATGCAGTTCACCTAACAGTTATGGTTTTTCCTCTGACAAATGCAGTTTTTTTAACAGATGCAATTTTTCAACTGACAGATGTGACTTAAAAGGACACATGCAGTTTTTGAACTGACAAATGTGGTTTGCATGCACACATGTGGCTCAGAATGTAATAGTTGCGACTCGTTATATGTAGATTGTAAAATGACTATTTTGACTGACAGATGAGACATTTCCCCTATCAAATGTGACTCACTATGACACATGCGGCGATTAAACTGACAAATGCGACTCTGTTTTCTAACAATTGAAATTTTCCCGAAATTTGTTTGATTGACTTTGTTTGTTTGATCAAGATTTTGACGAATACAATAAAGAGCAAACATAGCAATCTATGTATCTTCTATTTTTGTGATGTAAGGACTATTAAGACTCGAAAAAATGTACAACCTAGGCATTTAGGACAGTATTTGCTGAATTCTTACTTGGATTTCTCTAGCTACACATATTCAAGGCGAATGACTAGTAGCTTGACCCCACTGGCTCCCTTCCATGACACTCACTTATACAGGGCAGCCAAGCTGCTACACCCATGAAACTCCCATGGCATACATGTCACCTTAGCACAAGAACCGTAAATTTGTAAGATGGCTTCATAGGTTATACACCTGTTGCGCTAGCAAATATATAGGATTTTGGTAACTCTACAACAAAGCTTTTAATAAGGGCATTCCATTCATGGGACACTATCCTACATTGGCAAGACTCCATTTCTGTCCATCTCATCAGAATAGTGCGTGTGATTCATGGGATTTCCCCAAGAATCCACTTTTATATACTGGTTGAAAGTCGCTTGGCTTTAGCGTGCTACTAGTCTGAGTCATCTTGGGGTGAGTACTTTTTCCCACCAAGACAAGCCCAAATTCTAGATTCAGTAACCGTTTCTTTTACACCTAGGATCGCATGAATGCGCAAGGGGAGAGGATACTTTAATTACTAAATCATGGGGTTCTAAACTAACAATGCAGACACGAAAAACACTGGTAAATTATTAAGCCCAAACAAGATTATTTACACTACCAAACAGAAGTTCATTTTATTCCACATGACGATTATCTATCTATCAAACAAAAATCTTGGTAAAAAAAGACAAAAGCATTACGTCTTGCATGCAAAATTTGTCAGTAGTTCAATGTTTGTATTTAGATTTTGTATTGTCTTCTATGCTTCATCCTTCAAACACTTGTTATTCCACCTTGACACAACTGGAACAAACATTAGCGAAAATCCAAATCACCTAAAAAGTGAAAACTAAAAATATGGATGCACGAAAATCGATAAAAAAAATAAAAAACTTTTAACAGCCAGATGCAGCTTTTGGAGCCACAGATGTAGTTCGGCTGGTGATAGGAAGATGCGGTTAATGGAGTGTCTGATGCGGTTTGGTAATTTGTTGACAGGCAGACGCGGCGATTGACAAGCAAATGCGGTGATTAATAGGCAGATGCGGTGATTGATAGGCGAATGCGACTTATGGCATACCAGATGTAGTTTGTAATAATAGGTGCATCACTGTTTTTGACAGATGCGGTGTTCTGGATGGAAAACCTATGAAAAAGGAAAATCAGAAAATGGAAAGACAAAATTTGAAACGTATTCACGTCGGGTTCACCAAATGTAACTCAGATTTTTCAGAATTGTGGATGGATGCTAAAGCTGCACAAGATTAAACATCAATTCTAATCCAAATAAAACAACAAAAAATGATAAGTAAGCATGATTAATCTAAACTAATAAAACTAGAATGATCTCACCGAATATGCAAATGCTTCCTCGATTTATCTCAATTTCCCTTCTCCATTTTGCTATCTTTTTATTCTTGCCCTTAGATATTTGTGTGTTTGAATGGAAGCATAAATTCATCGAGTGTCTCAGCAAAATATCGAAGATTTTTTCTTCTCAAAAGTGTATAATGATTTTGGGAGAGGAGGAATAATTATTATGATAGGCCATTTTATAGATTGTGTGTTTTCGAACGATCGGCTCAGATTGAAAGAGAGATCGACGGATGAGATTGATGAATGCCATGCGATGAGTTATGTGATAGATAGAACGTGAGTTAGAACGTGAGTTCAACTGCAGGATAAAGACTAATTCTAGAACATGAGTTTCAATCTTCATCTTCAAAAATAAAAGAAATAGACTTTGTATGCAAAAGACAAAGTTAGAAGTTGAAGAATAATGCATTTGAATGCGAACTTGAGTTAATTAATTAAAAAGAGATATTTAATTAATAAACGCATACATGCATATGAGTTAGAACTAGTTAATCGACTAGTTATGACAAAGAGTCTTTTCGCAGAGATAAACTGGTGTTGAATTCAGAGATAACTAGAGAACTAAAAATAGATCTCAAGTATGAAGGTGAGTGAATGATTAGATAACTGGTTGATAGAGGAATGTGACATAAATAATTAAATATGAATTAAATGTTAATTTAATTCAACATTTGAAAATAAAGGATTTAATTAAATAAATAAAGATTATTTAATTTGACTGTTGAAAAGGGTGGAATTGAATAATTAAATAATAAATATTTAATTATAGTTGAAAAGGGAGTTAAATGAATAATTAAATAAAGATATTTAATTATAGTTGAAATATGACAAAGTGGGTAATTAAATAATAAATTATTTAATTATGAAAGAGGAATTAATTAGTTAGGGACATAATTAAACAAATATGATTTATTTAATTATCCAAGGTTGAATAAAGGTTATTTATGAATTAATGAATTAATTAAAAAGGGGTATTTAATTAATAGAGGAAATATGTATTAGAAAGGGTAATTAAATAATTGATATTATTTAATCATGACCATGGACTATAGAAAATTATGTCGAATATGTACTCGCAGGCCTAGACCAATTTTAGGTATCTACACTATATATTAAGTATATCCATAGCTGCGCCTAACTTTAGGAAGCTATAGGAGATTCAATGATGCTTTAACAATGTACATCACTAGATTGCTCCAAGGTGCAGAGCATATGAGAATTTGTGACAAGGCAAAAGAATTGATAAGGAGATATGGGACATGGTTTATCTAGTTCCCCACTTTCTCTTACATTGGAATTGATGGTTTTTAAAGGGCTCCCTATAGACTCCATAAATAACCTACTGATTATATTGTACTGTTGGAAGTCACTAGGAAAATTTGTGAATTCGACATTGTTGTGAAGGGAGAAATGCACAAGACAGGTTTTGGGAATGACTTCCCATTAAAGATAGGGATGGGTGATATTTTCCCTTCTATTCAGTCTAGTCATGCTTCTGAGGAGGAGATGAGTAATTCTGATCTCTCTTTCCATGCCAAGAGAGCAAGGTTTGACATCACTGGTGAAGAACAAAAGAAGGCTAGTAGGGAATATAGCCATAAGGCCCATATTGAAGATTATTGGGTTAACCTTGCTGATGAGTTTGAGGTAAGAAGGAAGAAGTTCTCTAGATTTCCAATGGATTTTGTAAGGCTATACAATGTGAAGGCCATCCTTGACCAGGTGGAAGAGGATGGAAATGTAATCTAGGTTCATGTCTATGAGGTAGTAAAAGATAAGCTAGTTGGAAAAGTTGACTAGTTAGAGGAAGAAAAGACTAACTTGGACCAAATCATGACCTCGATGATAAAGTACAACAAGATGTGGGTAAAGCACAAGATGCTAGAGTTGAAGGGTGAAGGTATCACATGCACCTATGATCTAATGGGAGACTTAGAGTCTCACTCTGCTTCGGAGGAGACACTTGAACCAGATCCTAAGGGCAAGGAAAAGGTGGATTCCCCTTTCAAAATCCAAGTAATGGATGTTCAAGTTGAGAAGGCTGCAGAGGTAAGTAAATAGAGGAAGCATGTTGCTAAGAAGAGGAGACATGCCTTGAGGAAAGAAGTTGAGAAGAACAAAGAGGAGGAAGAGGAGGTAGAAATTTTTCCCCCATTGACAAAGAGAATAAGGATTACAAAGCTATCATAGAAGGTGGAGGAAGCTTCCAAAATTGATAAGGAGATTGAGCCACTAGTGGTAGAGGTGGAAAGCTCAAGGGAAAATACACAATTTTACATGAGGAGGTCAAGGACTCCTTCCCCAAGGGATACTGCAGTAAAGGAGGATGTTTCAGTAAGTGTTCCTATTGTTGAACAGGTAGGTGTCTCCATTCCTCATAATTCTGGTAGCACAAAGGAGGAACAAAATAAGGATGAAGATCCTAAAGGTTTGGGGGAGGAAGAATTTCAAGAGGGAGACCTCTATAATGAAGAGGTAGAAATTAACAAGGTGATTCAATCTCCCTTGGCGGCACATGCAGATTCACCTGTGAAAGAGCAATCGAACAAGTCTCCATAAAAGGAGGAAATACTAGCTAGGGACCCTTCACCATTACAGGTTGTTGTGGAAGAATAATTGCAGGATAAGGAGAATCCAATCATGGATATTCCTAATGTACCAAGTGTTGAAAAGGATGCAACTGATGATCAGCAGGAACATGAGAAAGATATGCAAAATATAGTGCCTATTGGGTCTACTATTCCAGATTGGTTAGAGAAAGATTTGAAGAGAAAAATGGTGATAGTGGAGGATGCTCCTCCTGATTGGGATGTCCTAATGGCTAATGTGGAAAAGGAAAAACTAAACAAGAAAGATAGGGTTGTGTCTCGGATTGAAAGAGATGGGTTAGGCAAAAGAGTGGCCCAAATTGCTACCCCTGCTCCAAATAAAGATAGAGACAATGTGACTGCCTAGGATTATCATGTGCAAGTTGTTGACTTAGGGTATGCTTCTGTGGAGCAGGATATTGAGGAATATGAAGGCTCTAGTGTTGTTATTATGGGTAGGTTGAAGAAGGCTATGTAAACTAGGCATGAGCTAGAGAGGGAGAATTAGAAACTAAAGAAGTAATTGCAAGAGTTTATGAAACCCTTGCAAGCTATTAGCTCTTCCTCCTCTGCTACAGGTTTCTTGCCTCAGGAGATGATCTTTGAGCTGGAAAAGATGAAAGGCACCACACATGTTGCAGTTGCTTGGTTGCAGGGTGTCCAAACCAAAGGAGACGATGCTATTAAGGAAATTTTTTCAATAGGAGGGGATGCTATGAGGTTGATAGATTGGATAAAGTCTGTATTGGCTCAAGATAAGGAGGATACTATTCTCCTACTGTAGAAAACCACAACAATCATGGGGTTCACTGAAGATAAACTGGTAAAGTGTGGGATTCTTCCTTTTCCAAGGGTCTCCAAACCTTGGGAATGGTTTGAAATCCAGCAAATGAGGCAGAAGGCCTTGATAAATATCCATAAATAGGAAAGGAAAATTGAGGACACTTTGACTGGTATCCATGATAAGTGTGTCTCAGTCTTTGAGGTCATGATTGGAAGGAAGAAGTTTCCTCTAAAACATCTTAATCTAGAGTAGCTTAGGAAATGGTAGAGAGAGTTTTATTCTCCAATCAGTGAAGGACCAATTACTGGGCATCAACTAAATGATCCTGCAACTTATATTGAAGTCATGGACAAATACTTGACTAATAGGGCTGATTGGGATGGTACAGTTAGGCAGGCAAGAGATGACATCAAGTCTCTTGAGAGATGGATTAGGGTTTTTCCTGTGCCACCTGTTGTTGAGCTGGATAGAGTCCTATTGGTTGTACATGATGAAGAAGATCAAGCTAAAGAAAAGGATGGGGAGTAGCTATATAGGGTTACATTGAGATTTGTGCTTCCCATTATTCAGATGTATTGGGCTGACCTTTTTGGTATCTTGGTTGTTTTGGATGAAATTGGTGCCAATGGCACATTTCATATTATATTCGAATATATTTGAGGCCAACCTCTTGTAGGTCATGCTTTTATTGTAAATTATCTTGTTTGGGCCAACCTATCTTAGGGATTCTCTATAAAATAGGCATGTCACCTCATTTGAGAGATATATAAGGATAAATAGATTGATAAGGATAGAGATAAAGAGAAAATAGATAATTGATATTAGAGTGACTTAGGGTTTATTCTCAAGCAAGTGTTGTAACCGAAAACTGGAATTATTGCTATTTTGGATGATTTAATATAAGAGAGATATTGTGGTTTGGTATCTATCTTGTGGAGTTTCATCTGGCATGGTTCTTGTTGTTCTATATTTGAAATTTGTTATAATTTTATAGTTAAATGGTTTGGTAATGCTTAGGGTTTCATTTTTGGAATGTTCGCAGCGATCTCTAGTCCATACTTTTTACGGTTAGTTGATTGTTAGCTTCTTTGCAAAGTTAGCTTGGACTTAAAATTGTGCGTAGTTCAATTATAAGGATTTGTTCATCTCAATTGCAATAGGAATGGTTGAATGAAAGTTTATGATTTTAAAATCTTTAAATACCTTAGAATATTTCACTATTTCTATGAAATTGTAGAGTCATCTAGGTTAAATAGGGAGTAGTTTATGAGAGATTGGTTCATTTTGAGCATTTTATCTTTTGGCATTTTCAATCTTAGGGTTAGAAGTAGTCTTAGAATCATCTCAGAAACCTTTATCTTTTGTTGTTTATTTATGATCAGGGTTCAAATCAAGATTCCAAGTTTCAATTCATTGTTTAGATCTGATAAATTCAAAGTCCAATGTTTGCTTGTAGTAAGGTCCCATTGTGATTACCAACATTTTCACATTTATCACTAAGTTGTTTTGTTGCATTGTCAAGCCCTGACATTAGAGACCTTGGGGTTATCTCTTTTCCCATAGAGATTTACCTTTCAAGAGAGATAGGATATCACATTCTATTTGAGTTGTTGTTGTGCATAAAACACCATCAACAAATTGGAGCTAGAAGGAGGGCCTTTGAACAAGAAAACTGGAGCGTTTCTTAAATGCCATCTCTCCTTAGAGGCTTAGAAGAAGAACTAGATCTACTCCACGAGGAGAATAATTTCAAGAGTTACAAGCCCCTAATAGGTCAAGAAGGACTAGAGGAGGGGGAGAATCATTGTTCGCTCACCCATTTACATCATCTCCATCATCTTCATCTTCATCCAACTCTGAGGGAATTCCTATTTCATAGTCACAACTAGTCATAAATCAGCCATTACCACCCCCACCTCCACCAATGTCTTTTATTGGTAATAATCCATCCCCATTGATCTTTAATAATTACAATGTCATGCCCAAGAACCTTGATCATTTTTTCTCTAAGTTTCATACTCATGACCCCAACAGAACAACAAAAGAGAATATTAGGATTTTCCAGAATTTTCTAAGAGATAGAAGAGTTAAACATGAGGATGTTGCATGTAGGATTTTTCCTTATTCTCTAGGAGAAGAGGCCTTTTATTGGTGCAATCACTTACCTACTGCTTCTATCCATAATTGGACTAAATTAGAAACAACATTTCTGCAGAAATTCAAGATTCCCATTAGTGCCAATGAGTTGTACTTACAATTTACTAGAGTAAAAAGAGAGATTAATGAGCCCATAGGATCATTCAATGATAGGTTCCATCGAATATATACTAGACTCTAGAAACCTTATTCTGGAAATGAAAATACTGCTCTAGAAGTTTACCTTGAAGCCTCAGATAGCCTTACAACCACCTTCCTTAACCAAAGGACCAATCCTCTGAATACTTTGATCACTGCATATACAGAAACAATAAAGGTCATCATGGACTTGAGGCAACATTTTTCAGGACCTTTGCCTTCTCTGTGACCTGTAGCTCACCCTAGACAAATTAAAGCTCTTAACCAAGCTTTGACCAGTCATACTCCAATCATGAATCCTATACCATCATTGCCTTTGGTTCCTCATCTAGGTCCACCTTTAAATAAATTTCAACCAATGGCTTCTTATCCTCAGTAGAGAGCTAATCAACACTTACATCAGCAACAAGTTGGCTTCCCTACATACTTACAGAATTTAGAAGTCTTGAATTAGGTAGTTGGTTCTTGAAACATACCCGGATATCCTTATGGTGGAAGTCTAGGACCACCTAAAAATTTGGATAAGGAGAGGTTGGATGAATTGTCTGAACAAGTGAAGAGGTTGAATACAAAGGTTACTTATTTGAGAAATCAGAATAGCCAACTTTAGGCTGCTCAAAAGAATATACAATCTAACTATGGCAGGGAAAGCAAGAACTGTGAAAGAGGTCAATACTTTGATAGAAATCTAAATTATGACAAAGGATAGGGTTTTGGTTAGAATTTTGATAGAAATCATAAAACTGGACAAGGATTTGATAGAGAGCAAGAGCCTAGGCAGAATAGGTCTTGGAATATTGGACCAAATAATGGATGGATTCCTACTCCCTTGGATCAACCCACTACTCAGGAGAAGCCTTTGAATGGTGTATACTTAGCAGAGGTAGCTTTGTCTGGTTGGTGCAGGCTCCATAAAACAAGTCAACACTCTGAGTTAGACTGTGCTGAATTTCAGACTGCGGCTTCTATGTTTCAGTATGAAGTGGAGAATAATTCCACTGGACAGGAAACTATACCTTCAAACCCCTATGATTCACCAGTGCTGGTACTTAATCATGACCCAATTCCTAAAGGTGAGGAAAATGAACCAGAAGAAGAATCCAGTAACTAGGAGGATGAGGCAGAGCAGGTGTTAAATGAAGATGATATTTCTCAATTGTTTAATGAGGAAAATGAGAATGATAATGGCCCTTTAGATGGGGAAGAAGTTAGTGTTGAAGAAGTTCAGATGTTTCAACAACCAACGAAGACATATGATTTAAGAAATAGACCTAATAGGGGTCCACAGGCTAGAGGTCCTTTCACTACTTCTATTCCTCTCCTAACAATTTCAATACTCCACTAGACCCACAAGATAGTAATAATCCACCTTATCCTCATGTGCCAACACAGTACCTATCGAAGGGAAACAATGCTCAAGTATCTAAGGATAAGCAGGTCGGTGGCTACAAGGAAGCCCATGCTGACTTGAATGTGGAGCAATTGGGCAAATATGTGACTGACGAATTCAAGAAAGTAAAGGTAAGTCTTTCTACTTTTGAGTTGTTAAGAATTCCTGCTATTAGGAATGCAATTTTTGGATCATTTAGTTCAAATATAACACCATAAGAGGTAGCCCCCAATGAGGTTGTTACTAGGTCTTCTAATTCTCAAACACCTAGAAGTCAGGTCCCACCCATAGACAAGAGGGGAGATAAGGATAAAGGCCAAGTCACACAAGCTGATACTCACCTGAATTTGTTTCAAGGCAAGATGGAAACTCCTCCTTTCCTAATCTCTGTTTTTATTTTTTGAAAGAATTTGCATAATTGTCTTATGGATTCAAGAGCCTCTACAAATGTTATGCCTTTTTTTGTTTGCAAAGCCTTAGATATTACCCCTATATCCTCTCAAAAGAAGGTTACTCAATTGGATAAAATAGAAGAAGTGTAGTTGGAGAATCGAACATGATCCCTATACAACTTGCATCAAACCCTAGGGTGCAACAAGTGATCAATATCCAACTTGCTGACATTCCTGATACTTATGGTTTGATCCTAGGCAGAGACTTAACTAAAGCTCTAAATGGATATACATCTACAGACCATTCCCATACGTGGTTACCATGGAAAGGAGTCCCAAACCAAATCATAATTGAAAGAGAACCCCGAATGAAGTATATAATCACATAATATCAGAATGTTTCAAATGAAGTATTAGTGTCTGAGGTTGGTATGGGAAACTATGTGCTGGCTGCATCAATTAATGAAGATGAAGAGGTTTTCATGCTACATGATTTTTCAGATAAACACATTCCAGAGAGTAGTAGTCCTGGGACATTAATTGAACAAGAGGATGAAATAAGTGATCAAGAAGACAAGCAACTTAGTTTGTTGGATAATTTTCAGGATTTTATCTAGAAGTGTATGGAAGATCAGATACAACTGAAAGGAAGCATGAAAATTGAAGAATTAGTGCTTCCAAATTGGTGCAGGGTCCATGATGCCCCTCATTCTGAGCTGGAATGTGACTTGTGTCAGACTGCTGTCCTACAGATACAAAAATGCATTAATCTAGTTCCACCTATTGGACTTAATGTGCAAGAAGGATTAAATAGTGATAAAGGTAAAAACCCAGCGCTCCCTGAAAAAGCCTCCTATCCTCGACAAAGAACAGGATAAATTGAAGCTAAAGGAACCTGATAGTTGTTGGACATTAAGATTTGATGGATCTAAATCTAAGTAGGCTACTGGAGTAGGATTTGAATTGATCAGTCCTAAAGGTAAGAACTATTTTTTTGCTCACAGACTCTAGTTCCAATGCACTAATAATGTTGCTAAGTATAAAGTTTTGATCCATGGCTTATTATTGGCATCAAGGAAGAAAGTTAAGATATTACAAGTGTTCAGAGATTCAGAGTTAGTAATCAAACAACTAAGAAAATAGTATTTGTGTCGCTTGAGAAGAATGACCAATTACATGCATAGAGTGTGGGATCTCATTGAGGAATTCAATGCTTTTAATATTCAGTTGATCCCTCAAAACAAAAATCAAGTTGTTGATTCTCTAGCACAAGCTGCTAGCACCTCGCAACCTCTGTCACTTTTAGGATTGAAGAAATTTATAGTTGAGCTCACTCCAGTGCCTTCAGTAATTTCCAAGTATTTGAAGACGATAAGCATATTTTGGACTTCATTACAAGTTGTGATGTGTTTGCTTCCCAAGTTATTGACGAGGTAGAGCCTCAAGAAGCAAAAATTGACTTTGGAGGAATCATCAATCTGAACACTAATACCATTCCAAGGGGTATGGTGAAAATTGAATGAATTTTTGATTTGGATAAGATAAGAGGTCAAGAACAAGCTAAAAGGGAGTCTCTCAGCAACCATTGTGAAAAATATGATATGGGAAGGCTTGGTGATACAAAGAATGTTTTTATTGGAAAATTCTACACTCCAGAAGAAATAAAAGGGATTATTGATAATTTACATACATATCATGATGTGATAGCTTGGAGTTACGAAGATTTGAAAACATATAATACTTCAATCATTACACACACCATCCCTTTGAAATTAGATGTGAAACCATTTAGATAGAGATAAAGGCCAATCAATTCTTTGTTAGAACCCATTATTTAGAAGGAGGTACAAAAGCTGCTTTCAACATGCATTATATTTCTAGTAAGACACTCTACTTGGGTGGAAAATTTGGTTCCATTAAGGAAAAAGAATGAAGAAATTAGATTTGTGTAGACTTTAGGAATTTGAATAGAGCATCAGAAAAGGATAATTATCCAGCTCTTTCACTAGATGAGGTGCTTCAGATTGTTAATGGATCTCAAATGATTTCCTTTTTGGATGGGTATTCTGGATACAACCAAGTTATGGTGCAGTATGAGGATAGCCATAAGACTGCCTTTACCACAAAAATTGGAACCTTTGCTTACAGAAGGATGCCATTCGGGTTGATCAATGTTGGAGCTACATTCTAGAGAACTATGGATATTGCTTTTAAGGATATAATTGGTAAGTGCATCATTATTTATATGGATGATTTGATTGTTTTTTCAAAGAAATGAGGTGATCACATAGCAGATCTATGTAAGGTGTTTCAAAGATGTAGAGAGTTTGGCATTTCACTTAATTCCAGGAAATGCATTTTTGGAGTCACAAAAGGAAATTTTTTAGGACATATTATCTCCGAATAGGGTATTTCTATTGATCTTGAGAGACTATAGGCTATCTTGAAGATTCAGCCTCCTACAAGTAAGAAAGAGATGAAGTCATTTTTTGGTAAGATTAACTTTGTTAGGAAATTTATCACTGGATTTAAAAATATAGTCAAGCCATTGAATGCTATGGATACACAAGAAGAAAAAATAAAATGGAGTGTAGAAGCTAAGGAAGCGTTTGTAGAAATCAAGAAGGCTATTGTTGAAGCCTCTGTATTGTTAAGTCCAGAATATACTAAAACATTTTACATATATTCCTTTACTTCTGATCACTCCTATGCTGCAATGTTAACTCAAAAGTATGATCAAGGTGATGAACACCCTATAGCCTTCATGAGTACCCCCTTAAAAGATATAGATCTAAGATATCATAATGTATAAAAATAGGCCTATACTTTGGTCAGAGTAGTGAAGAAGTTCTGACACTATATCTTGCGGAATAAAGTTTTTGCCATAGTGCTTGATCTTGCAGTAAAGTTGTTGTTGATGCAGAATGAGTTAGGTGAACGAAGGGTTAAAAGGGTGACCATGTTGTAGGAATATGATATGGAAATTCAACCCACTAAATTAGTAAGAGGACAAGGACTTACAAAGACAATGGCTGAGACTGGTCCTAATCTCACAGCTCAACAGTATTACCTTCAAGAGGTATCTCTGAGAGATTGGTATGATGAAATCATTTTCTATTTGTTGAATCAGCAGTGTCCTAATCACCTTAATATGGTTCAAAGGTGAGCCATGCACCTGAAGAGTGGAAGTTTTATGATGAAAGGAGCTATCTTGTTTAAAATAAATCATGAGGGTGTATACTTAAGATGTCTGGGAAAAGAAGAAGTTGCTAGAGTGATGATTGAATTTCATGAAAAATATGGCACAGGCCATGGTTCTGCATCATCCACTACATATCAGATCTTGAGGGCAGGTTATTATTGTCCCACTTTATTCAAAGATGTACACCAACATGTGAGAACTTGTCATATATTTCAGGCTACAACAAGTAAGGAAAAACATGCAGTTCTTACACTCCAACCTATCATAGAGGTAAGACCGTTTTCTCAGTGGGGTATGGACTTCATAGGTCCAATTAATCCTCCATCTTCTATGGGGCATAGGTATATTCTTACCATAATTAATTATTTTACTAGATGGACAAAGACTCTTTCTTGTAAACAGTGTACTTCGGATGTGGTCATCAATTTTCTTGAATCAGGAATTATCAATTGTTTTGGTTGTCCACTATCTTTGGTCTGTGATAATGGTCCTACATTTGCATCACTAAAATTTTCTAATTGGGCATAAAATCATGGGATTTTTATTAATTTTTCATCCAATTATTACCCTCAAGGTAATGGTTTAGCTGAGTCTTCCAATAAGAACCTACTGATAGTTATTCATAAGTTGTTAGAACAAAAAACTAAGGATTGGCACACCCAACTCTGATTTTCTCTTTGGTCTGACCGTACTAGACATAAGGCATCCATAGGAACTTCTCCTTATCACCTGGTGTATGGTCTGGAACCTATGTTTCCTATCCAGTTGAAAATCCCTACCCTACAGTTTATTAATGAATACTACAATGAAGAAGATAAACATGAAACCCATTTGGTTGAATTGTTGCACCTAGAAGAGAAAATAGATGAAGCCCTAGAGAACTTTGCTAAACATCAGGTTTTAGTAAAAAGATGGTTTGATAGGAGAGCTAAGTTAAAGGCCTTCATAATTTTTGACTTATTTCTCTACCATGATAAAGCTCATGATCGTAAGGGAGAGCATGGTAAATTTGATAAACTTTGGCTTGGTCATTACCAAATTTTAGAAATTTTGGGAGATAATGATTTTCGTTTGAAAACCCTCATTGGTGAGGATATCCCACTACCTATTAATGGGCAGTATCTAAAGCACTATTTTCAACCTTGAACTATTTGCAGTTCATCTTGTACATAGTTAGAGTAGGTTTGCTTTCTGCTTTTCTTTTTGTTGTTGGTTTTTGCTTTAGTAGTTTAAGTTTACTTTGGTTTGTTCCACTTTTCATTTTGTTTTTTTCTTTGGGTTCCTTGTTTCCTTGGGGTTATTGCATCTGTACAATGAGCTATTTTTCTTGGGATTGTTTTGAAAATTTCTTTTATAAACTCTAATCAGTTTTTCAAAGTCAGGTGGTGGACTTCTTTTATCTGATGTCCCTTGTACTTGGAATCAGAATCACTTATTTTAAGATACACTTTGGAATATACTTGGGTCCTACATTTTCACTCTAAAATTAAAGATTCTGGAGTTGCATAAGGTCCTTGAGTGATTTGGCCTGGTGAAAAATATTATATTCTGCTTTAGTGCCACTATGTTCCGCATCCCTGAGTGTGAGTTTCATTAATTGCAAAGGTGAAGAAGAAAAGTTCTATAAAATAAGAAAAGAGAATAGGAAAATTTTGAAAATTTAAGTAAGCTTCACCTTATCAGGAGTATCCTAGTGTATATCTAGATCTGCAATCACACATACAAAGAGGAGAAAACTTGTTGATTGTTAGAGAATGGGGGTTTTCCTTAGTCAAACCACATTTAGGTAATTAAACCAAATGATGAAATAGTGAAAGATGAACATAAAACATGGAACATAGGACATGAAACATGAACAATGATACCCTGGTTGATGTCTTGTAAATATGAAAATCAACATGAAATGGCAATGAAGGATGTAGATCTTGATCTTTGACAATAAGAATAGAATAGGGTGATCCCACAATATTGACCAGTTTACAATTTTTGGCCAAACTGGACACTGAACTGGTTTTTTTCTAACTAAATCTTCACTTTCTGACATCTATAGTGGCTAAACTATGAGTAATTTGAAGATGATGAAAACTAGTGATTTGTGACATTTTGTCTGTAGATTCCAAATATATTTTTTTCAATTTTTTGGGAATCAGATTATACTTATTGTTTCATCTCCTTCAAAAAATAGTTTTTTTTAGTAAACACCATTTTTAAGGAGTGGCGTTCACCATATAACGCATAATTTTTTTCTAATTTAGATTTGTAACTATGATATTTAGTGCTTCTAATTGGCTTCATAGTGTTTTATTGAATATTTTTTCCTTATTCAAGTTTTGAAGTCAAACCAATTACAATTCAGACATAGGCAAACATATAACACAACTTTTTTTGTATGTATGGAAATTCAAATTTATTTTTTTGTTGGATCAAGGACTTCAATAGCTGGTGCACTCATATTTTTCAAAAAAAAATTATAGTCTTCTATTTTTCCACATGTGCAGAACAGAGAGCTTGATTTTTGGGGCAAAACCTACATTCACAAGAAATTAAATAAAATATATAATAATATTATTATATTTATTTTAAATTATAATTTTTGGGAAGCTTATAATACAGACTACATAATTACAAAAAATAGATTTTAAATGAATTCATTTGATCCCCCAAAAGGTAAATCAAAAGTGGTTTTTTATTAGCATTTTGATAGGTGTAAAGGAGACTTCATTATAGGTATGGTTTTAAAATAGCAAGGCTCTATCCAAGGGGGTTTGATCTAAGGTGATTTGATAAAACCCTCTTCAATTGGAATCCTTAAAATGGAACATTTTAAGGCTTAAACCATTATATTTTCTAAAAAGATGTGATTTCAACAAAAACTAGAATCTCTCAGAAATTGTAAACCAGCATTGCGGGATCACCCAACAATGCTTGGTCTTAGATCGTCAATGGTACATTACAACACTAGCTCACTAACATGCTTGATGCTTGATATGCTTGAAATGATGATGGATATTGAATTTATAGAATAATTGATGAAGAATCTTGCCCTTGAATGATCTTGAAAGCTATCTTGATGACCTTAGAATGCTTAACTTTCGAATGCTTGACTTCGTCTCTTGAATACATTATGTTTCTTAGATTTCTTAGGATTACTTAGAGATGAAATAATGACTTGAAATATTGTTTATATATGTAAGACACTCACTTGGCTGTTAATTTGGCTCCCAAGGATGACATTGAATAAATTTGAATTAAAAACCCACTTTTTCTTGCTCAAACCTCAAAAATAGCTCAAATGGGATTCATTCACCATCTTGGATGAATGAGTCCCACCTAGATGGGACTCATTTGTGCAAACTAGTGAATGGATCCCACAAGAGCTATTGCAGGGGCTAAACTATTAAGGAATGCATAAATTAAGTTTATATATTGATTTTGTCAAGTTTTTGGTCATAATATGCCTTTGGATGCACACTATGGGGTTATAAGGGCCTGTTAATGATGGTGTAAAGGTTATAAATGTAAGAGGGCCCAAAATCTAATGTGAAAGTGTAAATAAATACACTTTACAACACTAAATTAAGGAAAAATTGGATGTATTTAGCTTAGAAGGTCCCTAAGTCCCATGTGAATGTGAAAGACACATTACAACACTAGATTAGGTCCACTTGATTTACAACCCTCTCAAATTTAATGTGAAGATGTAAATAATAAATTTGACAACATTAAATTAGGACATAGCTAAGTGAATTTAGCTAAAAATTGGGATGTGTAAAACACCTCACAACACTATAGCAAGGCAACATTAAGTCCAAAATCCACAAGGATGAGCTAAATGAGCATGAAAAGGGCCTAAGGACCCTTTTTTCAATGTTAAATTTATCCACCACTTTAGTGAGAGGATGAACTTGCTTCAAACTCACACTAAAGTATACATTCAAGAGGGGTCCAATCATACCAATGTGGATGGTCTAGGATAACAAAGATTGAGGAAGCGATCAAGCCCCTAGGATCCAAGATCCTACATCAAAACAACATAAGCATGAAAGGACACACATGAGGTGAATGGTTTTCAATAAGACAAGATACACGATCATGTAATGTCAATAATTAAAAGGAAGAAATAAAAATGAGCAAAAATAAAAAGGTGGATCAATCCTCGACTTTTTTTCCAACACAATGTGGGTTATATTTAGGTTGTTTATCTGAAAAATGCATACTCACTCTAAGGTGACGAAACTCTTAGTTGTCTACTAGGTGAGAAGTCCTAAAAGAATGATAAATATACACTCATGGATGGTATCTACTCACACACAAGTGGCTATGGGGAAATTCATGCCTCGGATTGGGCTTCCTACTCAAACCATACCAAATTTATACCTCATGATGACTTTAATAAGGTTCCACATGAAAAATATTTTCTAGGTTCATGAGGCAAGAAAATTTTTGTATGCTTGAAAGTCATGAACAAACATGATGGCTCCACAGGCATGCAAACTATGTTATGCAAGGTGGCCATATAATCAAAATTATAAATGTGAAATAGTGTAAGGAATTTTCAAAGGGATTTTTCTTAGTTCATGCAAGGTCTCTTCTTAGGGAACATCATTCTTAATGTGTCCAAGAGAGAATAGGTCAAAGAAATATCACGCTCTTGGAGGAAATCAAGCCCAGCGACACCACCAAGAAAATGACACATCGCAAGAAAAAATAAAATCACATAGTGAAACATGAATGTCGATGTATGCCCCCACTTTAAATTGGTTGCTAACAAGCATGTGCTGGATCATGATGGGTCAAAAAGTTGTGATATGAAAAAAGTAGTGTTTTGCATTCACCAAAAAATGCAAAAATCCTTTGTTGAATTTTTTTTTGGGTTGGGTGTTAGTACATTGCTCCATAGAAATTCCCGAGCCAATGTACTACAAATTAAACATCCAATCCAAATTAGATGTCCGATCCAAATCAGATATCTAATCCAAATCGGATATTTGATTTGTATTGACAAGGTAAGATTTTGGTGCTATAAATCAGATATTTAATTCAAATTGGATATCTGATTTTTGCACACATAGACCCAAAAGTAATTAGGATGTGGAGGGTGGACAAGAGAGAGAGAGAGGGGGAGAGAGGGAAATGGAGAGATAGATATAATTAGGGGGAAGGGAGAGGGGAAGAGAGGAAGAGGGGAAGAGGGGGGGAGAGAGAGAGAGAGGGGGGGAATGGAGGAAGAAGGAGGGAGAGAGGGAAAGGGAAAGAGATAGATAATTAGGTGGGGAAGGAGAGGGAATAAGGAGAGAGAGAGAGAGAGAGAGAGAGAGAGAGAGAGGAGAGAGAGAGGAGAGAGAGAGAGAGAGGGAGAGGGAGGGAGAGGAGGAGGAGAGAGAGAGAGGGAGGAGGGAGGGAGGAGAGAGAGAGAGGGAGGAGGAGAAATGGAGAAATAGGAGATAGAGGAAAGGAGAGGAGGTAGGAGAGGAGAGAGAGGAGAGAGAGAGAGAGAGAGAGAGAGAGAGAGAGAGAGAGAGAGAGAGAGAGAGAGAGAGAGAAAGAGAGAGAATTAGGAGGGAAGGGGAAGAAGGGGAGAGAGACAAAGAGAGTGAGAGAGAGAGAGAGAGAGAGAAAGATAGAGAGAGGGAAAGATAGAGGGAAAGGGGGATAATTAGGAGGGGGAAGGGTGGACAAGAGATAGAGAGAGAGGAAAAGGGAGAGAGATAGAAAGGGAAAGTGAGAGAGAGAGAGAGATGAGCAATGAGTGATGCAGTTTGAGATTTATGGCTATCATATTCTCATTATCAAGATCGATGACATGCAAGCTGATCATGATGGGATTTGCATACTGGGGAACATGTGGCCATTTTAAAGCACTGCATTTCTATTTCTAAGTACAAAAAAGAAAGAAAGTGGTGATCCTTAATGGGCCTCATTGATCAAGTTTTAATCCTAAAAGATCGACGGCCAAGATTCAACATGCAGTGATTGATTTTATGGTCTCTCGAGTGAGCCACAGTAGCCATTTAATGCAGCTCGCCTCTAATTCCTCTATTTAATGAGGATTTCTTGTAGTTTATTTGATCATTTGTAGTTATCAAAGCACTAAAATAATTGTTTCAAGTACTAGAGAAGGAAGATTTGGGTGTTGAGTGAATTATCACCAAGGTGGTGATACGACGTATGCTGGTCTATAAGTGTTCATGCATGCATTCCAATTATCTATAGCTCAATTCTACTCTTCATTGTCTTGTCTAGATTATTTGGGATTTTCATTTCTATGAGTGGGGATTCTCTAGAGATTTAGGCTAGTGTTTCTTCCCATAAAATTGGTTGTGGCTGTTATTTTTCCTTAGAGAAAATAAATGATCCAAGTACTCCTTCTACACTAGTTTGAAGGTCTAGAAAGTTGAATATGAAACAGCCATTAGCATATATATTTATGAAGCTAAAACCCTTCTGATAGAGATATCAACATTCTTGAAAGGAAGGAGTGTACATAGGAAGAGCAATAAAATTGTTGTCAAGCGTACTTATAGTCTGAGAAATAGGACTGTTTCAAAAGAATTGGTCAAGTTTAAAGGGAAGGGCCTAAATCTATGAAAGAATCAAAGAAGGTGAGTAAGGGTCCTGGGTTCTGTTTAGGGAAGAATTATATTCCTATGGTGATTTATGATAGTTCTTCAAGTGAGGAAGGAGGAGCCAACCCTATTCCAACCATTACCCTATTTCTATTGTGCCTTGTGATGACTGGGACGATGATTTTATTATTTTAACTCTATTTTTTATTAAGAAACCTAGTCGGGATGTATACTCAGTTGTTGATAAGGTGGGATAACATATGTTTTTCCTATTATGTGGTGTTTGGTTTTTGTTTTTTGTGGTGACTCAAATCTCTTATTGCTTGTTCACTAGTCTGTGCCATTATTAATGATGATGATTTTCCCAGATGCTAGATAACCTATTGATTTTGGTGATGGCACCTTTTGGAAGGCTCACATGTGCTTCTCTGACTAATCACTTGGTACTCTTTTTTCCTTTTTGTTTTCTCGTGGTAAAAGAGATTGAATGTAACAGTTCAGGAACTGACCAAAATGAAATGAAATTAATTTTGAAATTATTATGAAATTTAACTATAATGAGACTGATGGTTTTTGCTCTCTTGTGCTATAATAGAGATTTCAAGGATCATTACAGAGGTCAACTTTTTTGAGTCCAGAATGGTCTAGTTAGGATGCAAGTAAAGTGAACAAATGCAATGAAAAATGCCTAATGAATTTGCTAGTTAATTTTATTGGGTGTTGGTTTTGTATGTAATAGTCTTAAATAGTCTTACACTAATTACTAATATCGAAAAAATTTTACAAAAATCAAAGTACATACTCTCCTATGCACAATTGTTTCCGATTATGAATGAAAATATCAAGTAACTTTTTTGTTTATCTTTAGTGGTTTAATTGAATGTATGACTCTATTCTATTCTTTAACTCAAAGAGTTAATTAAATAGTTGAAGAGAGTTGTAGGTCTATAAGAACTTGCATTGGATTTGGTTAAGAAGTCATTCTTTAGTTATTGTGAGTTTTTTTAATGTAAGGCATTATGAAAATAATCCATCTATTTCAAGGTTAAACAATTTGTGTATTACTGAGTATTTCATATTTGACTCCATTTACCCAATTGATGAGGCATTGGATTATTTTTTAAGAATTCATGCAATCTGACGAATTAGTGAAATGCCTAGACATAGATTCAAAATAAGAACAATAATTATTAAAATATTATTAATTTTGAGATGTAAGTTTGAAATACACCCTCATTCCTAGCAAATGAATAGTTATTTGTGTAAACGGTCAACCAAACCTTTGATGAGTAATGTTTGTTTGCACTCAGTAGGAACTTATCTATGAAGAAGTGTTCTCTATCTTAGTATAATTAGTATGAACACAATTAGTAATTACCCTCCTTGGTTCCGCAAATCCTAAAGAGTAGGGTAAAAATTTGAAAACCTTTTCTTTTTGAGTTGGCCATTCATCTCAAGGATTCTTGGTTATAAAGGTTGGTTACCTTTTAGAGAATTCCTAGGGTGTATTGGAAAAAACACCAACACAATGGTAGAAAACAAAAGCTTAAAAAAAAGGTTTTCAGTGTTGTAAAAGGTAGTTTTAGGTGTGCAAAGGGATTGATTTGCCCAAGGTAGCGAATGAGTCCTAGTAGGAATTGTTTTCCAAAAAAAAAGAAATTTTAGCTGATTTTTAAATTTGTTAGTTTGTATATAATATATCCTAAATGCGAATGTAGTTTTTAGATGATTTTCAATGATTTTTGATACAAAAATGCAACCTAAATGCACTCTCACTAATGCAAAATTTGAAACCATAGAATGCAAATTAACCAATACAAATCCTAATGCAATGTTAATGCAAGCCAAATCTAGGATGATGATAGACTCCAAATCAAAAAAGAAGGTATTCAAAATGCAAGTTCACCAAAATGAATCCAAGAAAAATGGCGTGGATAACTCTCTCTAGGACTTCTATGATTTTAGACATAAAAGGAAAGAGGTCCACCTTTTTCTTCTTCTAAGGTACAATTCACTCAAGAACAACCCTTGAGATTTCAATCCAAAGGAGATTGAAATATGACAAAGGGTGTGTTCTAGGGGGTTGGAATGATAAGAAATGAGAGGTTCACCACAAAGTGTAAACTTGGAACTTAGACAATGTTTGAAAACACAATGTGATATGCAAGATAGCCTAGATATGCAAATGAATCAAAAATAAAGTTGTAAAATTAAAAGTGTGCACTTAGAAAATTTTGGAGACTTGGGTGGAGACCAGAAATGCTAATGATTCTAAAATTTTGGCCCACTAGGACTCATTCGCCAATCTGGGAAAATCAGTCTCAAATCAAGATTTCTATATAGGAATAGGTTTCTTGGAAAAGGGTATTTGAAACTACAAAAATCTCAAAATTGACCAAAAATGGGACGCATTCACCACTTGTAGTGAATGAGTCCAATTTGGATTTTCTATAAATTTGAAGTATTGATCTGCACTTCTCGTTCTTCTCTTTTTGCTCCTCTAGGTGTTTGGATTTTGAAACCTTGATTTTTTAGGCTGTAAGTAATTTTTTGCGAATATTTTATCCTTGCAAGTAGAGAGATGACACCAAAATTTTTGAAACCTATTCTTCAATGATCTTTCAAGCTCCAAGATACCTAGATGTACAATCACACGTAGAAAGAGGAGAAAACTTGTTGATTGTTAGGGAATGGGAGTTTTCCTTAGTCAAACCCTATTTAGGTAATTAAACCAAATGATGAACTAATGAAAGATGACATGAAAAATGGAACATAAGACATGAAACATGAATAATGATACCTTGATTGATGTCTTGTAAAGTTAAAAATCAACATGAAATGGCCATGAAGGATGCATATCTTGATTTTGGATAATAAGAATAGAATAATTCTTGGTCTTGGATCTTTAATATTACATCACAACACTAGCTCACTAACATGCTTCATTATTTATATGGTCGACATGATCATGGATATTGAATTTCTACAACAATTGATGAAGAATTTTTCACTTGAATGATCTTGAAAGCTATCTTGATTACCTTACAATGCTTAACTCTTGAATGTTTGACTTGATCTCATGAATGCATAATGTTTCTTAGATTGGTTAGGATTACTTAGAGATGAAATAATTATTTTTAATCTTGTTTATATAAGCAAGCCACTCACATGATCATTAATTTGATCCCTACGGCCGATATTAAAGAAATTTGAATTAAAAACCCACTTTTTGCTACTCAAACCTCAAAAATAGCTCAAATGGGACTCATTCACCATCTTGGGTGAATGATTGCCACTTGGATGGGACTTATTCACCCAAAGAGGCAAATGGGTCCCACAGGGGCTATTTCGGGGGCTAAACTGTTATGGAATTCACAAATTAAGTTTATATGTTGGTTTTGTCAAGTTTTTGGTGACATAATATGCCTTGGGATGCATAATATGGGGTCATAGGGGGATATTAATGATTATGTAAATATTATAAATGCAAGAGGGCCCAAAATACAATGTGAAATTGTAAATAAATACACTTTACAACACTTAATTAAGGCAAAATTGGATGTATTTAGCTTAGAAGGTCCCTAAGTCCCATGTGAATGTGAAAGAAACATTAAAACAATAGATTAGGTTAACTTGATTTACAGTCCTCCCAAATTTAATGTGAAGATGTAAATAAATAAATTTTACAACATTAAATTAGGATAGAGTTAAGTGAATTTAGCTTAAAATGGGCCCAAAATGTAATGTGGATGTGTAAACACCTCACAACACTAGATCAAGGCGACATTAAGTCCAAAATCTGCAAGGAGGAGCTAAATGAGCATGAAAAGGTCTAAGGACCCTTTTTTTTATGTTATAAATGTGAATTAGGACTCATACACTAGGCTAGGTGATCTAGTTCTAGTTGAGGGTTTCAAGTTGAATCTAGAATCTACAAATGGTAAAATAGGATCTACAAAAAATGATTGAAAATTGGTATATTGGGGTTCATACGCCCAAGGTGGCCATTTAGTCCTAGTATTAGGGTTTGTATAAAAATTTGGTATCCTCTAATGATCTTCTGTAGCTTCTCTCTTGTCTGATCTCCGAGTCTAAAAGCTTGAATTCTAGCTTGTAGGTGTTTTTTTGTGAAGATGACAACTTCTTGAAAACTTTGACAACTTTCTTCAATCTTCCAACTTAGTCTTCAAAGGATCTTCAAGCTCAAAAAACCTAGATCTACAATCACACATGGGCATGTGTAGGATCTTCAAGCTCAAAAAAATCAGAGTTAGGCAAATTGACGTAAAAAATTGAATAAGTTAACTATATTATTTCAAAGATATGTGAAAATAGAATATGTTGCAAATTGAATGTAGTTTCTAAATTACTAGGTTTACTTTTATTTTTTAAAAATATATTTCATGAAAATTTTAAATTTCAATGTAGTAGTACTTAAATTTCACGGAAAAAATAAGAAGTAGGTGTCTGTCTGACCACCCTAACAACAATAAAATGATAATATTTTTTTATAAGATTTTAGATATAAGTAGGTGATACATATTTTTTTGTAATTTTTTTCCAAGTAAATAATTAATTATGATTTTTTTATTACAAATTTTAAAAAATATAAAAACTCATTTGTCTGACCACCTTAACTTGGTCAAAACTTGATAAAATTCAATTTATTTTTTTAATCCTATAGTACGTGAAGCATAGAATGTGATGCATGTTTCAGATTAAAAAAATGTGATACTCTTTGAAAGCTATAGACATTTTTCAATCAGCCTATCAATCAAGACTTTAGTAGTAATTCAAATAGACAATGAATAATAATAATTTATTAAATTTAAAGTAAAGCATAATTTATATTGGTGGAAAGCTAAGAATCTCCTTTAAAAATCCTTTTCGTTTCATCAATTTTGGGTAAAACAATTCATCAGCCACATGGGCCATTATATCACTTACATATTATCACTTTTTGGTCCATCATGATCCTACACATACCCACATGTGGAGGAGAGAAAATTGTTGATTTTGTTAGGGGATAGGGGTTTGCCTTGGTCAAACCCCATTTTGGTAATCAAACCTTTGAATGAAATAAAATAGAATGAAGGAATGATGAATAAATAATATAGAATGTTGCAACTCACCAAACCCTTAGAATAAAGGTTACAATACTGTATGAAATGGCTAGCATGAATTTAGATCTTGAATCTTGATTGAATGTTATGGATCTTGACTTGAATGCTTTCTTGAATCATAAAAACCTTCATGACAAATGTTAGCTCAAAAACACATATGATGCATGATGACTTAGACATGATGCTTGAATCTTGAATATAGCTCCGAAAAATGCTCAATAATCAACTCTTGAATGCTTTTTAATTCTCTTGATCACAAATTTTATATAGTTCCTGAATACTTGAATTTCTAGATTACACTTGCTCATGAAAATTGCTAGGAGAAATTATGTGAAAGAACCTTGTATTTATACTTGATTATGCCAAAATTCCTAAAATTACAACACTACAAGCCAACATCAGATCCAGGAAAATTAAATCCCACCAAGAGTTGAATTCAAAATAGATCTAAGATAAAGTGGGACTCGTACACCAGTTGGGGCGTATGAGTCTAAATAGCCTATGCTTGGGATAAAAATTTCAAGAAATGCTAATTTCTATGCCAAATTCAAGACCAAGTCCCGAGACTTAGGTGGGACCCATATGCCCAAGGTGGCATATGAGCTCCAAATCACTAAATCTGGAACACTCAACCCAAAATTATTAAATTATTATTGGTCATTTGACACATGTTAGGATTATCCTCATAAATATGCATTAAATAAGGCATAAAGAATCCCATTTTTAGTAGGGAGGGCCCAAAAAAGTGTGAAAATGTAAAGGGATACATTTCTCTACACTAAATTTAGCCCCCACTTTAGTGATATGAGGACCTTACTTCAAACTCACATTAAAGTAGATAAACTTGCATCAAGAGGGGTCCAAGTGTACCAATTATAGTGAGATAAGATGACAATGAGCAAGAGGGTTGCATAGGCCACCAAGATCATGATCCCATGGTAAACCAACAAAGAAAAAAAATAACACACATGTGAATAATTTAAGGAGAAACAACAAGGTACAAGCATACACTTCCAAAGACACATAAAAAAGGAAAAAGAAAAGAAAAGGGGTGGATCAAGCCTCGACCGTTTGTCCAATGCGATATGGATCAAATCTAAGCTATTTTTCCAAAAACAATTACAATTGGAACATGATGTCCACTATGAAAAAAATCACACTCATAAGGGCTAGTGGAACCTCAGGTTGTCCACTAGGTAAGCCCCCAGTGAGACACATATGCATGCCATCGGCATGCACCCACATAGGCAAGCAAGTGGCTATGGGAAATTCATGCCTAATTTTGGCTCCCATACACTAACCACACCAAAGATATACCTCCTAATAACTTTGATAAGGCACAACACAAACAATAGAATTCATGAGGGAAGAAACGCTTTGTATGCTTGACACCCAGGAACAAACGACAAGGCTCCACAAGAAAGAAAAGTGTGTTATGCAAGGTGGCCATATAAAAGATATTGTAAATGCAAAAAAGTGTAAGGTACATTCAAAGGAGCTGTCCTTAGTTCATCTAAGGTCTTAACTTAGGGGACATCATGCCTAATATCTCCAAGAGAGGACCAATTGAAGAATAGAAATTTGTAACTTAGGGTATGTAGTGTGTCACATCAAGCCACTAAGAGGAATATAATATGATAAAAGAGATCATTCTCTTGAAGAATATATCACACCCAATTTAAACACAAAGGGAAAGGTGCATTACATGAAGTAAGAATACTACACAATGAAACATGGGTTTTAATTTAATTTCAAAATAATAATGCCAACGTATGCCCCCACTTTAAAGAAATTCTCAAACACCCTATTGTGAGAAATTACTTTAAAGTAAAAAATGATATATGTTAACAATACAGAGGACAAGAGAACTTATTTTGAAAGCCCTATGCCATGTTATATGTTTCCAAATAAATCTACATCATTAAAATGGGTTGCCACCAAAAATCAAATCCTAAAATTACATAAGGGATCCATGGATTCAGGGTCAATATGTCTTTGCTACAATTATGTTATAGAGCTCAAAAATTTCATCATTCCCCAAATACTCATGGAACAAGAAGAATGACACAAAGAGAGTGAAAACAAATAATTTTTGTTGGGTCAACATGGAAGAGATCTAAATGTCTTGATGCCTTAAGTCATCCCGAAAATGAAAATACAAGGAAAATGAAAAGGTAAATATTCATGACATATAGAAGAATATAGATACAAATATAGGAATTCTACAAATAAAGATATACATCAAACAAAACTATACAGGGGATCACATTGCACACATTCAATCAAATAAAAGAAACATGAAAGGGAAAATAAACACAAGAAAAGGCACGTGTGAGTCAATCGATTAGTAGGTCATTTTCATCCAAATCTTATTCATCGTACATGGAAGGTGGACAACTAGCCAAAGGGACAACAGTGAGTGTAGTACTAGGGGCATCACCAAGTTCAACGCTCTTTTGAGGAGAATTATCATTTAAGCTCATAGAAGAGGAAAACAATGTATTCAACTCATTATGTACTTCCTAAAAATTTTTAGAAATCTCATCATCATCATTCAAGTTAATCACAATAGGAGGTCGAATGATAATGTCCAAAGAAGGTGCTAATCCCTGTTGTGGTTCCAATATAGGATCTTTTTGTTGTGGCGAAGAGGGATAATCCTTGTGTATTGCTTCACTTAAGTTTGGATGTTGATTTTTTTGTTGTTCTCTTCATTTAACCTTTGATAAATAGCATGATGTCTACTCCTATAATCCCTATCATTTTTGTTTTGTTTGGTACAATTTTCAAGTTGTATTTGTGTAGTAGCAAGTTTATCAACCATAGGTTTATTTTCTTCCCTAAGGGGAGGAACAAAAGGAACTATGGGAGGTTGTTCAACCATGTTCTCTTTATCTTTATGGAAAAAAATTATCTTAGAAGGTGTGACGAGATTGTTTTGGTTGTCTCTTGGTCCTTTGTAGGATATAGTAAAAGGGTATGTCTTAGGTTGGTCTTGGTTACTTGGAAGGTCTTTTGGTTCAATCATATTTTCATCAAGGATAAGAGACTCAATCATGGGTTGAGGCATGTTTCTAATGGATAGATTTGTTATGCATTTCACCTTAAATTTTTTATAGGATTTGAAAAATAATTCCTCATGAGGTTTAATAGGTTCCATAGGTTTAGGCCTAAATAAATCCAATGTAAACTTCCCATAGGAAGATAATGGATGAAAGCCACTATGGTGCAAAGTAAATATCTCATTGTCAAAGGGAAAATTTAAATATTTATGCACGATTGACGGGATGGCTTCCATAGAGCATAGCCATGGATAACCAAGCTTCATATGGAATTGATCGAATGTCAAGATGATTGAAAATGAGACATATAATTTTTTTGGTCAGATTTTTAGAGGAAGAGTGATTGATCCCATCATAGGGAAAGCTAAACCATTGTGTATTTTTATCCATCCTTTCAATTTATCATATTTTTCTTGATATATTTCATACACGAGTAAGAATTCTTAAATGATCACATTCTCTCCACATACGAGATCAATTAATATCCCATTAGTGGGCTTGTAATTGATTCGGCTGGCTATGTAAAGAGGACCATAAAATGCATTTCTAATTATATCCTTAGATGAGAAATAAATTTCAAGAGGCTTTTTAGTTCAACCCTTATGAGGTTTTGTTTTGATCAATGCAGGCATATCATCC
>CM021101.1:761541867-761849998 GCA_007115665.2 Sequoiadendron giganteum
TTGTGACTATGAAATAGGAATTCCCTCAGAGTTGGATGAAGATGAAGATGATGGAGATGATGTAAATGGGTGAGCGAACAATGATTCTCCCCCTCCTCTAGTCCTTCTTGACCTATTAGGGGCTTGTAACTCTTGAAATTATTCTCCTCGTGGAGTAGATCTAGTTCTTCTTCTAAGCCTCTAAGGAGAGATGGCATTTAAGAAACGCTCCAGTTTTCTTGTTCAAAGGCCCTCCTTCTAGCTCCAATTTGTTGATGGTGTTTTATGCACAACAACAACTCAAATAGAATGTGATATCCTATCTCTCTTGAAAGGTAAATCTCTATGGGAAAAGAGATAACCCCAAGGTCTCTAATGTCAGGGCTTGACAATGCAACAAAACAACTTAGTGATAAATGTGAAAATGTTGGTAATCACAATGGGACCTTACTACAAGCAAACATTGGACTTTGAATTTATCAGATCTAAACAATGAATTGAAACTTGGAATCTTGATTTGAACCCTGATCATAAATAAACAACAAAAGATAAAGGTTTCTGAGATGATTCTAAGACTACTTCTAACCCTAAGATTGAAAATGCCAAAAGATAAAATGCTCAAAATGAACCAATCTCTCATAAACTACTCCCTATTTAACCTAGATGACTCTACAATTTCATAGAAATAGTGAAATATTCTAAGGTATTTAAAGATTTTAAAATCATAAACTTTCATTCAACCATTCCTATTGCAATTGAGATGAACAAATCCTTATAATTGAACTACGCACAATTTTAAGTCCAAGCTAACTTTGCAAAGAAGCTAACAATCAACTAACCGTAAAAAGTATGGACTAGAGATCGCTGCGAACATTCCAAAAATGAAACCCTAAGCATTACCAAACCATTTAACTATAAAATTATAACAAATTTCAAATATAGAACAACAAGAACCATGCCAGATGAAACTCCACAAGATAGATACCAAACCACAATATCTCTCTTATATTAAATCATCCAAAATAGCAATAATTCCAGTTTTCGGTTACAACACTTGCTTGAGAATAAACCCTAAGTCACTCTAATATCAATTATCTATTTTCTCTTTATCTCTATCCTTATCAATCTATTTATCCTTATATATCTCTCAAATGAGGTGACATGCCTATTTTATAGAGAATCCCTAAGATAGGTTGGCCCAAACAAGATAATTTACAATAAAAGCATGACCTACAAGAGGTTGGCCTCAAATATATTCGAATATAATATGAAATGTGCCATTGGCACCAATTTCATCCAAAACAACCAAGATACCAAAAAGGTCAGCCCAATACATCTGAATAATGGGAAGCACAAATCTCAATGTAACCCTATATAGCTACTCCCCATCCTTTTCTTTAGCTTGATCTTCTTCATCATGTACAACCAATAGGACTCTATCCAGCTCAACAACAGGTGGCACAGGAAAAACCCTAATCCATCTCTCAAGAGACTTGATGTCATCTCTTGCCTGCCTAACTGTACCATCCCAATCAGCCCTATTAGTCAAGTATTTGTCCATGACTTCAATATAAGTTGCAGGATCATTTAGTTGATGCCCAGTAATTGGTCCTTCACTGATTGGAGAATAAAACTCTCTCTACCATTTCCTAAGCTACTCTAGATTAAGATGTTTTAGAGGAAACTTCTTCCTTCCAATCATGACCTCAAAGACTGAGACACACTTATCATGGATACCAGTCAAAGTGTCCTCAATTTTCCTTTCCTATTTATGGATATTTATCAAGGCCTTCTGCCTCATTTGCTGGATTTCAAACCATTCCCAAGGTTTGGAGACCCTTGGAAAAGGAAGAATCCCACACTTTACCAGTTTATCTTCAGTGAACCCCATGATTGTTGTGGTTTTCTACAGTAGGAGAATAGTATCCTCCTTATCTTGAGCCAATACAGACTTTATCCAATCTATCAACCTCATAGCATCCCCTCCTATTGAAAAAATTTCCTTAATAGCATCGTCTCCTTTGGTTTGGACACCCTGCAACCAAGCAACTGCAACATGTGTGGTGCCTTTCATCTTTTCCAGCTCAAAGATCATCTCCTGAGGCAAGAAACCTGTAGCAGAGGAGGAAGAGCTAATAGCTTGCAAGGGTTTCATAAACTCTTGCAATTACTTCTTTAGTTTCTAATTCTCCCTCTCTAGCTCATGCCTAGTTTACATAGCCTTCTTCAACCTACCCATAATAACAACACTAGAGCCTTCATATTCCTCAATATCCTGCTCCACAGAAGCATACCCTAAGTCAACAACTTGCACATGATAATCCTAGGCAGTCACATTGTCTCTATCTTTATTTGGAGCAGGGGTAGCAATTTGGGCCACTCTTTTGCCTAACCCATCTCTTTCAATCCGAGACACAACCCTATCTTTCTTGTTTAGTTTTTCCTTTTCCACATTAGCCATTAGGACATCCCAATCAGGAGGAGCATCCTCCACTATCACCATTTTTCTCTTCAAATCTTTCTCTAACCAATCTGGAATAGTAGACCCAATAGGCACTATATTTTGCATATCTTTCTCATGTTCCTGCTGATCATCAGTTGCATCCTTTTCAACACTTGGTACATTAGGAATATCCATGATTGGATTCTCCTTATCCTGCAATTATTCTTCCACAACAACCTGTAATGGTGAAGGGTCCCTAGCTAGTATTTCCTCCTTTTATGGAGACTTGTTCGATTGCTCTTTCACAGGTGAATCTGCATGTGCCGCCAAGGGAGATTGAATCACCTTGTTAATTTCTACCTCTTCATTATAGAGGTCTCCCTCTTGAAATTCTTCCTCCCCCAAACCTTTAGGATCTTCATCCTTATTTTGTTCCTCCTTTGTGCTACCAGAATTATGAGGAATGGAGACACCTACCTGTTCAACAATAGGAACACTTACTGAAACATCCTCCTTTACTGCAGTATCCCTTGGGGAAGGAGTCCTTGACCTCCTCATGTAAAATTGTGTATTTTCCCTTGAGCTTTCCACCTCTACCACTAGTGGCTCAATCTCCTTATCAATTTTGGAAGCTTCCTCCACCTTCTATGATAGCTTTGTAATCCTTATTCTCTTTGTCAATGGGGGAAAAATTTCTACCTCCTCTTCCTCCTCTTTGTTCTTCTCAACTTCTTTCCTCAAGGCATGTCTCCTCTTCTTAGCAACATGCTTCCTCTATTTACTTACCTCTGCAGCCTTCTCAACTTGAACATCCATTACTTGGATTTTGAAAGGGGAATCCACCTTTTCCTTGCCCTTAGGATCTGGTTCAAGTGTCTCCTCCGAAGCAGAGTGAGACTCTAAGTCTCCCATTAGATCATAGGTGCATGTGATACCTTCACCCTTCAACTCTAGCATCTTGTGCTTTACCCACATCTTGTTGTACTTTATCATCGAGGTCATGATTTGGTCCAAGTTAGTCTTTTCTTCCTCTAACTAGTCAACTTTTCCAACTAGCTTATCTTTTACTACCTCATAGACATGAACCTAGATTACATTTCCATCCTCTTCCACCTGGTCAAGGATGGCCTTCACATTGTATAGCCTTACAAAATCCATTGGAAATCTAGAGAACTTCTTCCTTCTTACCTCAAACTCATCAGCAAGGTTAACCCAATAATCTTCAATATGGGCCTTATGGCTATATTCCCTACTAGCCTTCTTTTGTTCTTCACCAGTGATGTCAAACCTTGCTCTCTTGGCATGGAAAGAGAGATCAGAATTACTCATCTCCTCCTCAGAAGCATGACTAGACTGAATAGAAGGGAAAATATCACCCATCCCTATCTTTAATGGGAAGTCATTCCCAAAACCTGTCTTGTGCATTTCTCCCTTCACAACAATGTCGAATTCACAAATTTTCCTAGTGACTTCCAACAGTACAATATAATCAGTAGGTTATTTATGGAGTCTATAGGGAGCCCTTTAAAAACCATCAATTCCAATGTAAGAGAAAGTGGGGAACTAGATAAACCATGTCCCATATCTCCTTATCAATTCTTTTGCCTTGTCACAAATTCTCATATGCTCTGCACCTTGGAGCAATCTAGTGATGTACATTGTTAAAGCATCATTGAATCTCCTATAGCTTCCTAAAGTTAGGCGCAGCTATGGATATACTTAATATATAGTGTAGATACCTAAAATTGGTCTAGGCCTGCGAGTACATATTCGACATAATTTTCTATAGTCCATGGTCATGATTAAATAATATCAATTATTTAATTACCCTTTCTAATACATATTTCCTCTATTAATTAAATACCCCTTTTTAATTAATTCATTAATTCATAAATAACCTTTATTCAACCTTGGATAATTAAATAAATCATATTTGTTTAATTATGTCCCTAACTAATTAATTCCTCTTTCATAATTAAATAATTTATTATTTAATTACCCACTTTGTCATATTTCAACTATAATTAAATATCTTTATTTAATTATTCATTTAACTCCCTTTTCAACTATAATTAAATATTTATTATTTAATTATTCAATTCCACCCTTTTCAACAGTCAAATTAAATAATCTTTATTTATTTAATTAAATCCTTTATTTTCAAATGTTGAATTAAATTAACATTTAATTCATATTTAATTATTTATGTCACATTCCTCTATCAACCAGTTATCTAATCATTCACTCACCTTCATACTTGAGATCTATTTTTAGTTCTCTAGTTATCTCTGAATTCAACACCAGTTTATCTCTGCGAAAAGACTCTTTGTCATAACTAGTCGATTAACTAGTTCTAACTCATATGCATGTATGCGTTTATTAATTAAATATCTCTTTTTAATTAATTAACTCAAGTTCGCATTCAAATGCATTATTCTTCAACTTCTAACTTTGTCTTTTGCATACAAAGTCTATTTCTTTTATTTTTGAAGATGAAGATTGAAACTCATGTTCTAGAATTAGTCTTTATCCTGCAGTTGAACTCACGTTCTAACTCACGTTCTATCTATCACATAACTCATCGCATGGCATTCATCAATCTCATCCGTCGATCTCTCTTTCAATCTGAGCCGATCGTTCGAAAACACACAATCTATAAAATGGCCTATCATAATAATTATTCCTCCTCTCCCAAAATCATTATACACTTTTGAGAAGAAAAAATCTTCGATATTTTGCTGAGACACTCGATGAATTTATGCTTCCATTCAAACACACAAATATCTAAGGGCAAGAATAAAAAGATAGCAAAATGGAGAAGGGAAATTGAGATAAATCGAGGAAGCATTTGCATATTCGGTGAGATCATTCTAGTTTTATTAGTTTAGATTAATCATGCTTACTTATCATTTTTTGTTGTTTTATTTGGATTAGAATTGATGTTTAATCTTGTGCAGCTTTAGCATCCATCCACAATTCTGAAAAATCTGAGTTACATTTGGTGAACCCGACGTGAATACGTTTCAAATTTTGTCTTTCCATTTTCTGATTTTCCTTTTTCATAGGTTTTCCATCCAGAACACCGCATCTGTCAAAAACAGTGATGCACCTATTATTACAAACTACATCTGGTATGCCATAAGTCGCATTCGCCTATCAATCACCGCATCTGCCTATTAATCACCGCATTTGCTTGTCAATCGCCGCGTCTGCCTGTCAACAAATTACCAAACCGCATCAGACACTCCATTAACCGCATCTTCCTATCACCAGCCGAACTACATCTGTGGCTCCAAAAGCTGCATCTGGCTGTTAAAAGTTTTTTATTTTTTTTATCGATTTTCGTGCATCCATATTTTTAGTTTTCACTTTTTAGGTGATTTGGATTTTCGCTAATGTTTGTTCCAGTTGTGTCAAGGTGGAATAACAAGTGTTTGAAGGATGAAGCATAGAAGACAATACAAAATCTAAATACAAACATTGAACTACTGACAAATTTTGCATGCAAGACGTAATGCTTTTGTCTTTTTTTACCAAGATTTTTGTTTGATAGATAGATAATCGTCATGTGGAATAAAATGAACTTCTGTTTGGTAGTGTAAATAATCTTGTTTGGGCTTAATAATTTACCAGTGTTTTTCGTGTCTGCATTGTTAGTTTAGAACCCCATGATTTAGTAATTAAAGTATCCTCTCCCCTTGCGCATTCATGCGATCCTAGGTGTAAAAGAAACGGTTACTGAATCTAGAATTTGGGCTTGTCTTGGTGGGAAAAAGTACTCACCCCAAGATGACTCAGACTAGTAGCACGCTAAAGCCAAGCGACTTTCAACCAGTATATAAAAGTGGATTCTTGGGGAAATCCCATGAATCACACGCACTATTCTGATGAGATGGACAGAAATGGAGTCTTGCCAATGTAGGATAGTGTCCCATGAATGGAATGCCCTTATTAAAAGCTTTGTTGTAGAGTTACCAAAATCCTATATATTTGCTAGCGCAACAGGTGTATAACCTATGAAGCCATCTTACAAATTTACGGTTCTTGTGCTAAGGTGACATGTATGCCATGGGAGTTTCATGGGTGTAGCAGCTTGGCTGCCCTGTATAAGTGAGTGTCATGGAAGGGAGCCAGTGGGGTCAAGCTACTAGTCATTCGCCTTGAATATGTGTAGCTAGAGAAATCCAAGTAAGAATTCAGCAAATACTGTCCTAAATGCCTAGGTTGTACATTTTTTCGAGTCTTAATAGTCCTTACATCACAAAAATAGAAGATACATAGATTGCTATGTTTGCTCTTTATTGTATTCGTCAAAATCTTGATCAAACAAACAAAGTCAATCAAACAAATTTCGGGAAAATTTCAATTGTTAGAAAACAGAGTCGCATTTGTCAGTTTAATCGCCGCATGTGTCATAGTGAGTCACATTTGATAGGGGAAATGTCTCATCTGTCAGTCAAAATAGTCATTTTACAATCTACATATAACGAGTCGCAACTATTACATTCTGAGCCACATGTGTGCATGCAAACCACATTTGTCAGTTCAAAAACTGCATGTGTCCTTTTAAGTCACATCTGTCAGTTGAAAAATTGCATCTGTTAAAAAAACTGCATTTGTCAGAGGAAAAACCATAACTGTTAGGTGAACTGCATTTGCCTGTCAACAGAAAAAATTTCAAAAAATGTGAGCTAAGTCTGGAACATCTTTGTCACTGTTTGCTTTAGGTTTTTAGGATCAGCCTTGGATTAGAAACTGGTTAAATTTTCTCAAAAACCTTGCATCATTAGCCATCATATACATCCTAGTTTACCATCATTAGGAGTCATATACGTCTTAGCTACTATCATTAGGTGTCATATACGTCTTGGTCGTAGTAAATTTATTAGTCATAATCATCCTAATTTGCATGCATATAGGTACTCCCTAGGAAATTGCAAATCACGGAATAGATAACTTTCCTTGTCTTTGGAAAATTCACATTGTCATACCTTTTGGTTCCATCATCAGGAACAAACTTTTGCATCCATTTATTCCATTAGGTTGTAGGTTATACCCATCTTAGACTGATTTTTCATCATTAGTCCACTTAGAATTTTTGCATATTGTCCGTCTAGTCATACGTCATTTTAGTTCTTTAGCAACATCCTTATTGTCAAAAATATCAAAAAACATAGACATAGGTCATATCAGTTTTTAGGCATAGTCTGCATTACCCATTTTGAGCAAACTTTTTCATGGTCAAAACAAGGTCCAAAAAGAAATACAAAGCACTGAAAAACCCCAACGAATTCATCAATCCATTTGGAAACCAACTGTCAGGAAGCAAACGTCCACACAAGCCTTTACTTGAAAAACATGTCAGTAGAGACACACATGGGCAAATTTACATAGAAGACATAGATGTAGCAGTTCAAGATCTTGAGTTTGCATCCTTCATGGATGAGTGTTTGCTAAACGATCCAAAATGCTACTTAGCAAAATTGCTAGTAGGAGGTGCCACACTACCTCCACGATTTGATGTCCATTCTTTGACAACACAGTCAACTCAACAAACACAAACTGTGACATCTACTATGTCTATTCCCCAAATAATTTCAGCGATACCAACAAGTATACCAACACAAACATTGTCAATTGTAAACACAACTCCTTTTAACATAACACAAGGTTTACAATTCACTGTGGGAGCAACTTCCTCCAACCCCTTTGGCACCAACGCGACTGGTAAGAGAACCAAAGTTGGAGGGAATATACCTATACCAAGTCAGACAACCCAGATAGGAAGCATTCCTATTCCAATTCAGACAATTCAGATAGGAAGCATTCCTATACTGAATCAAATCATTCAGACAGGAAATATCCCTATCCGTAATCAGAATATTTTGACAGGATATATTCCCTCACCAAATCATTACCCGTCACAAAACATGGCGTATCAGAAGATCTACATTGATCCCAATAACACAAACACCATGTCTTTGACACAAGTCAATGCCCTTCAAAACAAAATGCAAGCACTTCAATAGCAGATGGACAACATGTCTATGTCCAGAAAATGAACTATCTCAGCACAAGACCTATGTCCATGTCCATTTGATAAAGTACTCTATATGACACCTTTTTCCCATGGATACAATATACCGGTTTTGCCTAAGTATAATGGAAAAAAGAATCCTATAGAACACAATAGAGAGTTCTCAACAACATGCATGGACATATCATATGACCCCACATACTTGATGAGACTATTTCCACAAACCCTTGTCGGGATAGGACTGGAATGGTTCTCTAACTTACCATATGATATACGATCTTGGGGTGAATTAGCTGAGAAGTTTATCAAACATTTTGCCTTTAACATAGACAATGAGGTAACAATTGCAACCTTGTGCCATATGACACAAGAAGATGGCGAAAATTTCACCACTTTCTTTCAAAGATGGCGAAGTCTAGCTAGTAGGTGTCTGGTTGAAATACCGAAAAAAAAAAGGTTCAGAATATTCCTAGAGAATATCAACCCCAAATTGCGAAGTGATCTAAGGGTACATTATTGTACGTCATTCTCAAACTTAGTACAAAAAATAATCATCCTTGAGAAAGACCTTATAGACAAAGGGGAAATGAAAGTACCAAGCAGAAATCAGGTTGTCCAACATCGAAACATGCAAAATGATAGAAATAAGTTCTGGTCTAGGAACAAGAATGTTACAAGTGAGGGCATCGTCGATGCTAAACACATACATATAGGACCAGTTATCACCCTTAGGGGTTACAATCCCAATCAAGACACAATGAATAGTCCAGATCAGCAAGCTAACTATGTCCAAAATTCACAACAACAAAGACCACAACAAAGGAGATTTCCTACACGTGAATTTACACCTTTGGGACAAACAATTGAGACTATCTTCAAAGAATTGATTAAGCATAATCTCATCAAACCTTTGGAACCGAGAGAGTATGATCCTGGATAGTTCAAACCTTCATGGTGGGATGATAACTCTTTTTGTGACTATCACCGAACCAAAGGGCACAACCTCCAACAATGTCGTCAACTCAAGAACATCATACAAGACTTTGTTGAAAATGGAACCATAGAGGTTGGTGGGCAGAAAAACACTAAGAACAGTGATCATAAGGTCTTCACGGACCCATTACATGACCTTACAAAGGGAAAAGCCTCCAGTTCGGGACCCCTGAATAATCCATCTGCCAACTATAACAATACCAACTATGACTATGGGAAAGGAAAGACCATAAACCACCTCCGAGCCGCCAACAAGAATGTCAATACCTTCACCATTAAGAAGCATCCAGAATGTAATGTAAACACACGTAGAACTAAGATTACTATTCTTGGTCCTTCTTTAGAGCCATCTACTCAAGCCTCCAAGTTTAAGTACAACCTTCTCGATCAATTGAGTAAAACCCCCGCCCGAATATCTATCTTGGAATTGTTGACCTTATTACCTTACCATCGATCCATCCTTGACAAATCTCTACAAAATACAACTATTCCTACGGACTTGGATGTCAATTGTTTCGAGGAAATGGTGGGATATTTGACCAATTCACATCATGAAACATTTTCTCAACAAGACTACTCAACTGAAAAGTCAGATCATAAGGACCCCTTACATCTTGAAGTCTTAGTCCATCAAAACAAAGTCCGATGAGTCTTGGTAGATGGAGGAGCAGGTTTGAACCTATGTACCCTTAAATTGGTTAAGGCATTAGGATTCTCAGAAGACTGTGTGGACACTTCCAAGAGTATAGTCATCAAGCCTTATGATGATGAAGAAAGGTCATCCAAAGGAGTTGTAATGCTCCCTATCAGAATTGGCCCAATGATCTTGAACACCAGCTTCCAAGTCTTGGATCTCACCCTTCCATTAAACTTGTTTTTAGGTAGACCTTGGATGCATGCAATGAAATCCATCCCTTCAACATACCATCAATGTCTCAAGTTCCCCTATAATGGCACTGAGATCACTATTGATGGTGATCTAGATCCCTTCCAATATTGTACAAGCCTAAGGGATCTTCCACCATGATAAGTACCCATTAATCAAGAGGCCTCATCATCCACTTTATCCCAATATGTTGACCCATCACGTCTCACTAAGTCCACTTCATTCCAGCCACCATCATCCATTCCTAAACTCGAGATCCAAGACAAGGGTTGAGCTGAATATAGTATAAAGGCCTCATACTGTGTTACCAAACTAATTCCACCTAAGGCATACGGTCTACCCATGGCAGATAGAAGACAGTCAATAGTCACATTTCATGTTCCCCCTACAATGACATTGACAAAATGGGGAGAGTTAAGTGAAGAGATTGTGGATCAAGGTGATTCCTGGTTGTATCAAGAAGAACATGAATACCCCTCCTCGTCTATTCAAATATCCAAGGACCAATATGGAAAAGGATTTAAGATAATGAAAAAGGAAGGCTATGATGAGCACATCGGGTTAGGACTCTATTAGAATGGAAGGATAGAAGCAATTACTATCTACCCATGATCGAAATATCTAGGGCTAAGGTGTCAACCACTTAGAATTGGGTTTCCTGGTACTTGGTCATCATTTCAAGAGGAAGTGAATGATTACGTAGGAATCGAGACATTTCATGAACCACTACCCCTAGTTTTTGACAAACCCCCAATCTACGACAAACCCCCAATTTATGATGAATCCCCTTACTCTAGCAATGATGAATGGGACTCCCTTTCATCTACTAGCACCATGAATATCGATGCCCTATTTGGAGAATTGGACCTCAATGTGAAACCTATACCGAAACAATCTAGTCCTCGTCCTAAGAAACACTTGTCAAAGGCAGAATGGCAAGAGAACTATTATTGGGAATCCCTTGATCGTTCATCTTGGGCACCTAATCAACCATCTTCTGATGAATCCGCCCTCACTATAGTCCCACAACAAAGTATACCTACCCCTAAGAAGAAGAATAAGGAGTTAGTCCAAAACTTCTGTGACCATGTCAACCATTCTATATTCACCTTGTCAGCAGCTACCCTTACAAACTTTGATGATGACATGCCCCTTATCTATCTTGAACTTATCGACTGGGACCAACAAGGTACACCTATCATAGATACATTCGAGAATGATGAAGCAACTGTTGAGTTCATGGGACTTAGAGAAGGTATACCAAGAGGGGATCATAAGGCAGGTTTTACCATAGACTTGGATGATAAAGCATATTTTGTGGGGTCTATTTACACCTCTAGTCGCAAAAATGAGAATGAAAAGAAAAAAGACAATGAAAATAAAAATGATGAGTCCCTAGGTGAAAACCGACAGGCGCCTTTGGACGATGAAAAAGTCAAAAGAAAGGATGTATCCGAGGGTGAAAACCTCTCTGAGGCACCCAAGGATAGAGGTTTAAATATTCTCCCCTTTGAATAGGAAAAGTCACCAATGCTAGTAGAAGAATCTGTTGAAGTCAACATAGGTACAAAAGAGAATCCTCGAAAGGTATATTTTGCAGCTTCTTTAACAGAGACAGAAAAACTTGAGTTTAAAGACTTCTTCACAAAGAGACAAATTAACTTTGCATGGTCTTATGCTGACATGCCTGGGATGGATCTGGACCTAATATTGCATCATTTACCACTACAGCCAGGTATTAAACTAGTCAAGCAGAAATTGAGGAAAATGCATCTGCAGATTGCTCTATTGGTCAAGATAGAACTTAAGAAACTCTTGGATGTAGGGTTCATAAGGACAATAGACTATGTAGATTGGATATCCAATCTTGTACCAATGACTAAGCCAACTAGGGGTATTCACATTTGCACTGACTTTAGGGACATCAATAAGGCATGCCCTAAGGATCACTTTCCTTTGCCAAATATCGACATGATCGTGGATCTGACAGCAGGGTACAAGATGCTATCCCTTATGGATGGTTTCTCTGGATACAACTAGATTAAAATAGCACCTGAAGACCAACACAAAACAACTTTCATGTGTCCATGGGGCACATATTGTTGGAATGTTATGCCATTTGGCCTTAAGAATGCAGGAGCCACCTATCAACGGACCATGACTACAATTTTCCATGATTTTGTACATACTTTTATGGAAGATTATGTCGATGACATTATAGAAAATTCAGAAAGAAGAGAGGATCATTTGAAAGTCTTAGACAAGATATTCCAAAGGTTGGAGAATTACAATGTCAGGCTAAATCCGAAGAAGTGTGTCTTTGGGGTGAAGTCAAGAAAACTATTAGGTTATATCATCTCTTGAAGAGGCATTGAAGTGGATCTAGAGAAGGTAAGAGCTATCATAGAAATGCCTCCTCCAACCAGAATTGGCCAACTTAGAACTCTACAAGGAAGATTACAGTCAATTAGGCATTTCAAAGTACAACTAGTGGATAAGATACATCCATTTCAGCATCTACTCAAGAATGGAGTACCATTTGTGTGGACACCTAAATTCCAAGAGGCATTCCAGCAAATCAAGGACTATTTGCTTACTCCACTAGTCTTAATGCCACCTGCAAAGGGAAAACCATTGATATTGTACATCTCAACAACTTAGTCGGCATTAGGGGCTCTTCTCGTACAACACAATGATCAAGGTCATGAGAGAGCGGTTTATTATATCAGTCGTACCTTAGTGGGCTATGAGTTGAATTACAACAACATAGAATGTGCCTGTCTTGTGGTAGTCTTTGCTACCCAAAAACTTAGGTAATATATGCTCAATCGACAAACCATGTTGATTGCCAAAATTGATCCACTTAAATACCTCCTAAGTAAGGTAGCTTTAACATGCCGATTGGCTAAATGGGTTGTGATACTTAGTAAGTATGACAATTAGTATGTCAAAAGGAAGGCAATAAAAGGACAAGTCATTGCAGATCAATTAGCAGATGCACCTATAAAGGTAGATCATCCATTAGTAGCATATTTTCCAGATGAATTTTTCTTCAACCTTGACGTTAAGACTTAGTGGAAACTGTACTTTGATGGATCACATACAAATCATGGTTCAGGAGTGGGTATCTTATTTGTCACACCTCAAGGTGATACCATTCCCAAATCATTTAGGATTGCATTCCCTTGTATAAACAATATAGTAGAATATGAAGCCTTAGTGACAGAGTTAAAAATGGTAGCTCAGTGGAACATTAAGAGCCTACATGTCTTTGGCGACTCTCAACTGGTAATCCGACAGGTGAAATCCCTGTATAGACGCACCTTAGATAACACCCTTATGAGATGTCTTGATACTGAAGAAGCACAAACAACTTTGTGATTGGTACATGAGGGTATATGCAGATCTCATTCGAGTGGTCCCACTCTAGCCCACAAGATTATGAGACTGGGTTACTATTGGCCTATGATGGAGAAAGACTCATACGCCTTTGTAAAGAAATGTAGGTAATGTCAAATACATGGAGACTTGATAAGAGTGCCAGTGTAGGAACTTCATCCAATTACTTCACCATGGCCCTTCGCCCAATGGGGACTCGACCTCATAGGTAAGATACACCCTTCATCCTCCAATGGCTATAAATTCATCATCACCGCCACTGAATACTTCACCAAATGGGTATAAGCTATTCCCATGACATACATAACCAGCACACAAATATCTAAGTTTATCCTAAACTATATCATTTGTTGGTATGGTGTACCTCAATCCATAATCATAGATAATGGCCGGCCATTCAAGAACCAAGAAGTACGCCATTTATGTGAAGAATTCCACATCAAACACCATTTCTCCACCCCATATTACCCACAACGTAATGGCCAAGCTAAGGCATCTAATAAGACAATTGTTAGAATCCTTAAGAAGACTATCAATGACGCTAGTTTTGACTAGCACCTACAACTTAATCCTACCTTATGGGCTTACCGCACAAGCATCCATACTCCCACCGGTGCCACCCCATATTCCCTTGTAATTGGGTTCGAAGCTATCTTACCTATTGAGGTTGAAATACCTTCTCTACGGGTATCCTTGAAGGGTCATGTCAATGATGAAGAATACTGTCTCTCTAGGTTACAAGAGCTAGAACTGCTAGATGAAAGAAGACGTAAAGCATTAGATCATTTGCAAGCATATCAAAATTGTCTTCGTCATAGCTACAATAGAAAGGTCCTCAATAGACATTTTGACATTGGTGACCTGGTATTAATGGAGAATCCTAAGAACCAAGCTAAAAGAGAGAAACCAAGTAAGTTTGAGCCTAACTGGTTGGGGCCGTACATTGTCATAGAAGCCTTTGGATCAGGAGCGTACCAACTCTCTACTCCTGAAGGAGAGCCGCTTTTGTCCCCTATCAACAATCTGCATCTAAAGAGGTTCTACGCTTAAGTCTCTGAGAACCAGTGTCTTAATATGGAAAAATACAAAAAAATGGTTACCTTGATGAAAACCTGGCAAACAGGCATCTTTGTAACACCAAAAAAAATTTGAGAAAAAAAAAAAAGTAAAGAGAAATAAATCTGTCCACTAGTGAAAACCACTTCGATGGTGCTATGGATAATTACCATGGTGAAAACCTAGAAAATAAGCGCCATGTTTAGTCAAGTTCACTCTTCCGTCTACCATCATTCTAATCAGACTTTTTCATCATCACTCATAATAAATGGTTGTCTTGTCCATTCCGTCACATTATCCACTCCATTTTCCAAACATCTTCCCGACTGGGGGAAATCCTTGTTCCATGCCCTAACACTTTGTACATAACGTCACACCATCAAAAATGTCTTAAAAAAAATCCCAAAAACATTAGAAAACATCAAAAATCCAAAAAAAAATCATAAAAATGTCAGAAAATCCCAAAAACAAATGTCTAGTCAATCATGTCAAGTCAGTCATGTCAAGTCAATCATGTCAAGTTAGTCATGTCTTGTCAATCAAGTCAAGTCAGTCATGTTAATTCAGTTATAGACATAGTCGAACTAAGTTGCCTCTATGACTGGGACGTAGGCAAGGCCATTAATCGATGTGCCCCCGAGGCATTAGGTCTATCAGTCTAGGTTTGTCATGTATCACACACATTAAAATCATGATGCTTTGTATATTCAAAGTCATTGGTCATGTCGAACTACGAGGTCTCTACGTGTACAACGTAGGCAAGGCTAATCAATTGATGAGCTCCTGAGACCACACTAGGTCAATCCAATAGGGTTCATTCACAATCACTATCACACAAGTTGCATATCATAGTTTAAGGTATCACTTCATTGTCATACATAGTCAACACACACACACACAGTTTATCAGTCAAGGAATCAAAACAAGTCATGCATCAACAAGGAAAAATGTCTCAATAGTCATCAAGTTAATATAAAACACATTGTCAAAGCGATCAGCCTATGTCTTAAACAAGATATGTCTTTCTTGTCATCAAATTGTCATAGTCTCATGTGGCTTGTCACTTCAACACCATCAGACTCCAATGTCTTATACGACACGTGTCTTTCTGAAACCAGGCATTGTCATGCCTTATACAGAAGTCACCAAGTTGAAACCAGACTCAACGTCTTATGCGGTATGTGTCATTCTCTCACATTATGCTATGCCAAACATCAACATCAAACAATCCCACAAGATCAATTTTTGGTGAATATATTTATTTGGCTTTATGACTTTATATCTTATTTTGTCTTATCTTTTTATTGATTTGTGCAATATCTTGTTACTAGCTTTCTCAAGGATGTCCCTTGAAGGATTTAGAGAAGCAACGATGTCTCAGGACTCTTTTTCTTTGGCTGTTGTCTGCCAACTGTCTTTTTAACATTGGTTTTTGAGTCATGTTACTAGTTTCCTCAAGGATGTCCTATCAAGGATTTAGAGGACCAATGACGTCTCATGACCCATCTTTTATTTGTCTACTATCTGTGGTTTGCCTTGACCAAACGACTGGGGCATCTTGTCCTTAGTCTGAGTTAAGACACTCCTTGTCTATGACTATCTATTTTTCACAGGTGGATAACTTTGTACACTATGGTCTATCTCATATCATAGTGTGTACTATCCATCTATGTCATGTCCCGCCCAATGATGATAACAAGCAAGTATAGCGTATTTGGCAATATATTGAAGATTATATATTTTTCTCAATCAATCAACTTTCATTCTATCATTTTCTCTGTCAATCACACTTTAATTATTTCTTATTAACATTTATAATTGATTTCATCCTAACATCTCTCTTCTTTGACATAAAGATAAGGTCCTGTGACACAATAACAACATTAGATCATTTGCATTATCATACATTTCAGATAGTTGCATTGCATTTCACATCATTACATAATAGGCATTGCATCCATTATCATAAGTAAATAAAATCATCCATAACATCATTGTAAAATTTATAACTCATAAACATGTAGAAACATTTCACTCATAACACATGTATATACATCATCTAAGAAACATAATCATGTAGAAGCTTCCAAAATCATATATATATATATATATATATCACTCAAAAAGTGTGTCACATTACAATTTCTGAATGTATCAATAAATAAAACATGAGCTCGTAGGCTTTCTAATACAACTATCTACATAAGTCCCTATCATTGTGTCTTGCTATCCCTACTGTCACGAGGTGATGGTGGCGGAAAAATAGTAAAAGGTAGCCTCTATGAGGTGGAAGGCCTATCATATGGACCTATCCTCGGTGGTCCTACCACCCCCTCTGTACTCTGTGTCCTCATACAAATCCCTACAAAACTGTTGCTCTACCTCCTACAATCGAGCTATCGCCTGGTCTCTCTCCATGAGAGTACTGTCCCTCTCTGTATGTGCACTATCTCTCTCTGCATAGGCACTGTCTCTCTCTGTGAAGGAACTATCTCTCTCTAGTCTCATCGCCTCAAACTCTGTAGTCATAAGTCTGAGTCTCTCATTTAAAGCCTCCCTATCACTATCTCTAGGAGCATCCTCATCCTATCTCCCCTCCACTATCCAATCTCTAAGCTCTCTCAACTGCTCCTCCATAGGTGCCTTCTCCTCAACATCCTCCTCAACATCATCCTCTACATCATCCTCTCTGTATCTTGCTAACACACCCAAAGGATCTAAGGCCATGTCTGCATCGGAATCCTCTGCAACATCCTCTACTCCTACATCTACCTCTACACGCTCCTCAACCACTCCCTCTGCTGCAACATGCTCACCCCCAGCTGGTACATCTACTCTCCATCTGATATATATCATTAGTAAATCGATTGCAACATCCTCCTGCATAGGTGCATCTCCACCTGCCTGACCCCCTCTCCATCCTCGTCTCCCGCCTCTACCTCTACCACCAACTCTACCAGCTTTGGCACCTCCACCTCTCCAACGTCCTCTAGGCCCTGTACCTTGTCTCTCGACTGGTGCTGGCTGATCTGGATCTATATAAGGAATCGGGTGATGCACTACCCACCATGCCTCATAAGCAGCAGTGGTACCTAGATCTGATAATCCATCTCTCCATCCCCACTGTACTGGCTGAAGAGCCTGTATATCTATCTCTATTGTATCCACTAGAATCATGGGTCCCCACCATGGAACCTCTCTCGATGACCGAACAAACTCTACTCTACTTCGAGGCTCATCCTAAACCTCCCCAAACTGTCTCAGCACTCTGTCTGACAGATGTCGCTCGATAATGTGCACACTTGAAATAGTCCTCCCAATGAGATACTGTGTCTGTCTGTAGAATGACAAATGTATGTCCTTGTCCACCCACTCCTCACAATCCATGTAAGGTCTCCATATGAACTGATCGAGAGTATCCAAGGCATGTCACCAGTATCCTGTGTCACCCACATGAGTCTATGTGATCTGCACTGTATATCGAAAAACATATGGGTATCTGTCCTCTCTCTCTACTGTCACTGGAGGATGAAATACAACTATCCTCTCAAAACCCCATATCATCAGCAATGTCGTCCCACAACTCAATGATTATGCATCTCTATAAGCAATATCGTGTAAATGAAAATAGAACATCCTGAGTAGACATGGACCCCATGCATATCTCATCTCACTCTCCAACATACCAACCAACATAGCTCCCCATCCCACTGGAAAGCCATGACCTCGTCTGTCTGGAAGCACAATACCCCCAATCAATGTACATAGGATACAATCACTCCTGTCGTATCTGTCTGCTAACACTGGCCATCTGATCTCATAATGCTCGATCCTCAGCCTACTGATGTCATCAACCTGATAGAACTGTGCCAACTTAGTCAGTCCTCTTTGAGTATCATATGTAACCCACTCTCCTCTAATGGGTAGCCTCAAAATCCTATACACATCCTCTAATGTGACAGTGGCCTCCCTAGTCGATAAATGAAACGACAATGTCTCAAAATGCCATCGCTTACAAAGTGTTGTCAACATCCCCCTGTTCGCTTGAATGGCAAGCATGGACAAACAATGTCATAGACCTAGAACCCATAGCAATCGAATCTCTATAGAGCTCAGACTGTCTATCAAGGCAAACATATTTGGTTGACTCTCCCATGTATAAATAGGATCTAACACAACCTGCATATACACCAAAACTATTTACCAGTCAAATGTGGCTCACTTTCGCAGATGCGGTGCATTTTTGCAAATGCATTGCACAGAACCTCACATGCAGTGCACAATACATATGCATCACATTTTCTGACCACCCCTTTTTGACTACTGCACATGCGGTTCACACAAACCACATGCGGTGCACGTTGCACTTGCGGTTCATTTATACTTTCTACTATCCAACTACATATGTGTTTCACTAAACACATATGCAGTTCATGTATACAATTGTGTTTACCCGTAATGCATTTGCATTGCACAACCACACATGCGGCGCATTATGCACCACATGCAGTCATTCCCTAATCAGTCAAAACTAGCCTTGGCGAGTTTTTGTAGATGTGTCGTTTCACAGTCAAATGCGGTGAATACGATGGCATATGCATCATTTATGATGCACCACATTTGATTATTCAATTTCTACACCTAGATAAACATGCCAAAAATACATTAAAAGATCTCGTTTTCAAGTACATACCAGTGGTCCTGCGTCGGCTAGCCTCTTGAAGGTCCGGATCCAATATCTGTGATGTCTAGTGTACGGAATAGGCACCATTTCCTCAGTCAGTTAGAGCAAATTCTCAAGTTTTTCTATCTCCTCTGGGTGCAAATGAATTCATTTTAGCCCTAATTTATATTTATAGGAGGATTTCAAATGGAATTTTCTAAACCCTAATCTATTGGCCATGTAATCTTTCAACTTCTACAGACTCGTATTCATCCGTATTAACTCCAAATTCAATTCCGTCAACTCCATAGCATTTCTGACTATCATTTTGACATATCGGGAATTTTTCTTGATTTTTTTGAAACATTTCAAAAATGTTAATTTTCTTGATGGGGGCATACCCTACCCTATTTCACGCTGGGGCATGATTGGGGCATATTTTCTTTGACACAACATCGTACCAACATTGTATCAAAGAGGGGCCAACTATAGATACCTAAAATTGGTCTAGGCCTGCGAGTACATATTCGACATAATTTTCTATAGTCCATGGTCATGATTAAATAATGTCAATTATTTAATTACCCTTTCTAATACATATTTCCTCTATTAATTAAATACCCCTTTTTAATTAATTCATTAATTCATAAATAACCTTTATTCAACCTTGGATAATTAAATAAATCATATTTGTTTAATTATGTCCCTAACTAATTAATTCCTCTTTCATAATTAAATAATTTATTATTTAATTACCCCCTTTGTCATATTTCAACTATAATTAAATATCTTTATTTAATTATTCATTTAACTCCCTTTTCAACTATAATCAAATATTTATTATTTAATTATTCAATTCCACCCTTTTCAATAGTCAAATTAAATAAATTATCTTTACTTATTTAATTAAATCCTTTATTTTCGAATGTTGAATTAAATTAACATTTAATTCATATTTAATTATTTAGGTCACATTCCTCTATCAACTAGTTATCTAATCATTCACTCACCTTCTGACTTGAGATCTATTTTTAGTTCTCTAGTTATCTCTGAATTCAACACCAGTTTATCTCTGCAAGAAGACTCTTTGTCATAACTAGTCGATTAACTAGTTCTAACTCATATGCATGTATGCGTTTATTAATTAAATATCTTTTTTTAATTAATTAACTCAAGTTCGCATTCAAATGCATTATTCTTCAACTTCTAACTTTGTCTTTCGCATACAAAGTCTTTTTCTTTTATTTTTGAAGATGAAGATTGGAACTCATGTTCTAACTCATGTTCTAAAATTAGTCTTTATCCTATAGTTGAACTCATGTTCTATCTATCACATAACTCATCGCATGGAATTCATCAATCTCATCTGTCGATCTCTCTTTCAATCTGAGCTAATCATTTGAAAACACACAATCTATAAAATGGCCTATCATAGTCATTATTCCTCCTCTCCCGAAATCATTATACACTTTTGAGAAGAAACAATCTTCGATATTTTTTTGAGACACTCGACGAAGTTATGCTTGCATTCAAACACACAAATATCTGAGGGCAAGAATAAGAAGACAACAAAATGGAGAAGGGCAATTGAGATAAATCAAGGAAGTATTTGCATATTTGGTGAGATCATTCTGGTTTCATTAGTTTAGATTAATCGTGCTTACTTATCATTTTTTGTTGTTTTATTTAGATTAGAATTGATGTTTAATCTTGTGCAACTTTAGCATCCATCCACAATTCCGAAAAATCTGAGTTACATATAGCATCTTTCCCAAAGGTACCCCTTGTATGGGTGAAGTCTTGCAAATGAATACACTAGGTAGGAGGTCATAGTAAAAGTCTTGGTTTGCAAGATATTGCATAACTACTGATGAATCACTGCACTAATGACACTTGCCTAGTGATAATCAATTCCCTACTCCATTCTAGCAATTACATTGAACATCCAAGTCTCAAACACACCTGCACTCTTCAACCCCACTAGCCTACCGAGAAGAGTGATGACATTGTAGTATTCTCTCTTAAACTTGAGCCTGAATAGTTGCTTAGGAAACTTGGAGAAATGGGACTTAGGCTTCTACAACCAAGAGTTAATCACCTACTAGGACTGAACTACATTTTCTTCATAGTACTTCCTTGCACCATCCATATCAAAAGCCACCACATGTGATTTTTTAGGCATATCAAAAGTTGCAGCAATGGATATAGGGCTAAAGCCTACTAGAATCATTCCCTAGGAACCAATTATCCTTTGTGTCCCTCTATCATAATTTATGGCACACTTAAGCGCCAATTCATAACATTGCACCATGGAAGGGAAACCTGCTACATGAGCCAATCTGGAGGCCGCAATTCTCCTAGCCAACAAAGGAGGGCTTGGTGCTGACATCTTAGCCTTAAATTCCTCATAGTCCCACATACCTACATTGGTATCTGTGATTCCTAACCAAATTGATCTCACCTTTCTTTCAGGAATCTGGGTCCTTATGTCCAATTTCACTTTCTCCGCATATGAGATGGCGAAGTCTTTGCACCTGGATCTAATGCCTTCCCTTTGCCTCAACCAATAAAATCTTGTCTTGATCCTGCCTACAAACAAATAAAGATGACCACAATCAGATCCATAAGAAACAAGAAGTGCAAGAAGTCAATAACCTAAAGTTCGGGATTCATCCCACCTCGTGGATTCCACACCAGTGAGAACTTTTAGGAAAATATGGACTAGGCGGATTCCAGCAAGCCAAGCATGCAAAGTCCCACAACATCATTTCATAAGTGTGCCACTTCAACTGGGAAGATGGAAATTAAAGCATAGGCCAAAAGCAAGAAAAAACCCCTGAAAAAGAAGGGCCAAAACACCAAAAAATGAAGAAAGAGTGTCCCCACTTTTAGTGGGGTGTGTGTGCAAAAACTGCACAACACCCATTCTTGTACAAAAATCCCAATCTGGGACCAATTGACCTAGATTGGAAAATGAGTCCTAGTGGGCCAAAATTTTAGAATCAATAGCATTTCCAATCTCCATAAGTTTCTAGGTGCACACTTTCAGTTTTACAGCTTTTTATTTTGTTTCATTTTCATTTCTAGGCCATCTTGCATATCACATTATGTTTTCAAACAGTGTGCTTCAAATTTTAGACAAGTATTGGTGAAACCCTCATTTCTTATCATTTCATCCCCTAGAAAACAACCTTTTTCATATTTCAATTTCCTTTGCATTGAAATCTAAAGGGTTGTTCTTGAGTGAACCATGCCTTAGGAAGAAAAAGGTGGTCCTCTTTCCTTTTAGGTCCAAAATCCTAGAAGTTCTAGATCTTATGGAGTCCTCCATCTTTCATCATTTAGTTATTTTTGCATCCTATTTTGGGGAGGTGTTTTGTTCCCACATGTTTTTCTCCTTTACCTTGTTTGGTTTAGTTTGTATTGCTTTTGTACATGGGTACTTGATCAAACCTTGTTGTTGAGACCCATCTTTGCTTTCCTGCATCTTTTCCTTAGTGTTTTAGCTACTCCCTAAGTTCATCTTAAGGGGGGGTGTTAGAGTAATAAGTCATTTCACTTAATTAATTTAATCGTATTGGTTAATTAATTAAGTCACTTATCACTTTAGGTTTACTTAAGCTAAACCTACACAAATTAATAATTAATTATTTATTAATTATTAAGTGTTCACACTAGGGTTTCCTTTTAGGGTTTTATCTCCTTTATTAAGGATTGATCTCATTGTAATTATTCATTCTCTTTAATGCATTTTTAGGTTGAGGCTTTTAGAGAATTTTTTTTTTCTATATACCTTTTCTTTGTGATAGGTTATTTCTTGGAGGTGTTCATTGGGGTCTGTGAGGTTGGTTTATCAACTTCAAGATGGTATCAGAGCTTTAGATCTATAGCTACCTATTCGTCTTTTGAAATAAATTGCCTTACAGTGATTTTCAAGTGCAAGGTTTCAAGTCAGACATATTTTTACAAGATCTGGGTGTAGCCAATTTTTCTATGCATTTTTGGGAAAAATTGACGTCTCCATCGCATTTAGAGTTCCTAGAAACCCTAAGAACTCCTGTCTTTTGGTTGATTTTGGAGATGTTGAAACAAAAGGATTTTTTTTTTTGCCAGAGAGGTCATACGGCATCCCCAACATGTTTCATGAGGTGAAAAGTGTCATGAAAATCGAAAAAAATTAAAAAAAAATCAAAATAAGGCTTTAAAAAAAGTGCCTATAATTTTAAAGGGGCATCAATTTCCCTAACACCAGGAAACCACCACCACACTACCAAGCGACCACCGGCTGACCAACTAGCTCGGCGGCACCACCCTTCAGATCGCCGCTCTCCATTTAGTCCCCATGAGCTCTTTCGCACTAGCCTGCGGTCATATTGGGAACCGAGCGCCTTGCACCCAGCCCCCACCAGCCTCCTAGTCCCCACCGAGGTCACATTAGGGACTAAGGGCTTCAGCCCTAGTCCCCACCCGCTGGCCCCCTAGTCTTGCATGTGACAAGGGGTCGATTTTTTTCTAGCCCTTGAGGTTTGTTGAAGGGCTTATTAGGCAGTTTGGAGCACTTTCATGGAATTGGGTGTAACTTTTGCGAACAATCTCTATTTTAAGAAAAAAAATAGGTGTCAGAAAGTTGGTTCCGAGAACTATCCAATGGTGTAGGTTTTATTTTCAAATTTTTCAATCTTGATGCTTTTTTATCTTGTCAAAGTCCAAAGTTGTTGTTTTCACTCTGGGAGGCATAACGTTTGCATCCAGACTCCATTTTTTGCCATTCTTGAGGGATCAGAAAGCTGAATTTTTCCTCTACATAGATCTCATACCTGATTTTTCTAGAATATTTATCAAGTATCTAATTTCTTTGTTAGATTTCAGATTTTTTTTCTTGGTTATTTTCTTAGGAAATGTGTAATTCAAGTTATTGTTTGAGATAAAGAAGAGTATTTTTTTGTATTGAGAGTATATACCATTGTTTTCATCATGTATTGACATAATATTGCATCCGTTACTCCATTCAACTAATTTTGTTGGAAAAACAAATGGAGATTCATTTGATGCACAAAGGGTTGTATAGGGTGACCATGGGTACAAAAGTTGAATAGGTCTATAGGTGCTACTAAAAAGAGAAAGTGATTGAATAGGTGTGGTGAGGATTTTGGTACTTTATGTTTTTCTATTTCTCCTTATCTTCTTTTTCATATTGATTCTTGCAGTACACCCCATCAGATTTTGACTACTTTGGAGTCTTTGTTTGGGAAGCAGGATACTATGAGATGATTCTAGTTGGAGAATGATCTTATTGGTTTAAATCCTAAGGATTTTGATAAGATTGAGGATTTATTCACAAAACTCAAGTCTCTTAGATTGTAGTTGACACAATGTGGTATTCAAAAGTAGGACTCTCAGTTGATATTGTCCATTCTTTCTAAGCTTAGACTAAATTATTCAGTTTTTGTATCTACTTTTTATGCCACTAGGGATGCTCTTGGTACTAGGTTTACTATGCCTTTCATTGATGATTTTTCTTCTTCTCTCACTCAAGAGTAGGCCAAGTTGGCTAGCATGGGAAATTTGAAACCTTCTACATCACAGTCACTTATTGCATCACATGAGCCCAAAGATCAAAAGGCTTCTATAGGAAAAGGAAAGAAATAGAAACAAAAGGATTCCTTAGATTCATCCTCCTCTTCTAAGGGGAAATCATATAATAAGGAGAAGGTTACATGTGGATATTTTAAGAGGGAAGGACATGCACAACATAGTTTCTATAAGAAGGACATTCATGAGTTGAAGCATCTTCTTCAGAAACATTAGATCTATTTTCCTTCTAGGGTATCTCCATCATTTCATTCCCCTCATTCTTCTTCTTTAGAGAAACATGACAGGGGCACAACTATTTTACATACTTCATCAGATATGAAGGAACATTCTCTTTGTGCTTATTCAAGTCTTGGATTAGGGAGATGGCTTCTAGATTCAGGAGCATCTCATCATATGGAATATTCACAGTCTATGTTCACTTCCTTTGAGTGGTGCACTATGTCTCCTATTTTGATGGGAAAAAATACATACATGAGTGTTATAGGGAAGGGGTCTATTAGTTTTGGGGACAACACTTTTCAGGATGTCTTGTGTGTTCATCATTTGATGAACAACCTTCTTTCCATATAGTAGATCACACATGGAGGCAATGGGAGATATGTGGAGTTCACACTTGATTCAGTTATGATTAGAGACTTGGTGAGTAGAGAGGTTATTGCTATTGGGGTGGTGGATCACTCATCTCGGTTGTATTCCTTTTCACATTTTGCTTCTAATGGTGCTTCTATTCCTACAACTGTTCATCACACTTCTAGTGTGCATCATCATTTAGAGGATACATTCGGCTTCTTGAACATTGGTGTCCTTACTTCAGATCTAGTTCTTGAGCCATACATTCCATCTCCTCTACCTATAGTTAAAATTGTTGATAGTTTTATGGCTATAGCTATGGTTTCTTCTATTTCAATGCAACAAGAGCTAGCTAATCATTCATCTTTGGAGGTTTCTCTTTAGTCTTCACCTACTTTGACTTCTTCATTAGTTGATGTCACACCTGATTTTGTAGACACATCTTGGGTTACACCTAATTCACCTTCAAAGATTTCATTCATGAGGCTTCTTCCCTCTCTCTTCTTTCAGGAGATGTGGTTTCTTCAGTCTTTTTGGAGCTAATTTAGTATGGGGGGCTATGTGGTCTCTTTATTTTTATCTTCTAAGGGGGTTCATCCATGTTTGTTTATGATGGATGGTGTCCTTGGGGGGTCTTATGGAATCCTCCATCTTTCATCACTTAATTTTTTTTGCATCCTATTTTGGGGAGGAGTTTTGTTCCCATGCGGTTTTCTCCTTTACCCCATTTGGTTTAGTTTGCATTGCATTTTTACATGGGTACTTGATGACGCCTTGTTTTTGGGACCCATATTTTCTTTCATGCATCTTTTCCTTAGTGTTTTATCTACTCCCTAAGTTCATCTTAAGGGGCATGTTAGAGTAATAAGTCATTTCACTTAATTAATTTAATCATATTGGTTAATTAATTAAGTCACTTATCACCTTAGGTTTACTTAATCTAATCTTAGGTACATTAATAATTAATCATTTAATCAATTATTAAGTGTGAACACTAGGGTTTCCTTTTAGGGTTTTATATCCTTTCTTAAGGATTGATCTCATTGTAATTATGCATTCTCGTTAATGCATTTTTAGCTTGAGGCTTTCAGAGAATCTTTGTTGTTTTATATATCTTTTCTTTGTGACAAGTTATTTCTTGGAGGTTTTCACTATGGTCTACGAGGTTGATTTATCATTCTCAACACAAGAGAGATTCATTCACCCCATTGTTCTTCAATTCAAGATCAAAATTCATAATTTTGCGATTGTAGACCTTGTTTCAAGCATCTCTGATTTTTTAGGTGCCCCTCTATTCATTCTCAGTTTATCCTTTTGATTCTAAATTTCAATTCCTAGGTTTTATATCTATATTTTCATATCATTTTAATTTCCTTCTTTATAAGCCTTTTCTTAGTGGTGAATTCCCTTTTTGTTTAATCACAACCAAGGAGACCATATAGCAACTTCTTCTCTCAATTGAATCAATAGGTTGAGACATTTAGGGTTTCCTTGAATGAACTAGAGTGAAATAGGAAGGAAGGATCCCTCTCTCCTCTTTTGGTGTTCCATCTCATAAAAGGTGGAGCACCCCATTTCATTTGGTTCAATTATTATGGTTTTTCATTTATTCTATTATGGGGGAATTATTAAATATGGGTTTACCATCATGCTACTATCAATCATGTATGCCAATTTTTGTTCTTATGAATAGAAATTTCCCCATTTATTTTTAAACATAGTTGTGGGTGGTACCTTAGGAGATCACCCAATTTATAATCACTATAATTATTTAAAATTTTTTGCACCTTCACTTATAAATATTGCAAGAATGGTCAACATCTTTTTTTAATATTATATAATGCTCCATTAAATCTACCATATCTAGACTATTAATAAAATTAGAACCTTTGAGAATATTACTAATATTCCTTACCCTTCAATTGGATTGTGTTGGTTGGAGGGTACACCTTATGTACAAAAATCTATACGTTCATATCCTAGTATACATAGTGTGTGTGAAGGTTGCATCATTTTCTTTCTTTTTTGTAAATGTATGATGAGCATAAGATATTTATGTATGGATATAAGTTAGATTAATTTAGTGTATATTTGATGGGCTATTCTAGACACCTAAAATATTAGCATACTTGACCATAATTCATTTTCCCTATCAAGGTCATTAAAATTAAATAAATATTCATTATTTATTTAATTAATTTATCCTTCACCTTTATCCCCCACTTTGATTAAATAAATATTTATTATTTAATTAATTAATTTATAGATCACCTTCATCTCACCTTGTTCTAAGAAAATATTTAAATAAATATTATTTATATTTAATTAAATGAGTATTTCACCTTTATCCCCCATTTTAATTAAATAAATATTTTTTCTTTATTTAATTAATTTATCATACCATATCACCCTTCTCCAATAATTAATTGTGGCAATGGAAAAATTATTCCTTTTCCTTGCTTTATTTGGGAATAATTAATGACAAATTGAACTTAATATCACCTTGATCTAGTGTTGTAATATTTTTTACACATTCACATTAGGTCTTGGGCCCTTTTTAAGCTAAATAACCTAAATTTTCTTTAATTTAGTGTTGTAAACTATATTTATTTATACTTTCACATTAAATTTAGGAGGCTTGTAAACTAAATGGACCTAATCTCGTGTTTTAATGTGTTGTACACTTTCACATTGGGTTTAGGACCCTTTTAAGGTAAAAAGACCTATTTTTTCCTTAATTTGATATTTTAAAGTATATTTATTTATAATTTCACATTGAATTTTAAGCCATCTTGCATTTATAACATTTATATCATTATTAATAGGCCCTTGAGAGCCTGTATTGTACATCCTAGGGAATATTTCAATCAAAATCCTTAGAATATCAATAAGTTAACTTAATTTCTTAACATCTCGACACTTTTTCCACCTAATAAGGCACCGTGGGACCCAATATGCCACCTTCAAAATATGAGTCCCACCCCGGTGGGACCTATATGCTAGGTGTGGTGTATGAGTCCCATGTGGCCCCTTTTTAGGGTTTTGAGTGAGAAAATCTACATTTTAAGTTCAAATTTCATGAATGTCATCTCGTGGGATCTAATAAATGGGATATGAGATGGATTCCTATATAAATGAGGTCTCAAATCATTATTTTAATAATAATTCATTATATCAACTCAAGAGTTAAGAATTCCAAGACTTTACAAGATCATCTAGAGAGCATTCAAGATAATTTCTAAGGAATTCAAGGGTAGATTTCTTCATCATTTTTTGTAGAAAATCAAGATCCATAATTATGTCAAGGATATAAGCATCAAGCATGTTATTTAGCTAGTGTTGTGATGTTGCATCAAAGATGAAAGGTCAAGCATTGTTCCACACTTATCTCAAAATCTAGATTTGCATCCTTCATGGCCATTTCATGTTAGATTGCAGATTTACAACACATAATTCAAGGTATTATTGTTCATGTTTCATGTTAAATGTTTTATTTTTCATGTCCTTATTTCATTATCTCATCATTTGGTTTAATTACCTAAAAGGGATTTGAGCAAGGAAAACCCCCATTTACTAACAAATAAACAAGTTCTCCTCTCTCTACATGTGTGATTGCAGATCTAGGTGTCTTGGAGCTTGAAGATCCCTTGAATATTAGATTATAATATTGGAGAAATTTTTTGGAATTTTTCCCTCATTTTCAAGGTTGTTATCTTCACAAAAATTCATATATAGGCCCAAAATCAGAGTTTTAGATGGAAAAAAATGAAGTGTGATAGGAAGAGCAGAGATTGGAGACCTGATTTAGATCTTAACCATCCAAAAAGGCCTAGTGAGACTGATACACCACTTGTGGCATATGAGTCCCATTACAATTATTTTCTAGATTTTAGTGGCTTCATATCAAACATTATTGGATTCTTGTTTTGGCCCAAAAACCCTAGTTCGGGACAGATATCTCTAGACTGGTGTATGAGTCCCAATAAAGATAAAAGTTAGTGTTTTCAACATTTCCAATGCTCATTCAAGCCTCTACATGTTTCAAGGTGCACACATTTCATCTCTCAGCTTTTTATTATGTTTTACAGGCATTTTTAGGTCATTTAGTGAAATATTACATCATACTAGGTTTAAGCATTTTGATTTGCATTGCATTAGTCTTTCCAAGCCCTATCTTGGTGGTGAAAACCTCATTTGTTTACAATAAAACCCTAGGAAATCCCTATTATAAGATCTGTTTCCCCTTTGCATACTTTATATTGAGATCTTTAGTGTTTCCCTTCAATGAAATAATGTTGAAGTGGGTTTTCTCTATGTCCTAAACCATATGAAAGTGAATCCATTTTCCATTGTTTCATTACTTAATTTTTTTTAATTTTATTTAACTAGTTATTGATCCATATGAATAACTAATACTCTTTCTATATTCATTGAGTCTAGACACTTACCACAAAAATAAAACTAAAAATGTATCTCATCCAGTCATTTTATACATCTTTGAATCTCAACCAATCACGTAAGGATTTTCCTAGTGTTTTTCTAATCAAATCCTAATCCTAGGCCTTATCCCTCATGTGAGAGTTGTTACATGACTAAAAATTTGATATATAAACCATAATCCAAATTAAATCATAACCATCCATCAACCAATATATATTGGCCCTTCATTTCCCTCATGTAAGTTCTATGAATTGGAGGCTTCTTAGCCCATTTAAATATCTTTATCTTTATATTTTTATGCTGCCCAAATCTCTACTTAATATCTTCTTATCATAGACTTGTGATATTCCACTTTCTATCTAATATTTCATTGTCATATTATTTTGTTTCCCATTTAATCTCTTATAATCTTAATCCTACTATCATACTACTTGTTTTGTAAGCAACCAAATTCCTTCATCAACACATAAAAAGAGGAAATCAAGTAGAGATTGGGTGCACTCTACTTTAGGCCTACCTAAGGAGAAAAAAGTGTTTTAGGTGAAGTTATTGTGTGTGTATTGCATTATCTTCTATGCTATTTACCTTTAATATTTTATTATCTTCAATTATAATATTAGATCAAAGGTTTGATAATTTATGTTATGGGTATAAATGTGTGAGTGGAGGTTTACCTAGATTACAATGTGGACAATATTTTATTTTTGTGGGATGTTTATTTCCTACTTAGGATAGGCTTAGCTTTTAATCAAGGAGGTGTGGGGTTAAACTATGAAATTTTGGATCGAGACATATAGCTTAGTTTGTATTATGAAATGGAGATAAAAAAACTCTCATGAAAGTCTTATTTGTGGTAACATAAGATTAGAACCTTGATTTAAGTCTAAGATATGGGTAAGTGATAGGTGGATGTTGGATGACTACTTGTATGGTTGGAAGTGTGACTTTATATTTGGTATAGGATAGATAATGCTAGATGAATACCTATATGGGAGTGTTTGGGGGTGATTTTTTTTTCTAATAATGGTTGTATTGTGTATAATGATTAGGGAAAATTAATGATGTTAGATAAATAGCTAGGGAAAAAACCTATTTTATAATCCTAGTATGCTTTAAGAATTTGAATGAAACTAAAAAAATACTAAGATATAGATGGGTACACCAAATGTTTTGAACATGCACTATTTTTTTTCTAAATTAGGATAGGAATTTTGATCTAAAGTTCATTATTTTAATGAAATAAGTAACAAGTTAGACTAAGTTATCCTAGGGATGATATCTTTGGTTATGTGTTAGATACACTTAAATAATTATGGATACATTGATTCTAAACTAGGATGTTTTAAGACTATAATTTTGGAATCTATATGCTAAGATGTGTCTCAAATAAATTGAGACACAAATATATCTACTATTTTAGTGTTTAATTATTTTAGACTTACAAGTCTCCAATGAATAAACTAGGATATGCATAATATACATTAATACATAGATAGATACATCAATTTAAGAATCTAAGGCTTATAAAAAGATAACTTAGGTGTTCTTCAATAAATTTCCAAACAAGAAAACATGATGAGCAAGATGATATTATAAAATTAGGCATGTCACATTTTACAAGCCCATATTTATGCTATCTATCAATGGTTTTGTTAGCTATGGAATATAGGGTCATGTACCACCAATGTGAAAGGAAAGAAGAGTGCAAAAATGCCTTCCTAGTGCTAAACTTCAAGAGAGAGATACAAAAAAAAAATTCCAAGAGTTGTAATTACATTTCATTTAAGATTCAAATACATGAATAACAAAATAAAAAATAAAGAACAAATACTAGATTTTACGTGGGAAAAACGTTACAAGAAAAAAATCACACACCAAAGTAGATATCTATTTGTAGACACATAAAATTGACCTAGGCCTGTGAACTCAATTTTTTCATTAATTCCTCTAAACATAATTAAAACATTTGATTATGTCTGTGTTGTTCAAATTCAACTATTAATTAAATAATCCTTAATTATTTAATTAATTCAAATCTTTTATTCTTCATGTCTCTTTAAATAAATTAATCACATTTGTTTTATTTAAATATGCCACTAATGTCTAATTTTCTATTTAAATTAAATAAATCCCCCATAATTTATTTAATTATTAACCCACTTCTTTCACAATTAAATAATTAAAATTAATTATTTAATTGTCTCATTTAATTCTCTTCCAAATTTAAATATAAAACATTTATTTATATTTCCCTCTTTCCAAGTAAATAATTTTAAAATTATTATTTACTGTCACATAACCCCGCCATTTTGAATTAAATTAATATTGAATTCAAAATAGTATTTCTCCCCCATAAATCAAGTAATTTCGAAAATTATTTGATTTTCTAACTCCCTCTTTTTCTGTGCCAAATCTTATCTCTGTCACATTTATTCTTATTCCTTGATTTAATTTCTTAAGTTAAGTCTTGATCCCTCATTTTGAATTCACCCTAATGTTTCCCTAACCCTAATTGTGGGTTGTCATTTTGAATCTTGACCATCGATTCTAGGGAACTTCTCAATTTTCAATCTTGTTCATTCATCCAAAATTGCATTTTCTATAAAATGACAATTTTGTCCTCATTTTGGACCTCTTATCTCTCTTATCTTGCAAATCTTGGATCTTGCATCTTGCATCAGCTTGTATCTATCATCTCTTGCATGGCCATTTAAAATCCTTCAACATTTTCTTAGGACTTGTCATTGTCATTAGATTGCTCATCACAAATTTGAGGGCAACATCACATTTTCAGCAAGTTGAGAAGGTATAATGGAGGCCAGCCATGGAGAATGAAGACATTTTTGGGTGAGATTGTTTCATTTGTTTTCATTTATTCCTTTTCACTTCATTATCACTTTGGGTTTTTATGTTTGCATATGATTTCCTAACTCTAGGAAAATTCCCTCAGTGACATTGGTGAACTCGACATTCATTTTTTGTAGCTTCCATATGGATATTTTTTGGATTTTTGTAGGTACAAGTATGAAATGCTCTACCGCGACACATATGATTTTGAGAACAACACATTCGCTCTGTTAAACTACATTCTCTCCTCTAAATGACGCATCTGATTTGATGATCCACATCTGCAATACCAAGAGATGCATTTGATTGTCGAGCCACATTTTCTTTATACAATGACACATTTTCCTATTACACTTCCAACATTCAATTTCGAGAAGCATTTTCTCTGTTGCGATGCATTTTCTTGGGTAAACTTTTCTTTTATATTTTGCTATATTTTCCAGATTTCATTTCTTGCATTGTAGGTTAAGGGTTTTTGGATTATTAATCTATTTGTTATAGCATGTGGGAAGTTGGAGTCTAACCCTTGTTGTTTGTATTCCTTTTAATTTATCAATCTTAATCAAATAAACAAACAACTCTACAATCTTGCATTACAATTCATGAGTTAAAATGAAGATGCATGCATATTCATGGGTTTAAAAAGAACACAAAAATGCATTATAACTCATGGGATTAAAATAAACTTGCATCCTTTCATAGCATTGGTTTAAAATAAATAATTTTTTTCCTCACACTACAAATGGTTAAAATGAACAACTATTTGATGTGTTTTGTGCTTTACTAACAATATCATAAGTGTGTATACAATTCTCTTGCGCTTTGTGCGATCTGGAGAAAAAAAAACACTAAAGAGTTTGTTACTTTATCACCCTTCATATTTCATTTTGGGCTTAAAATGAATTTTTTTTGCTAGTGTGAAATAAGTGCATTGTGTGTGTTCTCTCTTTGTTTATGCAAACAAAGATTGATCTAACTACATATGTACTTACTTTCTATTATTTATCCTTAGAGGCCCTACCCGGTGGGAAAATGTAATCACCCTAGGGAACGACACAACTGGTAACACACTAAAGCCAAGTGACTTCTAGCCAGTATATGTGTGTGGATACTCAAGGAAATTTTGAGTATCATGAGGAATGTTCTGAAAAGAAGGGAATAAATCATCTCTTGCTGCATGGATGGTCCCCCAAGAATGGAATTCCTACATTAAAACCCTTGTTATAGGAAGGCTAAAATCCTTTATCTACTCTTTTGTGCAACAACGGTCATTGTGAAGGCATACACATTCTTGTAATTTTTAGTAGAAATGATCAGCCAGCCATGGGAGATTCATGGGGGTTCGAAGCTTGGTTGCTCTGAGAAGTGAGTGCACTATAAGGGAGAGCCCATAGGGCCAAACTTCTGAATTCATCCACTAAGAGCAAGTGTGGTTGGAGTAAAATCTATGTGGAATCCAAAATAATATAGTCTTTCAAACCATAGGGTTGTACATGTTTTCTATGTGTTTTTATCATAATTTTTCTAAGACAAAATGTTTTCCAAGTGTTTTTCAAACAAAATGAACAATTAAACATCCTTTTCAGATCTGGAATAACACTTTAAATCTGAAACAAACTTCATAATATTCCAAAAAAAATTCCAAAAACTAAACTTTGCAATGCATTTGATGTTTTAAACTGCACTTGCTTACTCTTGAACCGCAATTTCTCGGTTGCACCACATTTTACATTCCAAATGCCATATCTACCTGTTTCGCAACACATTTGATTTACCAAACATCACAATTTATCAGTTGCACTGCATTTGCATTATGAAACATTGTATTTTCCAATTACGAGGCACATTTGCTTCCCCGCAACGTATTTGAGATGATGGAATTCCCTGTGACCTAAAAATTCATTCACTGTCAAAAATCTAAGGCTTAACCTTTTCCAAACATATTCCATAAATCTTGTCCTACAGTTTTTTCCACAACCAGACCAAGAAATTTCTGAAATTACCTCATCCTTACATTTGAGGTTTCATTTTTAGTTTTCCATTGCACTTTGTTAATTGCATTCTTAGGCTTTACCATCATTTTAGGTCCTCATTTTGCAGATTTTAGGATAGAAATATTTTCCATTCTTCGTCAAAACTTTGTCTTCAAGAGTAGGTTATCATTGGACTTGATCAAACCATCTCCTTTATTCATTGTCCTTTTGTGAGCCATTTCCAACTCAATAGTCTAGCGTGGAAATCTCACTTTGCCATTTAGTCCTTTTTACAAGTCCCTTGACATTCCAAAATTAAGACATTGTCTAAACTTTGTACATGGTTGAGTGTGCCTCTCCTTAAGTTTACGAATATTGATTGTATTCTAGAATCCTTTGCATTTGCATACCTTTAGCCTCCTCATTTTAGTCTCATTTGCATCTACCATTCACCATCATTTTATAGAATTCCTTATTCCGAAAAATCCAAAAACATAGTCTCATACCATTTACATTTGGTCAATCCCCATCCTCCCCTCATTTTAGCAAAACTTTTATTGTTGAAACAAGACTACAATGAAAGAGAAGAATGGATTATTTTGGAAAAGGTAACAACCTTTATAATTTCTCAAATGACATGAATGAAATGAATGCAAATACCAACATGGGGAATTCATTCATCAATCCATTTAGTGAAATGACTAGATCCCATCTTCTTCACAAAATCCTTTTGAACAATTCATCCAAAGAGACCAAAATGTATAAGTATTTGAGGAAGATATACAAGATTCCATACAAAATCTTGAAGTACCTTCCTTTGTTGAAGAGTTGGTCTTGCATGATTCAGATAGATACCTAACCATACTCCTTGACCAAGGGGCTAGGTTACCAAAAGGATTTGACATCAACACCATAAGAGAAACATCTCCTGATCCTACCAATCCACCACACGATGCAAAAAATATCTCCATGGGAGCTACCACACAACATTCCAATAACACAATTAATGCTACCTCTATTGGTACTACCACTACAAAAACCACAACCAATATGTTAGAACCCTAATTTTCATAAAAATTCTTAGGGTTTTGACCCATTCAAACCCAATATTTTTCTATCTTTTTCATGAAAAATCATTCTACCACCCTCCATAATGCTAAATTTCCTTTTACTACCATACTGCTGCCTTATCATCCACCCTTTTTTTTCCAACACCATTTACCTCTTTACCACAACCCTTCGTAAAACATCTTGTGGTACTTCGGTAAAAATAGTAATCGCTGTCCCCTTTTACCGCTACACCGCGCATAGTTAAGTCTACACCCACGGTAGAGAAATGGAAGGAATGAAGTAGGTAAAATTCAAACACCACCATACCACAGAGGGAAAAAAACATATCTTGTATTAAGGTGGTAGAAAGAATAGAGCCAGTCATCGTGGAACCATAGGGAGCAGACATTGGTGCAGGAGCACCTATTTGATTTCTTGCCTCCATAAGGCCATTTGTAAATAGTTTCTCTATTTTATGTATTGGGTCTTATAATAAGGTTTATCAAACCATTTTAGATTTTTTTGAGTCTTAGTAAGTCATAGAAGAAGTCATTTTTCAAATAATGTTTGAAGTTGTTCCATATTGTAAAAATTGTAAAAGTTGCTCAAGAAAGTTGTCAAACAAGTTGTCAAAAGTGTCATTAAGATGTTTTGTCAACAAACTAACTAAAAGGTGATTGAAAATAGTTGGTTTTGGTTGTAAATGTATAAGTACACCCTCCAAAACTCGAATTGGGGAGGTTGGAGACATTATTTGTGAAGTTTGATGAATGGGAACCTCAAGTTTGGTGTGCATTTTCTGATTTTTACATTATTTCAAGGTTGAAGTTGTGATTTGTATGGCCTATTATGCACTCAAATAATGGAGTATCATATATTTATGGAAATATCTCTATTTCTAGTTTCCAATTCTTTTTGTCTCATTGAATTTTATTGATTTTTTTGGAAGATATGATTATTTTGGTGAGACTGCCTATTCTAACAATATTGTGCAGAATTTACAGTCTGAAAAAATATGATGGTACGAATTGGAAGGTCTATATTTTTGATCTGAAAACAATTTTTTTTTTTTTTTATATGCGTCTACTTTCATTTTCTTCAAGTCTCATCAAATTTCATTAAGATTTTAATAAGTTATGATCATTTTAGTGAGGGCAGGTTTGAACCCAGTCTAGGGTTTGCAGTTTTGGGAAAAATGAAATAACTTCTTTTGGGCTACCATGGTTATGTTTCCAATGTGACATAGAATGACTAATAGCATGTGTTATACAAAGATTTATTTGGATTATTGTTGAATCCTCCTAACTCTGCATCAGATTGGTATCAGAGCCCAGAAGGTCTAGGCTGGTAAGTTGGTTTGTGGTATGTGGTGTTGTGTTGGTTGGTTGCAGGTTATGTGAGAACCTGATTGCTGCCATTGAGAAGGTAGAGAGAAAAGTGAGTTGTGAGCAAGGAGATACTTTCTGAGATCATCTAGAAAATATGGAGAACTTGAGAAGGCATTTGCGGGCAGAGGAGGAGAGAAAGAAGAGAAAAAGACAAGCAAAGATGGATAGGGAAATTGCTGAGTTGAAGCAAGAAATGAAGAGGTTGGATAAAGAGTTCCAAGAATCTATGAAGAGGATAGAACAAATGATGAAACAAGAGATAAGTTGGAATTTGAAATTGAAAAGGAAGATGGTTTGGCCTATAAATAAGATTGTGAAAAGAAGAAGAAATGAGAAGATGAAAGAGGAAGAAGAAGCATATGAAGATGCACATGAAGAATTCCTAGATGAAGACAAAGATGTTCCTAAGCATGAATATGAAGAATTTAAAGTTCTTGTAGAAATTAAGAGGCAAGAAGGTGAATGTATCATTGAGATAAGAAACCTGATCTCAGGACTTGAAGACGTTGAGTTGATTAAGGGAATGATCATGGATGAATTGGTCATAGAGGTTTGCAGAGGATTGATGAATGATGGAGGTATTATGGTAGAAATTTTGTTTCATTTCATTATGTTACTAATGCATTGGACAAAGAATAATTTTCAGGTTGGAAATACAAAGGACAAAGTGCAAAGGAATTGGATGATCAAGAAGAATACAATTCAAAGGGGCTTGAATTCTTTTGCCCTTGGGAGTTTGGTGCAGGAGCACCTATTTGATTTCTTGCCTCCATGAGGCCATTTGTAAATAGTTTCTCTATTTCATGTATTGGGTCTTATAATAAAGTTTATCAAACCATTTTATAGGTTTTTGAGTTTTAGGAAGTCATAGTTGAAGTCATTTTTCAAATAATGTTTGAAGTTGTTCCATATTGTAAAAATTGTAAAAGGTGCTCAAGAAAGTTGTCAAGCAACTTGTCAAAAGTGTCATTAAGGTGTTTTATCAACAAACTAACTAAAAGGTGGTTGAAAATATTTGGTTTTTTTTGTAAATGTATAAGTACACCCTCCAAAACTCGAATTGGGGAGGTTGGAGACATTATTTGTGAAGTTTGATGAATGGCAACCTCAAGTTTGGTGTGCATTTTCTGATTTTTACATTATTTCCAGGTTGAAGTTTTGATTTTTACGGCCTGTTATGCAATCAAATAATGGATTACCATATATTTATGGAAATATCTCTATTTCTAGTTTCCAATTCTTTTTGTCTCATTGAATTTTATTGAGTTTTGTGGAAGATATGATTATTTTGGTGAGACTGCCTATTCTAACAATATTGTGCAGAATTTACAGTCTGAAAAAATATAATGTTACGAATTGGAAGGTCTACATTTTTTATCTGAAAACAATTTTTTTTTGTTTCTATATGAGTCTACTTTCATTTGATTCAAGTCTCATCAAATTTCATTAAGATTTGAATAAGTTATGATTATTTTAGTGAGGGCAGGTTTGAACCCTGTCTAGGGTTTGCAGTTTTGGGAAAAATGAAATAACTTCTTTTGGGCTACCATGGTTATGTTTCCAATGTGACATAGAATGACTAATAGCATGTGCTATACAAATATTTATTTGGATTATTGTTGAAGGATTGTGAGATATGTTGTTGAATCCTCCTAACCCTGCATCAGACATTTAGACCGTGGTAGAGCAGTATGAAGAAAAGGTAACAAGTGATCATCATGATACCACATGGAAGGATATGGTGACCGTGGTAGAGTGGTATGCAGCGGTGTAACATAAAATTCCATTGTGGTACCGCTGGGAGCTAAAACGTAGCTTGTGGTAGACTGGTAAGAGACTAGAACAAGGTTGAAACCACTACGGTACCACATGGAAGGAGATGCTAGACCGTGATAGAGCGGTAGAAGGTGGAATAACATGAAATATTACCACAGTACCACAACAGTTGAAATGATGGTTCATGATAACACAGTGAAGTGACCATTGTTGTTGCAATTGTTATTGCTTTCATATTTTAGTTATATTTTTTGAAATGACATGACTCCTTGTTTCTCGAAGAATGTGAACAAACATAACCAAAAAGGCATGGGAAAGGTTCTTTGACATGTATAAAAGCATGAGATTGATAATGAATAAGGAGTTAGACAATTTTTTTATTTTTTAGAATGTTTTATATAGTAGAGACCATAATGCATATTTATTTATGAGGAAGATAATGAAATATTTCTAGTTCAATGGTTCTATTTCGGTATCAGTTGTTTTTTGAAATTGTTCAATTATTTGATTGTCTCCATCTTGATATTTCTTGATTATTTAAGTTGATATGACAAGCACGTGTTCAACTTATCAGTGCACAACTATTGTATCTATGTTGTGTGATTAACTAGTTTCTTTAAAGAAGAATTAAATTCCTTTTAATCAAATTGTAGTAATCTAGAAGTGTCAATTGGATCAGTAAGAAGAATCAAATAATTAGGATTGGTATTCTGCCTCTAGTAGGGTTTGTCAATCATTGTCTTGCATGTTTATACAAGTTATAAATCAATACCTATGTGCCAAGCAACCATAATTTTTTCCAAATAGGAGCCATCCATCAAATACTTTTATTGGACTCTATTTTACCCAACAAGGCACTGGTCTCACTCATTTTATTTATTCAGTTTCATTAAATTTATTTCAAAACCTCACATATGTTAACTGAACACATTGAATTATACCTTGATATTTCTTATACTATTTATACCAAATTGGGATCATGTCTCTCCATTTTCAAATTTCCATTGTGGATAGATTGATTAAGTAGGAAGCATAGTTCAAATCTGCATCATTTACATAGGTACACCCACCTAGGTTTAGCAGAGTCTAAAGAGTAGAAGGTTCAATTACATTAATTGGCCTTGTATGCTAGCCAAAAATGTGTCAAGAGCTTGGAAACCTCTTGTGGTTCAAACCTGTGTTTTTGAAACATAACAGTTTGGTGACTCTGTTGGGGACCATTCAACTGAACCCAAGCCTTCATTATAGAGTCGGTATCTTGAAGGAGACTCCACTAGGAACAATAAATTACACAATTTTCTCACTTTTTGAAAGTGAGTGGTGAATCTGAATGAACAAGTGCATTGAAGATAATAAAGTGAAATGCACATCAGAAAGGAATCATCCTAGAGTTCAGACTATCAAAATTACTCACAACATGCATGGAAAAATATCTTTGTATAAGGACAATTCTAATAATGGAAAAAGTAAATGGAATCAAAAGAATGGTAAGGGAAAGAAGGTGTCTGATGACATGGGCCCAAAAAATAAAGACAAAACATCAAAAGCACCCCTGGAGACACATAATTTCTATGGAACACTGGAAACTGAAAACAACCCATCTAGAGAACCTCACACTCTTGAGGAAAAGAGGAATCCCTTCTATCAACCAGACCCCTAGAAAGTTGAGGAGCTCATGGCTGGATTTGAGGTTGAAAGGGAAAGGAGACAACATGAATATGATCAGAAAATGACACTACTTGAAGATAATCAAGATGGAATTTGTTATGAAGCAACCTCTAAAGAGAAATATGAACACATGGCTAGGGATGAGAAAAATGCATGATTGGAGTATGAAATACAAGAAGTGGAAAGAGAAAGAAAGAATAGAGTATGAGAAGAGGCTCCAAGAAATAAGAGATCTTGAAGAATTGAAGTTGTAGAAATCTCAGATTAATGCTCAAATGGCTAACTTGCCTAAATATGTACCACCTCATAGGTAGGGGAATAATAACTCAGGATCTTCAAATCCCTTGATAGCCCAACAATATCAACCAGGGAATCACCATAGACCCCCAAATGCTCCACCACAACATCAAAATGCTCAACCACCCCCTCAACAATGATACATTCCTCCACAGGGTCAACAACACAACCCCCCACAAGGTCAAAAATATGTGCCATTACCTTACAACAATCCATTGTACCAGTACTAGCATCATCAAAATCCATGTCCACCATACACAACCATGATCAGATAGTTTGATTTGGCTGGATTTCAAATAAATCCCTATCCAATGGATAACAGTTGGAGAAGCCTTGTCCCAAATTTCACATGAGGTAGTGTAGTCACAACTGAAGAACACCTAAGGAGCTTTAATGCGTTTATTCAAGATTTGGATATGTAATATGAGGATATGCAGATGATATTGTTTATGATGTCACTAATTGAAGATGCCAGAGATTGGTTTAACAATTTTCCAACAACTTCTATTGACTCCATTCATGATTTTTATGAATAGTTTCTTGAGAAGTATGGGAATCAATTTACACTAGAGTTTTCCTTGCATGAATTGGTAACTATCCAAAAGAATCAAAATGAGTCAGCTTATGAGTTCAACCAAAGGTTTTCTAAATTGCATAATAAGATACCTCCTAGATCCAAATTAGTTGATCCTACTGCATTGAGTATCTATTTAAAAGATTTTGATCCTAAGATAGGATATGAGCTTAGGAACAGGTGTCCTAGGAATTTAGCTGAAGCTCAAAAGATAGCACTCAATATTGAAAACAATAGGAAGGTTGCAGGAATGATTTCCAAGAGGGATAACCCTAGGCTTCCCCAATATGCTCCTCCAAATAGGTAAGAAAATAAATATAGAAATGAAAGGCCAAGACTACATGACATGCCATATAATACAAATTGGAAGGATGGAAATCCAGTGATGGATAGGCCAAGGAATAAAGAGACACTCGATCCTTTAAAGAAGAGAGGGGCATATATGGTGGATAAAAATTCCTTGGTGCTCAGTTTATGACTTGCCATATTCCCTTGAGCATTGTATTGTAGCTCAGTCAATACTAGGAAAATACATATCAGAAGATAATGAAGAGGACCATAATATCTATTTAACTTCCCACACTCTTCACTCTGTTGAGAAAGGATAATCATCTTCAGAAGGAGGGTATGAATATGATGTTGATCACCAAAAATACAATGTCCATATGGCAGAACAACAAGTTTTTCTGACCATGGAGAAAGTGATAATGAACAAGGCCCTCCTACTAAATCATATCAGACTAATAAGTGCAATATGAGGAGACCGACCGAGGAAGAAATCAAAAGATTGATCATTTTAGTTTTTTAGCTAGCCAAAAGAAAATACTGGTTGAGGAATAGAATAGTGAATGGGAATGAAGGTGTTCCAAGAGGAATATTTTTGAAGAATAAGAAAATGCCCCATGAAGCTTCAAAAGGGACAGATGATAAGTAGTTTGATAAAATAGAACAAAAGTATTTCCCTAAAGAGGAAAACAAAGAATTTCCCAAGGACAAACAAAAGCTAGATCATACATGCAAAAAGGAGGAGGAGAACAATGGAGAATCAACAGAGAAAAAGAAGATGATAGGAATAGAAGATGTATCCTTTGACTTCATCCAAGCTTTGTCCCAAGTAAAAATGTTTGTCCCATTACTTGAAATGATGAAGATTAAAGAGTATAGGGAAAGTTCTATTCAATTAATGACTAGTGGGAGAAATCAAAATGTACACCCTGAATATAAAGAGATTCCTGAAATTTCTAATAGGAAGGAAAAATTAAAAGTTCCAGAGGTTTTCCTAAGTGATGCATTGATGAATACACAACAAATAGATCCGTTTTTTACTACCCTACTCATAAATGGAAAATTGGTAAGAAATTGCGTGATAGATTCAGGTGCTTCTATGAATATTATGCCGGTAGGAGTGATGAAACAACTTGGTATGTGGGTAGATGTTGAGGGTGGTAAATTCTATGCCATGGATAGTAGGCTTGTCCTGGTTGTGGGAGTTATGAAAGATGTGGAAGTGAAATTGGCAACTTATCCACAAGCGACTTATAACATTGATATAACTATAATTGACACACTCCTCAATTTGGAATGCTTTTGTCAATATGATGGACAACAACGGTTGGAGGCAATGTGCAGTCTGATTTATCATATGCCACAATACTAGTGAATGGTGAAGAAGTCAAGCTGTATAGAGATGCAAGGATGAATCAAATTGTTGAGTATATTCCTCAAGAACAACTCAATTTCTTTTGTGATCTAGATTTAGGGAGTTTCAGAGTAGAACTGTCTCAGCCTAAATTAGCGAATACTGACCCAATTGATAAGCATGTATCTAAAGATCAGATGGGTGTGTGGAATATGTATTTTGATGGGGAATGCAGCCAAGAAGACAATGTAGCTAGAGTATTTTTTATATCACTTGAAGGTATAAATTCAAATATTCAATTTTGTTAACCTTTGAGTGTACAAACAATGTGGTAGAATATGGAGCCTTATTGATTGGTCTAGATATGGGTGTCAAGAACAAGATTAAATTGATAAATGTCTTGGGAGATTTTGAGCTGGTTTTATCAAAAATCAGATCAAGATATGCTGCAAAGAACAAGAGGCTGAAACAATATAGAAATTTTGTGTGGGACACCATGGAATTGTTTGATGCTTTCTCAATTAATTGGATAGATAGATCAATAAATTTGATGGAAGAATTTTTGGCTAATGTAGCCTTGAAAAGAGATGATATCACTTTGGCTAGAATGTCTCAGGTTGAATTCAAAACAAGACTTGCTATCCTTGACAATATATACAGTTGGCAAGTTTTTAATAATGATACTCACCTTTTGAAGTTTCTTCATTGTATAGATCGGTATAAGGAACATGAGATTGACTTTAATGATTTTGTGGAAGAAGTGGATAGGAAAAAAATTGTATTTGGGAAGGAATTTTCACAACTTAGAAACAATAAGCTCTCCAAAGGGCTTGTGGCATTGGAAATAGTGTATGATGGGAATGACCGCTCTCTCATGAAGCAGACACCGGTCAAGAAAGAAGATATTGAAGAATTAAATCTACGAATTGAGTTAGCACCAAAAAAGGTCTACATTGGAAAGAAGATAAGCCCAACCATCAGGGGAATGTTGATTGCATTATTGAGAAAGTACAAACATGTATTTTCTTGGTCTTATGAGGATCTCAAGGCATATAGAGAAGATCTTTTCCAGCATGAAATTCTACTTAAACTAGACTCAAAGCCATTCAGACAAAGGAAAAGGCCTATTACCCGAACTTTGGAACCTAAGATGCAGGAGGAGTTGGCAAAAATCAAAGATGGAGGTATTATTAAACCCATTAGATATTCAACATGGGTCTCAAATCTGGTTCCAATAAGGAAGAAAAATGGGGATATCAGATTATGTGTAGATTTCAGAAATTTGAATGTTGCTTCTCTTAAAGATAATTATCCTCTCTCAAATATGGAGGCAATATTGCACAAAGTAATAGGGTGTGAGCTACTATCAATGATGGATGGGTTTTCTAGATATAACTAGGTTAAAGTCAAAGATTCTAAGCAATACAAGACAACCTTTACTACACCATGGGGAAAATATGTTTATGTGAGAATGCCATTTTGGTATCACAAATGCAAGAGCTACTTTTCAAAGGGCCATGGATGTGGCATTTGTAGATCTAATTAATTCTATAATGGTGGTGTATAAGGATGATCTTATTGCTTAGTCCAAAAGGGTAGAGGATCATGTGGGGCACTTGGAGAAGATATTCATCAAGGCTTTGGAATATGGTATTAGTCTTAATCCTAAAAAATGTCATTTTTCTATCACAGAGGGTAAAATTTTGGGACATATTGTATCAAAAGATGGGATTAGGATAGACCCTGAGAGAGTAGATGCCATAGATAAAATTCCCATTCCTAAAACTGTCAAAACAATCCAATAAATTTTTGGTTAAATTAACTTTATTAGGAGATTTGTATCCAACTTTGTTGATATTGTTAAACCTTTATCAAAGATGTTGCAAAAACAAGAGAAGTTGGACTAGACTGCTAAAGCCATGGAAGCTTTTATATCTATCAAAAGAGCTATCAAGGAAGCTCCCATCCTAAAGTCCCTTGATTTTACTAAACCTTTTCAGATATTTTATTTTGCTTCATTTCACACCATAGCAACTGTTATGTTGTAGAAGAATGATGAAGGTCATGAGCAACCTATATCCTTTTTTAGAAAATCTTCGCAGGGGTCAGAATTGAAGTATGAAATTATGGAAAAATAGGCCTATGCATTGGTCAAGGTGGAAAAAGCTTTTACACCTTATCTAGTTGGAAGTAAAGTAATTGTCTATGTCCCACATGTAGCTGTGAAAGATATCCTGGTACAGACAGAGGTGATATAAAAAAGATGCAGATGGATTAATAAAATCCAAGAGTTCAATATGGAAATTTAGATTACCAAGTTGGTAAGAGGATAGGGTTTGGCCAGGTTAATGGCAGAAAGAAGCATTGAAGCAAATCAAATCTGCAATATAGAAAGTGAGGAGAATGCAGTTGCAAGTATTGAGCATACTTCTTAGTATACAAATGTGATGTATTATCTTAAGCACATGAAATTCCCTAAGGGGTTGAATGCCAATCAAAAGAGAACTTTGAAGCTGCAAGCTTCTAAATATGTTTTTATAGAAGGGGACCTATTTTGGAAGAATAGGGATGGAATATTGTTGTTATGTCTAGATGAATCCCAAGAAAAACATGTCTTGAGGGAGATGCATGAAGGTCTATGTGGAGACCATGATTCTACCAAAACCATTGCACATAAGATTCTCAAGGCTAGTTATTACTAGCCTAAGGTGTTTAATGACTCTTTTGCACATGTAGGGAAATGTGAGGCTTGTCAAAAATTTTCAGGGAAATTTAAGTATCAAAGAGAATTACCGCTTATAACTTTACAGGTAGAAGCCCCTTTTCACCAATGGGGAATTGACTTCATTGGAGAAATACAAGAAAGATCAAGTGGAGGACATAGATGGATATTAGTGGCCAAAAATTATTTTACTAAATGGGTAGAGGCTATCCCAACTAAACAAGATACAAGCAAGGTGGTGGTGAACTTTTTGATGGAAAAAATTATAACTAGATTTGGCACACCGGTAAGATTGATCAAAGATAATGGGATGTGTTTTAGATTTGATGAGTTCAGAGATTTCTGTAATACATCTGGCATTACCATTTCCTATGCTGCCCCTTATCATCCACAAGCAAATGGTCAGGCCGAATCAAGTAATAAAAGGATTTTGAAGATAATAAGGAGGTTGTTAGATACAAATAAATAGGCATGGGACTCAATATTGAGAATGGCTATGTGGGAAGATATAATTACAATGAAAAAGGTAGTTGGAAGTTATCCATTTGAACTGGTGTATGGGACACAAGCTAGGATGCCATTAAAAACTTTTACTAGTTTATATTTTTATTTTTCAAGAGGATTTGGATATTTTTGAAACAATGGAGCAACTTGCAAAACTTGATGAAGTAAGGAGAATGGCCGAGAAGAAAAATGTGATGTTGCAGTCACAGATGAAGTACTTTTTGATAAAAGGGCTAAGGAGCGAAAATTTGAAGAAAATGATTTAGTGTTGATGTGGAATGGTCAGTGTCATGAGAAGGGAAGGCATGGAAAGTTTGAAGCTTTATGGTTGGTTCCTTTCATGGTCATTGGAAAAGGAGGGGAGGATTCTTATTTTTTATAGAACATGTCTAGAGAAGAGCAGGAGTTTCCTAGACATGGGCAGTTCCTGAAGCATTTTTTCTCTTAAGGAGTAGTAGAGGATTAAGGATTTCCAATGCATGGAAAATTCTTTATAAACCTCTTTAAACATTATTTTTCCATGCACAATAGTTTAGGAATTTAAAAGAGGCTGGGAATTTCTAGTACATGGACAATCTCAGAGTTCCCTCATTGAAAACAATGTTTTCTTTCCATGTACAGTAGTGTAGGGTCACTTCCATGCTCCATTTTCCATCTTCCATTCTTCATTTTCCATTCCCTTTTTCCATCCTCCATTTTTTGCCTCCTTCATTTTTCATATCCTTTGATGTCTTGGTCTACTCTACTAGTGATATTCTGGTTTCTTGCAGTGATTGGAAAATCACTCATCCCCAATAGGAGTCATTGTTCGAACTCTAATTTTCAAAAAACATCTAAGGGTTTTAACCAATTCGAACCCAATATTTTGCTATCTTTTTCATGAAAAATAATTTTACCGCACTCCATAATGCTAAATTTCCTCTTACCACCATACCACTGCCTTATCATCCACCCTTTTTTGGTCAACATAATTTTCCTCTTTATCACATCTTTGCAAAAAAGCTTACGATACTATGGTCAAAACAGTAAACGCTATCCCCTTTTATCACTACACCATGCATAGTTAAGTCTACACCCGTGGTAGAGCAGTGGAAGGAACGAAACATGGAAAATTCAAACACTGCCATACCATGGAGGGATAGAACATAGCCCGCGGTAAGGCGGTAGAAACAATAGAGTCAATAACTATGGAACGATAGGGAGCAGATAGGTAGATAGTGATAGAGTGGTATACAGAAAAGGTAACAAATGATCATCGTGATATCACATGGAAGGATATAGTGATCATGGTAGAGTAGTATGTAGTGGCGTAACATAAAATTACATTGCAGTATCGCCAGGAGCTAAAATATAGCTCGTGGTAGAGTGGTAAGAGACTAGAACAAGGTTGACACCACCGAGGTACCACATGGAAGGAGATGCTAGACCACGGTAGAGTGGTAGAAGGTGGAATAACATGAAATGTTACCGCAGTACCACAATAGTTGAAACGATGGCACATGGTAACGCGGTAAAGTAACTGTTGTTGTTGTAGTTGTTATTGCTTTCATATTTTAGTTATATTTTCTGAAACGACACGACTCCTTGCCTCTCGAAGAATGTGAACAGAACAGAACCAAAAGGCATGGGAAAGGTTCTCTGACATGTATAAAAGCATGAGATTGATAATGAATAAGGAGTGAGAAATATTTTTGAATTTTTCAGAATTTTTTATACAGTAGAGACCATGATGCAGGTTCATTTTTGAGGAAGATAATGAAATATTTCTAGTTCGGCGGTTCTATTTTTGTATCGGTTGTTTGTTGAAATTGTTCAATTATTTGATTGTCTCCATCTTGATATTTATTGATTATTTAAGTTGATATTTCAAGCACGTGTTCAACTTATCAGTGTACAACTATTCTATATATGTGGTGTGATTAATTGGTTTCTTCAAAGAAGAATTAAATTCCTTTTAGTCCAACTGCAGTAATCTGGAAGTGTCAATTGGATTAGTAAGAAGACTCAAATAATTAGGATTGGTATTCTACCTCCAGTAGGGTTTTTCAATCATTTTCTTGCATGTTTATACAAGTTATAAATGAATACTTGTATGCCAAGTAGCAAAAATTTCTACAAAATAGGAGCCATCCGTCAAATACTTTTATTGGACTCCATTTTACCCAACAAGGCACTAGTCTCACTCATTGTATTTATTTATTTTCATTAAATTCATTTCAAAACTTCACATCTGTTAACTGAACATATTGAATTATCCCTTGATATTGCTTATACTATTTATACCAAATTAAGATCACATATCTCCATTGTCAAATTGCCATTGTGGATAGATTGATTAAGTAGGAAGCATAGTTCAAATCTACATCATTTACATAGGTACACCCACCTAGGTTTAGAAGAGCCTAAAGAGTAGAAGGTCCAATTACATTAATTTTCCTTGTACGTTAGCCAAAAGCATGTCAAGAGCTTGGCAACCTCTTGTGGTTCAAACTTGTGTTTTTGAGACATAACACAATGTCTATTGGGGGATCATCCACCCTAAGAAGCACCACATCACGTTCCATCCCTCAAAAAATGTCCATAGTTTCTTCATAAACTATTGGATCAACATTTGGGACCTCATCAAGTACAATGGGTACTAACACATCAAACCTCTTTGGAGCCTTATCTACCTTTATAAGGACATCAACAAACCTTTTATTTGGTTCCTCTACCAATACAATGGAAACAAACTCATCAAAGCCCTTTGGGAAGCATAAATAAAGATTTGTGATTCAAGGACCTCAATCAAGTGTCCCAAGTTCATCCCAAATTGACACCAACATTCCACAAGGCCACACCTATCTATTTGGACAAGGAAATCAAGGTACCCAACATATGACTCCATTTGGTCACCAACACGCTCAAGGACAAAAAAATCCATGAAACACAACTGGAACGCACATCCCCACTTATGCATCAAAAGTTCATACACATCAACAAATCCCTAATCAAAACATTCATTTTGAACAAACACCGAATCAAAATACTCAATTTTTTCATCAACAACATACTACAAATCACCACATCTCATCACAAGAAGTGGGAACTCAATTGATACCTATCACCAACATGTGTGATGCTACAAACAACCCAATTGTGGAAGCACTCACACTTAAACTGGCTGCTCTTCAAACACAAGCAGAAACATTGCAAATGTCCAATAAAAAGACTTACATGTCATATGAATTATGTCCATATCCATTTGATACAACCTTGTACATGCCACCATTTCCTCCAGGATATGTGGTGCCACAGTTCACCAAATACAAAGGAAAATCCAACCCCATTGAACACATAAGAGAATTCACTACCAGTTGCATGGACATTGCCTATGAACACACTTATTTAATGAGACTCTTTTCTAGAAGTCTCACAAGGAACACACTAGAATGATTTGCACAATTTCCTGAGGGAATCAAATCATGGGATGAATTGGCCAAAAAGTGTTGAAAATTACGCCTATAACATTGATACGTATATTGACATCACATCATTATGTAGACTCACTCAAGAGGACACAGGTGATACTTTTACCCCATTCTTCATAAGATGGAGAACCCTAGGAAGCTGATGTCTTGTAGAGATACCTGAAAAGGAGAAAGTCACCATGTTTGTACAAAATCTCCTTGGACCACTAAGATATGGCTTACAAGTCCATTGCCACACCACCTTTATTGGCCTTGTTGAAAAATGTGTTCAACTTGACAAATACTTACTCACCAAAGGTGAACTAAAGTATGGCGGAAAAAAAATCAACACTACCAAAAACACCAACCCAAGTGCTTCCAATGACAAAAAAAAATACTAGGTTAAAAATAAACGCATCACTAGTCATGGTGTGTTCGCTATGAAAATAGTCAATGCAATAGGTCCTGTCCTCATAATCAAAGGAGTCCAAAATCAAAATACACCTATGATTACACCGACACCAACTACTAATTCCATTCAAAACAATCCTGCTCAGTCAAATCAAGAGCATACACATCAAACATGGTAATTTCAAAAATGCACATACACCCCATTGGGTGAGCCCATCGAAGTTTTCTTAAAGAAAATTATTCAAAATGATGTCATAACTCTGGAAGAACCTTAACCATATGACCTTGTTCAATTCAAGACATCATGGTGGGATGATAACTCATTTTGTGATTACCACCATGTCAAAGGGCATCAAACTTCCTCTTGTCATCAAATAAGAAATACTGTATCATCGAGCTTGGTGGTCAACCATTTCCATCTAATTCAGACCATAAAATTCATAAGAACCCATTGCAGGACCAGAATTCAAGTAACCCCTCAATATTCGACACAAAGAATAATAACAATCAAGCTAGTTGCATTCATGTTGCTTTCGACTATTCTAGTGGTACTATTATTAATAACCTTTGAGCAGTTGATGAAGACAAATATGTCAATACCATCAATATTAAGAAGGCATCAGAATGCAATTTCACTACACGCAAAGGAAAGGTCACCATCCCAGGTCCCTCTGCTCATCAACCCAAGATTACCATACCAAGTCCTTCTACTAAACAACCAAAACCCAATCCAGAGTTTAACCTTATCAAGCAATTGAACAAAATAGCAGCTCAAATCTCCATCCTTGAATTTCTCTATATTTTTCCCGCACATAAGGCCATCTTGGATAAAGTCTTGCAAGAGTCTTTTTCCCAAATAATATAGATGTCAACCATTTCAAAACTATGATCAGATATTTGACTTCACCTCATCACATTACTTTTTCAGACCTGGACTATTCGTCACCTAAACCATCTCATAATGATGCCTTGCATATCAAAATTTTTATCCATAGGCATAAGGTTAGACGGGTCCTAGTAGATGGAAAAGAAGGACTGCACATACACTCTTTAAAATTGGTTAAAGCTCTTGGCTTCTCTAATGCTTGTGTGGATGCTACCAAGAGTATTGTGATAAAATCATATGATGAAGAAGAACGTTCCTCTAAAGGTGTCATCACACTTCCAATTTATGTCGGACCCGTTATCATAGAGACAACATGCCAAGTCCTGGATTAGGATATACATTACAATATCCTACTTGGTCACCCATGGATTCATGCCTTAAAAGAAATTCCCTCCACCTACCACCAATGTCTGAAGTTCCCTTTTGATGGCACCAGAATTACTATACTAGGAGGTCCTAATCCTTTCCAATATTGCACCAGATTAAGAGCTATTGTTGAGAACCAAGTGCCTATCAATCGAGAGGCTTCAACATCAACTTCCTCTAAATACATAAACCCATGCACACTCAGTAGGTCATCCATACCCACTCCATCAAATTCTGCCACACCATCCTCCTCGGCCTCCATACCAAGTACTAAATTTAAGATCTAGGACATTGGTTGTAGACAATTCAAATTGAATACAACTTACTATATCACCACAATACCTAGGCCACCTAGAGTCTATGGTCTCCCATGTTGTGCAGTGGAGCCTAAGAAGACTTTCAAGGTTCCTCTGAACATGGTATTCACATTATGGGAAGACATTAATGAGGAGGACATTTTAGACTTATCTACTTGGATCTACAAGGACCTAAAGGAATTACCCCCATTACTAGAACATATCTATGCCAAAGGCTACAATATATGAAAATCTCATGGGTTTTATGGAACTAGCAAACTTGGACTAGACAACACAAGAAGAAGAGAACCTATAATTACCTCTAAGAGACCAAAGTATCTAGGGCTCGGGTTTGAGCAACTCAAAATCGATAATTGACGTACTGATGTACTTTCCAGTGAGGACGTAACAACTCTTGAAAGTGTCGAGATAAGTGAAGACTCCCACACCAAAACCGACTCTCATGAATGGGAATGGGGATCTGATAGAACCCTAAGTGACTATGATATTGGTGAACTATTCCTAGAACCTAACCAACTCCCTTTTGAGGAAATATTTTGACAAATGTACAACATTGACCCTATAGACTTCCATTCTAAAAATAAGGAATGGGTAAGAATTCCTTGGGACCCAAAAGAGAGTAAATTGTCACCGACAATGATTGAATTGTCCCACCCCATTCTTGAGCCCACCCATGAGCCTGAAATTACTAAGCCTACTATCCATGCCTCTGAACTACCATCCGTTGATTGAAATTCTAATCCATTTATCCCTTATTATGACTATGAATACTATTCATCTAAATCTGACTATGGTCCTTGGATTGAATATGAGTGGGAAATTGAGGATAATAATTCTTCCTTCATATTTGAGGATTCAATTTGCATGCTTTCTACATCCTCCCTATCCTTTACCAACACTGATGATGGGATTTCCCTTGTTTACCCACAACTCATTGACTAGGACCAACAAGACCCACTTGCTATGGATGTTTTTCAGAATGATGAAGACATTGCAGAATTCATGGGAATCTATGAGGGAATACCAAGTAGTGACCACCAGGTAGGATTTTATATTGATCTAGATTGTGCAACTTATTTTGAGGAGACTGTGCAATCCTCCCTTCACAAAAATATAAAAAAATAAAACAAAGAAAGAAATGTCTTTAGGTGAAAACCGCAAGGCACCTTTTGACAATAAAATAGTAAAAATAAAGGACGTATCCATAGGTGAAAACCTCCCTAAGGAACCTAAGGATGGAGTTTTTGACTTTCTTCCTATAACATAGGAAAAATCGGCAATGCTTATTGAAGACACTATATAAATTAACATTGCTACAGCAGAGGCCCCTAAAATGGTTCTCTTTGCTACGCCATTGATAGAAGAAGAAAAACTTGAATTCCAACAATTCTTCTGAGAAAGAAAATTTAACTTTGCATGGTCATATGCCAAAATTCCAGGTTTGGATCTAGAGTTAGTATTGGATCATCTTCCTTTAATTCCAGGCATTGAACCAGTTAAACATAAATTATGGAATATGCATCCACAAATAGCACTACTTGTGAAGGTTGAACTTAAGAAGTTATTGGATGCTGGATTCATAAGATCAATAGATCGTGCCAGCTAGATTTCCAATCTTATACCAGTCACTAAGCCAAATGGATAAATTCACATTTGTATAGCTTTTCATGATTTAAACAAGGCCTATCCAAAAGACAACTTTACATTACCGAACATAAACATAATTGTTGATCTCACAACAGGGTAAGAGATGCTATCCCTTATGAATGGTTTCTTGAGCTATAATAAAATCCGCATTGTGCTTGAAGATCAACACAAAATAACTTTTACCTATCCTTGGGGAATATAATATTGGAATGTCATGCCTTTTGGTCTAAAGAATGTAGATGCCACATACTAGTGAGCAATGACAACGATATTCCATGATCTCATGCATACACTCATGGAAGATTATGTTGATGACCTCTTGGCCAAATATTTGACACAAAAAGATCATCTCAGGGTCTTGGACAAAATCTTTAGGTTTCTCGAAGAATACAAGGTCTGTTTGAACCCAAATAAATGTGTCTTTGGGGTTCCTTCAAGAAAACTATTGGATTACATAGTTTCTTAATGAGGCATAGAGGTTGATCTTGTAAAAGTGAAAGCAATACTAGAAATACCTCTACCAAAAGGAATCGGTGAGTTGAGGATGCTTTAGGTCAGAATACAATCCATTCGATGCTTCATTGCACAACTAGCAGACAAATTTCAACCATTTCAGTACCTGCTGTGCAAAAGTATCCCCTTTGTATAGAAAGATAAATGTCAAGCAACCTTTTTAGAAATCAAAGAATATTTATTAATGCCACCTATTCTAATGCATCCAATTAAAGGGAAACCTTTGAGTATGTATGTCTCTGCAACCACTTCGACATTGGGGGCATTAATGACACAAAATGATAATGAGGAAAAAGAATAGGCTATATACTATGTCAATTGCACATTGCTTAGATATGAGTTGAACTATACATCCATTGAACACATATGTCTTGTAGTTGTCTTTGCAACACAAAAACTAAGACATTACATGTTGGACCACCAAACACACCTAGTCGCAAAGATTGATCCTTTGAAGTACCTTTTGAGCTAGGCAACATTGATTGGCTGGTTAGCAAAATGGGTCATGATTTTGAGTGAGTATGACATAATATGTTGAACACAAGGCAATAAAAGGATAGGTAATAGTTGATCAACTTGCAGATGCACCCCTACAAATTACTCATCCTTTGAGAGCAGATTTTCCTGACGAATCAATCTTTCATGTGGAACCTTCATCACCGTGGAAGTTGTATTTTGACGGGTCTCATACTGGTCATGGATCAGGAGCAGGTATCTTGTTTATCACACCACAAGGGGATCCCATTCCCAAGGCATTTTGAATCTCCTTCCCTTGTACTAATAAAATTTTAGAATATGAGGCACTTGTCATAGGACTTTGAATGGCTATAAAATGGAAAATTCAAACACTGTTAGTTTTCAAAGACTCTCAATTGGTCATTAACCAGGTGAATGATGATTATGAGACAAAGGATGAAAAGTTGTTGATAGCTTCATGACATCTTTCAGCTTGATTTCTTTTGAATAGATCCTAAGGACACAAAAAAAGGAAACCGATGCAATGGCAACTATTGGATATCTCTTAGACATCCCCAATAGTGTGTCACAATTTGAGTTCTTAGTCGAACAACTGTTGATGCCTGCATATGACATTCCAGAGTTAGAAATGGTTTGTGAGCTTGTTGGTACCAACTTTCCCTAGTATCAAGACATCTATGATTATCTGAAGTCCCAAACCCTTCCACCCAACCTATCTAATAATAAGATAAAATCCTTCATCTAAAAAATCCACTTGATACACCATTGTTAGTGACACACTATACTATCTTAGCTTTGACAATACCATTATTCATTGTTTCAACACTGATGAACCCTAAAAAACTTTACATGAGGTATATGAGGGTATATGCCGATCTCATTCGAGTGGCCTGACTTTAGCTAGGAAAGTCACAAGACTTGGGTATTACTGATAAAACATAGAAAAAAATTATCTTTAGTTTGTCAAAACATGTCGGAAGTGTCAAGTGCACAGTGACCTCATCCATGCACCCACACAGGAGCTGAGACCAATCACTTCCCCATGGCCCTTCACATAATGGAGACTTGACCTCGTGGGCAAAATCCATCCACCCTCCTCCAATGGCCATAAATTCATCATCACAACCATTGAGTACTTCACTAAGTGGATTGAAGCCATCCCCCTCACTTACATCACAAGTAAGCATATTTCCAAGTTTATCCTTAATTACATCATATGTCGGTATGGTGTTCCATAGTCCATCATCACAGGCAACGATTTTCCATTCAAAAATATAGATGTTTGTGAGCTTTGTGAACACTTCCACATCCAACACCAATTCTCCACACCATACTATTTGCAAGGCAACGGTCAATCAAAGGCATCAAACAATAAAAATTATTTGAATCCTTAAGAAGACCATCAATGACGTTGATCGAGATTGGCATCTACAGGTCAATCCTTCCTCGTGGGCCTACTGTACCAGCATCCGTACACCCACTGGAGCCATTTCATTTTCTTTGGTTTATGGATCTGAAGCCATATTGCCCATCAAGGTCAAGATACCTTCTCTCTGAGTCTCATTGAAAGGAATGATTGATGATGAAGACTACATTTAGTCTCACCTACATGAGTTAGAATTGTTACAAGAAAGAAGACAAAATTCCTTGAACCACTTATAGGAATATCAGAATCACCTCTACAGGAGCTGTAATAAAAGTGTGATAGTCAAAAAGTTTGAAATTGGTGATTTTTCCCTCATTTAGAATCCAAGAAATCAGGTTGATCAAGAGAAACCTGGCAAGTTTGAGCCCAATTCGCTAGGTCCTTACATCATCACTACTGCATTCGTTTCAGGGGCTTATGAGTTAGCCACACCTGATGGAGAAAAATTGACAAAACTCATCAACAACCTGCATCTATGCAAGTTCTACACATAGCATCAAAGGGCTTGGCTAAAACCTTAAACAAAAAAAAATCAAAAAAAGTCTTGAAAAAAAGTCATAAAAATCAGAAAATGTCCTGAAGAAAACAATAAAACATTTTAGAAAATGTCAAAATTTTCAAAAAAAACATCAATATATCAATCAGTCTTTGTCATGGTCTTAACTAAATTATCTCTGCATATTTTCTACATAGACAAGGTTCATCTTTGAACCCGTGAGACATTAGGTTTATCCTTTTAGGTTTGTCAAAATAAAATCATGACTCAATCTTTTGTCATTCAGACAAAGTCATTGGTAATGTTGAACTACGAGGTCTCTAAGTGCATGGCATAGGCAAGGCCATCAACCGATGAGCCCCCAAGGCCGCACTAGGTCAGTCCACCAGGGTTCATGACACTGCACTTTGACACACATTAAATATATTCAAGACAAGAAAATTATTCATCAATCTTAAAATAGGCAATCTGTCAACAAACTTTAAGCAATATTTTCAATTGGCATATGTTAGCGCTAGCATGTGGTCAAATCTTTCATCTAATAAAACTCTATCAAGGTGAATCAACCTGTCTAAATCTCGGTTCTTCTTTAAATGTGTCCTTCTAAGGAATAAATCTTGTCATTTATTTATGCTTTGGATGTGTCTTTCCTAAGCATTGTCATCACCATCTAGAAATTTTATGGATTCTCCTGATTTTGAGAATCGATCCTCTTGACATTAACATCATTCAGGATGTGTTTTTGCTGAATTTGGCATCACTTGACTTGACACCATCAACCTTGGTATTTCGACATCAAAAAACTTGGAAAACAATATCTATCTTTTGATGGTCATCATGATACTTGTTCCTTGTGTCAGAGGAGCCACGACATATCATGATGATCGTCCTCATCCTTTTGATCATCTGGCTACTAGTTTCTCGAGGATGTCTTGACTTCAAGATTTAGAGGAGAAATGACGTAGTACGATGATTTTCTTGTCTTTGATTGGCTACCATGTGGCTAGTTTCTCGAGGATGTCCTAATTTTGGGATGTAGAGAAGAAATGATGTCTCATGACTAGTCTTGTCTGTTTGTGGTTGGTTATGACAAAATGACTAGGTGCAATTATGTTACTCATTTGAGTCATGATTATCCTTCTCTACGACTACTTGTTCTATGTGATGGTTTGACCACACACACTAATGATATATGTCATATCATAGTGTTTGTTGTCCATTACCACAATCTGCCCAATGATGATTAAGAGTAACAACTATTAGTACTATGGAAAATGTTGAAGGATTATTTATCTGCACTAACATGCATTTCTCTTTTTCTTCACACTAACACCCATCTTCTCCTACATCTTGTCTCTTTTCTTCTCTCAACCTCTGATAATATCCTATGACATACAAAAACATAGTTTCATACATGATCATATCAATATCACATTCGCATAAATACACAACAATATTAGCATCTGCATTCACATTGCATTTACATGACATTCATTCATCTTGTATACATAAAAATGAAATTTTATTTAACATGGAATAACCATACATATAATTGGTGCATGCATCAATATCATAATAAAATCATGAGGCATAATCCATACATACATAAAATACCCATAAATGTATCCATAATCATACATCTCATAATACATCAATGCATCTATTTCATCATAAATAATACCATTATTATAAGCACATAAAATAGGACCATCATGGCATAATAAACATAAAAGACCATCATAAATGCATCACATTGAATCAAATCACATCATATCATATAAATCATAAAAAATATCATCATAGGAATCATAAGCACATAAGTCACATATTACCATAGTCATCACATAGTCATCACAATCATTATCAAATAAGCATACATCATAAGGCATCATTGACACAAATGCATCATCACAAAACATAAATCATATAAACTGCATCGCATATATATATAACCTCAAAACAAATATCATGTCATAGGATAGAGTCATGAGATATCCCAAAAATGGAGCTCACGGGCTTAATAGTCAATACATAAAGTGTCATAACATAAAAATATGAACAAAAAAATGTCCAATGCCCCTAGGATGTGCTCTCCCCATCCCCTTGTGGAGAAGGGCATGGTGACTGATGACCTATCACTGGCGTTGACATAACCTGTGATGATGTAGCACTCTGTGTCTATGAGGCCAATGGTACTAACACTGATGGAATCATCTCAATTGTAACATGTATTGGGTATGACACTGCTTACTGAGTCTAGGAGGCTAACGGATCGGTCATCTAAGGAGGCTGGCTATGTCGGTTGTGCTGACTATGTCTTGATGAAACTGATCAATGATTGTGGCTTGATGAGTGCCTATGATTGTGTGACATGTGCCCCAATGAATGCCTAGATGATGTAGACCCTCCTAATCTAGTGTGGTTGCTGCTATGAGATCTATTGTTGCTATGTGTCTGCATACCACTACCAGTCCTACTGTATGAATTGGATAGCATAGGGTCCTGTCTCTCAAGTGGAACGACCTACTCATATAATTCCCTATACTAGCCTCTTCTCTCACTCATCCTAGCTAGCTCCCTCACCATATCCCCTATGGGCCCTATGCACAATTGGAAAAACTCTCACCCACCTCTTAGCCTCCTACTGACAGATCACATCCTAATCCCTCTCCACCCATACCACCTCCAACTCTATTGATATTTCCTTATTCTGAGACAAGGCTACATCTAATATGCTCTAGAGATCGGTTACTCTCTAATCTGTGGTGGCATCCACAAGAAAAATTGGTGGCCTATCACTCTCCTCCTCTCCCGTGATCATCTACTCCCTTAGTCTCCTCTCCACCTCATCTATCCCCTCCTCATGATCCCCATCCATCTCGTCCTCTCTTGCAATCTCCTCTACCTCAATATCCAAGGTCTAGTGCTCTGCAGGAATATCCTCCACCACATGCACCTCTCCCTTTGGTTATACCTTAGCCTCCATCCCACCCTCTACCCCAGGCTACTCATCCTCATGCCTAACATCCTCCTCCTCCCTCCCCTTCTCATCACCCTCCTCTCAGATTGGTGACAATGGTGCTCCACCCACCCATTGTCGGACTCTCCTGGGATGTCTCCTAGCTCTGTCACCCCTCCTCCTCCTCCCACACCTACCATTCCTACCATCATCTCTACCCCCACCACCTCCATCATTCCCTCCACCTCTCCCACCATCCCCTCGGCCTTCGTCCCTCCCTCTTCCACCCTCTCTCCCTCCCTGTCCTCCCCTCAAAACTCGTGGAATGACTGATTATCGATCAATCGATGCAAGACCATCTAGATCTATCAAAGGAATTGACTTGTGCACCTACCACCAAGCATCATACTCAACTGAGGTCCCGACATCTGTTGGCCCCCCTCCAACCCCACTCATGTGCACCTAACCTATCAATTTGCTGCTCTGCTAGGGGAAATACTATGGGAGATACCCACATGGTCTCTCTCAATGACCACACATACTCGGTCATCCCCACAGGCACACCCTACTACTCTCCAAACTAACGAAGCACCCATTGGGTCAAGTACATCTCAATAATAAGCTGACTCTAGACTATCCTACCGATCAAATATCTGAACTGATGACAAAATTTTAGATGCTCCTCCTTACGTGGTCATTGGGTACAATATTTGTATGGTCTCCAAAAAAATATCATCAAGGTATCAATCCTATGTCGCCAGTACCCTATGTCCCCTACTCGAGACTGTGTGACTGAGTCTGCATATAGGTATACATAGGGCATCCCCTTGCCCAACTATTGAATCTAAACTGGTGGGCAAAAAATGAGAATGTGCTCCCATGCCCAGATCATCAAAAGAGTCATCCCAAAAATAATGCTCTGTCCCTTCTGATAGGCAACCTCATGAAGCTAGTGATAAAGCATACCTAACAAACATGGCCCCCAGGAAAACACTGTCCTATCCCTATGCATCTGAACCAATACATCACCCCATCCAATAGGGAATTCATGCCCACGATGATCAGGAACTAGAAATCTCACAATCAGTGTAAACAACATGGCATCCCATCGAGGATAATGCTCAACCACAAACTCCAATCAAATCTCATGGCCCTAAATACCCAGTTCGACATTATCAACAACATCTTACATCTTTGACATGACCTGTCACCCTCTGTGAGGATCATAAACTACTTTCTCCCCATTGATCAAGATGCGGAATATCCTGTACACATCCTCTAACATCACGATAGCCTCTCCCATAGGTAGGTGGAATGAACACATCTTTGAGTGCCACCTCTCACATAGTGTTGTCAATATTCCTTTGTTTGCTCTAATAATGGGCATATAGGTGACATAGTACAGACCTAGCCTCATCAGTCGTTTATGCTCACTATCTTGCAACTGATCCCTAAATTTATATGTGGCTAGTGTAAAATCACAGGCATAGATGGGTGGTAATCATTTTTGCACATGTAGAAATGAGAGTTAGCACACATTAAATAGAAGTGCAAAAAATTATTACTATCTACTTAATCACAAATGCATCTAAAAATGAGTCTAAACTAAGTCAAACTATGGTGAACTCTATTGAAAGTCAATTGTGTCATGCTAAGTCATATGCGTCATTGCATTTTGCACATGCATCACATTCAGGCGATTACATCGTTCGAGCTCATAGTTACGAACCTCTATACCACTTGCATCATTTTACATATCAATTGCACCATTTTATAACACTTGTTTCATGTGGCTATTCACTTGCATTGCAATATGGTGTCTACCTCGTGTGCCTTAACAATTGTGTTGCTATTTAGTAGTTTTTTTTTTAGGCCCTAATAGTTGTGTCATTTTAAAACAAAACCTACCCACCCCTTGCACTTTCATTGTGACACATCAAATGGGTTGAACACGATAGCAATTGTGACTTATGCGAATGCACATATGTTGCAACGCATTTGTTGACCAACCCTAAAACCCTAATAAGTGCATGAAAAACAAGAAAAGAAATATGGGAAAAGGTTACTTACCGGTGCCTATATGCCCTTGGGTCGTCGAAATCAGAAATTCTTGACTCGGTAGCCGTGGTGCTCTATCGCTGGAATCACCATCTTCTTCTTGCTCTCTCCTCTTCAAATTTTCTAAAAGCAAATGTGAAAATGACACCTAGTTTTCCTTTTCAAACCTATTTATAGGATGACAATATGGGTTTTACCATTTGGATTAATACTGGAGGCTCTTTTGACTACCTTTGACTGACCTTTTCAATATCTTAATGTCATCCAATTTTGAAACCGATCACGCCATTGATTTTCTAGGCATCCAATTAGCTTATCAGGACACTTTCCAAATTTTTATAACCCCGAGCCAAAATTCAAAAAAATTCCTGAGGGGGCATAGGCACTTCGTACCTTCGCTGGGGTATATCCTTGAATTTTTTTTCTTTTCCATAATGTGATAAATTGAATTATGACAAAGAGGGGCAAAATTTAGGCACATAAAATTGACCTAGGCAGGTACGAACTCAATTTTTTCATTAATTCCTCTAGACATAATTAAAACATTTGATTATGTCCATGATGTTCAAATTCAACTATTAATTAAATAATCCTTAATTATTTAATTAATTCATATCTTTTATTCTTCCTATCTATTTAAATAAATAAATCACATTTTTTTATTTAAATACGCCACTAATTTCTAATGTCCTCTTTAAATTAAATAAATTATTGAATTTATTTAATTAACCCATTCCCCCTTTGGTTATTTAAATAAATAAATTTTATTTATTTAAATGTGTCTATAATACTAAAGTCTTCTCATAATTAAATAAATCCCCCACAATTTATTTAATTATTAGCCCACTTCTTTCACAATTAAATAATTAAAATTAATTATTTAATTGTCTCATTTAATTCTCTTCCAAATTTAAATAAAATATATATATTAAAATTTCCCTCTTTCCAAGTAAATAATTTTAAGATTATTATTTACTATCACATGACCCCACCATTTTGAATTAAATTAATATCAAATTCAAAATAGTATTTCTCCCCCATAAATCAAGTAATTTCTAAAATTATTTGATTTTTGAACTCCCTTTTTTTCTGTGCCAAATCCTATCTCTCTACATCATATTTATTCTTATTCCTTGATTTAATTTCCTAAATTAAATCTTGATCCCTCATTTTGAGTTCACCCTAATGTTGTTCTATCCCTAATTGTGGGTTAACATTTTGAATCTTGACCATTGATTCTAGGGAACTTCTCAATTTTCAATCTTGTCCATTCATCCAAAATTGCATTTTCTATAAATGAGCAGTTTTGTCCTCATTTTGGACATCTCTTATCTCTCTTATCTTGCAAATCGTGGATCTTGAATCTTGCATCAACTTGTATCTATCATCTCTTGCATTGCCATTTAAAATCCTTCAACATTTGCTTAGGACTTGTCATTTTCATTAAATTATTCATCACAAATCTGAGGGCAACATCACATTTTCAGCAAGTTGAGAAGGTATAATGGAGGTCAGCCATGGAGAATGAAGACATTTTTGGGTGAGATTGTTTCATTTTTTTTCATTTATTCCTTTTCACTTCATTATGTTGTTGGGTTTTTATGTTTGCATATGATTTGCTAACTCTAGGAAAATTCCCTCAGTTACACTATTGTATTATAGTAAAACTTAAATTACATACAAGTACAAATCTATGCTCTTTTAGGTGTTAATTCACAAAATGAATCTAACAACAATTCAATTACATTCACTTTGATCAACCCTTTACACTCTATTACAATTCACTATGGAATTCGTACATACATCTCAGACATTCAAGGAAACGATCATTCCGACTTCCATAACAGATGAATGAGCACAAACGATGTAACCATCATTACCTTCTACCTCATCGAAGTCATATCAGAACATCGAAGAGACTTCAAACCTTCTCTCTCCAAAATCTCACTATCATTCTAAAATTCCTATCACTCCATCCTATCAGGATGTTGAAGGGACCATTTAACGCCTCCTACTAATATACAGAGATCTCACCAATGAACCTTATAGACTTGATCGCGTTGCTCCCACCACCTACGTGTCATCCATGTCACCATCATACAACTGACATTATCCTTCATGTAGTTCAGTCCCACCTAATTGAAATGTTGATGGGACTACTTATTATGTCCCACTGATATGTGTCCTTTTCCTTGATGAAGCTTTATTATGAACCCATTGTTCATCAGAATGTCAAAGATACTTCCAAGTGACTCCCTCTGACATCGTGAAGTATCGCTGATGAATCACTTATCGACATGTTGAAGAGACCGCTCATTTAGTCCTACCAACATTCACTTGTCTTGTTAATGAAGCTTCGGTCAGTGCAAAATCAGAACAAACTTAGTGATAAGCCAAGCACTTATCTAGGAGCCTTGTCACTTCATCTCATCAACATGGGACTGTCAACCCAATGAAGGACATAATGCCAACCCATGGAGTTCTTATCAAGATTTTGAGGGAACTAGGCATTTTATCTCACCGACATTCACCTATTAGCCCATCAAACCTACAACCTAAAGCCTTTTTTGCCAATAAGTTTGAGACATTTTTCTCAACACAATGAACTCCTTAACTGGGAGGCTTAAATATTAGCTAAAGTGAGCTATAACTTTTTCACTCAAAATTATCTTTGGAGTAGCTTCTCAAGCCTAACTAATATTTGATGCACCATAAATGAGATGACCATAGCTATACTAGGAGGTTACATGAGGCTTAGATCTATGAAAAAAAGTCCATTTAAAATCATGTGACAACTTAATGTCACATCTACTTATGCCTTGATGAAATATGGGACCCAAGGTTAAGCCAAACATGATGATCACTCTATTAAGGTACAAATTTCATTCTCCCCCTTTATATACCAAAACATACTCATTTGGTTGATATTATCCCTTAGGGTGATGAGAACACCAACTAGGCCTCCTAATGGGAAATGAATGCTAGGTTATTTTGATCACCTAATACCACATTAAGTAGAAGGGGAGATCATATGCACAAACTAGAACAATTAGATTCTAATCTGAATGAAAGGAAAAGTGTAAGTTTTTATACCAAATATCACCCAAGGTGTGAGGGGAGAGAAAAAAACTGACAACCTCCCACAAACATAGAAAGAGAGCTAGTTATCCACCATGCTAATTCAGTCTAACTAGACTAGTGGTAAATTATAATATTTAGCATGTAGTGGTACAAGGAAATATTAGTAGCCTTATTTTATTTGGTCTTGGAATTTTGATATGGCTAAGAAAAACATTAATAAATGCATGGAAAAAATAATCACCCAAGTTAGAACATTAGACCAAATTATAACTAGACCAGGGCTAAAAAATTAAATGAAATTTAGCCATTAATTTATATATCAAATATAATAATATATAAATAAATACACTAAAAGGTAAAATGGATAGAATTTTATACTTGATGAAAACATTGTTCAAACAAGTAGCGTATATGCCAAATTATTAAAAAGTACACCAAAATATAATTCCTCCATAGAAAATAAACATACTTAGTTGAAAATAAATATTAGATATTCTTTTTGACTTTAAAATAGAGAGAAAATATAGATTTTGATAGAATCTCCCTTACAAAACCAAATTTTGACATAAAAATAAGAGTTAGAAGTTAGAGAATATTATAAAAAAATTATTCAAAGTTAAAAAATAAAAATAAAAATTATATAATAAAATTTCCAAAACATAGGTAGATGCATCATTCTATGTTGGCACAATCAAATGCATCAAAAAAATACAAAAATAATTATTAGGCTTGCAAGATAGAATGAATGAATTCAATTGAGCACTCTAACACCCTATTAAATAAATTCATTTTCAAAAATGAATGTCAAGTAGCAAAAAAATAGTGAAAGAGCATTAGATAAATTTCAAAAATAGAATTTCCACAAAATTTAATGCATACATTGAATCATAGATGCATACATCAAGCTATAACCTACAAATAAAAAATAAAAATATTATTAAAAGGGGAATTACTAATACGGATGTGAGTTCCACTAGAAATGCTAAGGATGTGTACATGAAAAAGTGAACATAAAAGAGTAACACAAACTAAATTAAACTACCTAATTCACCATCAAATGCAACACTAAAGGTAAGGCATAATGATTTTAAAGAAAAAGAAGAAACATGCAATTATATTTTAATTATGTCTCCTTGTTGCACCAACCTAAAATAGATGTGCCCAATGATTTGGGTTGAATAGTTTCTTCGATATGTTAAGTGTTCAAAATAAAAACATAAAATTGCATTCAATTTATTTTTTGAAAATGGTTAGAGGGACTCTCAGTTTATAGAATTTGTGCCCAAGAGATGACAAGAGGGGATTGAGAATAAATATTGATTCCTCATAATTCATGATACCACTTGAAGGATGAAGAGATTACAATGAATTTTTTTTATTGGTGAGGATGAAGGATCAATGGTGGGAGATTAAATTTGGAAAATTATGGTAAATGGTAAGGATCTTGAGGTACTTTGGGAGTACCTCAAAATGTGGACTTTTGGAGTCTTCCCATGCTGCAAGTTATGTATTTGTGGAGTATAATATTTTCTTAGTGAAAAATATTTTAGGTATTTGTGTACATAGGTCATAGGTAGGTTGAAGATCTAGTGTGCTATAATTTCATTTAAATTGTCCTATATAATAACTTTGATCACCATACTTGGCCATGTATGGTCAATAATCTAAAGGAGTTTCTTACTCTTTTTAGTTCAACCCTAGTTATAAATAACCTAATTTCATGAGTTTTTACTCATTAGTTTGGATCAATGTGAGTCCATGGTCTAATTATATAGTTTATTTTATGTAACTACATGGTTAAAATTTAAAATTTCAACAAGGACCACTTCAAAAAGTACAAAAATTTATAGTTTCACCTAAATGGATAGCCTAACAATGATCAAGACCTTACATTTTTTAATATGGGAAGTAAAATAGTTTATCACCTTTCCACATTACTTACATATCTAATAATATTAAAATTTCATCTCTTATTATATTTATGTTCTTTTCCATGTAGGTAATTATTTAAGTTTAAAAAATAATATGAATAAGTATTTTTTTAAATCCTTCACCCTCTCATATTATATATATATATATAACACAAAACTTATCAAGCTAATCAAATTTTTCAAGTAACAAAGAGCTTAAATATTATCTCCATGTGTCTTATAAATAGTAGAGTTACTCAACACAAACAAAAAATAATAATCAAATGAAAAAAAGGGTTTTTCTATGCTCCATGATATTGATGACAAAAGCTATAAAGGGGTTATAGCATAGGGGGAAAACTAATATTCCCACCATGTAGGATAACTTAGAGATATAGAAAATTTAATCCTTCACTACATGGAAAAATTATAGGAATGAGATTTGTAAGTGTTATAAACATCTTAGATATCCCATTTACTACATTTAGCACATGCCTAGTTTTCACTATTTATTGTTAAATATTTCGTCCTATATAAGAAATAGATATGTCACTTTGTATCATTTCTATTTGGATAATTATATCCACACATCCATCATGAACGATTAGGTAGAGATAATAAAAATAATAATAATAATATACTCTTCAATCACACATAACAACCTTTGAAAAATTATTTTCTACTTCAGAGCAATTTCATATTCAACTCCTATATCTTAAAATTACAAACATGCTAACTTACAAATGTTTTTGGCCCAGTCAAAAATTAATACAATTAATGGTAATTACGAATGCCAGAAAAAACTTGTCCAAGTCATAATAAAAACAGTCCTATCAAAATGTCATTTAGACATAAATAACACTAACACATAATCCACTAACCGTCATCGTCAAGAAGAGTCAAAAATTCAAAAAAATCAACCACCGCGCTACCGCGGATGAGAGAGAAAGCTAGAGTGGTATCATAGTTGATATTCAACTACCACAGAGAGGGAGATGGAGGCCCGCAGTATGGCAGTAGTCACCGTGCTACCGCAAGTGCTTGAAGATGAGGCCGCGGTAACATGATAACACTATGTGACCACGGACAGTGAGCTGAGAGGCCACGGTATCATTGTAGACACCACGGTACCACAAACAGGAGTCAAATACAAAATGGTATGACAACGAGAGTTGGAGAAGACTGTCAATGTTGACCAAAACATTTACGCGGGAGTTGGGTGAATTCCCAACACTCCCCCTTGAACACAACTCGTGCCATTTTTAATTCCTTTTCGTTCTCTTTGAAAACTGAAACTCTCTTTTCTTAGTGCCTTTGTAAATATGTCTACATCTTGATCTTATACCTACAAAAAACTAAGGAAATCTCTCCGCCATTAATCAGCTCCTTGATAAAGTGAAAACACGTATCAATGTGTTTTCTTCTTTTGTGGAATACAGGGTTCCTTGACAATGCGATGGCAGAATTGTTGTCACAGAAAATTCTTGTAGGTTCAACCTATTCATTTTGAATCTCTTTCAAAAATTTCCTCATCCATACTGCCTAGCATGATGCACTGGTGGCTACAACATATTCAGCTTCAGCTGAAGATAAAGTGACTATCGACTACTTTTTGAAGCCCATGATACACCTCCTATGCCAAAGTGAAAAATGTATCCAGTCGTGCTTTTTCTATCATCTATGCTCCCAACACAGTCACTGTCTATGTAACCTATTAATTTAAATTCATCTATTCTGGAATATTGGATTCCAAATTTTTTGGTTCCACTGATATACCTTAAAATTCTCTTTCCATCTTTCCAGTGAGTCTCCTTTGGTGTTTCCATGAATCTGGAGATCAAACTAACTAAATACATTATATCAGGCCTTGTGGATGTTAGATACATTAAGCTCCCAACCAATTGTTTCTACAAAGTTAAATTCACATCTGAACCTTTGTCTTCTTTGCTAAGTTTCAGACCAGTGACCATTGGAGTAGGTGTTGAATTACAATTCAACATATTAAATCTCTTCAATACATCATTAGCATATTTAGACTGTGAAATAAAAATTCCATCTTTATTATGATTTACCTCAATTCCCATAGAGTACTTCATCAAACCCAGTTCTATCATTTCAAACTCTTTCATCATTGCTTCTTTGAACAAATCAACTGACATATTTCCAATTAAAATTAAATCATCAACATATAGGCATATGATCTGGATTTTACCTTCATTATTCACTTTAGTATACAGTGTTGGTTCACTGCCACATCTAGTAAATCCATTCTTTGTGAAATAGTTGTCTATTTTGCTATACCAAGCTCTTGGGGCTTGTTTTAGACCATAAATTGCCTTCTTCAACTTATAAACTTTGTCTTCTTGTCCCGATATCTCATATCTAGGTGGTTGTTCAATGTAAACTTCCTCTTCCAGGTAACCATTGAGGAATGTTGATTTAACATCCATTTGGTGAACTAACCAATAGTTTTGTGCTGCTAAAGCCAATAACATTTTGACTATGTCAAGGCGTGCAACTGGTACAGAAGTTTCATTGTAATCTATTCCAGGTTGTTGTGCATAACCTTTTACCACCAATCTTGCTTTGTGCTTCTGCACTTCTCCATTTGCATTAAATTTAGTCGATTATAAATCCATTTGACGCCAATGACACCTTTGTCCTTTGGAAGAATTTGCAACTCCCATGTCTGATTGTTTTCTATTGAATCTATCTCATCATCCATTGTTGTTAACCATTTTTCTTCCTTGATTGCATCTTCATAATGAATCGGATCTTCAACTAGTGAATAAAATGCAAAAAGTGTAAATTGCTGAAAATTGTTCTCACCTTCATTTTGATTATAAATATCACTCATGCTTTTGATTTTTTGTCTTCTCATGCTAGCCAAAGTTGGATTTGAAAGATCACTCAAATCTGCAGAGTGTGGAATTGAAGGTCTTGCGCTAGAAGTTCCTCCTATGGTTGGTGTATGCAGTCCTCTTGTTGCTACTCTTACATTACTTGTTGGTTTCAATTGTTGACTACTTGCTTGAGGTTGAATTGGGACAGCAAGTACATTAGCTAGAACTATAATTTCATTCTGATCTTGAGGAATATTGATTGTAACATTGGCTGTACTCTCTTTGCTTGCATCCCATGCTTCATCTTCAACAAATTAGACATCCCTGTTGATTATAACTATCTTGGTTGATGGATTAAATAGTTTGTATACTTTGGATTCATCACTATATCCAAAAAAAATGCATTTCTCTCCTTTGTTGTCAAGTTTTCTTCTCAATTGATCAGGTATATGTGCATATGAAACACATCCAAAAACTCTCATGTGAGGCACACTATGCTTTTTACTAGACCATGCTTCTTCAAGGATTATATTCATCACACTTTTCATTGGGCATCTATTCATGATATATGCTGCACAAGATACAACTTGAGCCAAAAAATCATTTGTTAAGTGCTTGGCTTTTAACATACTTCTAGCCATCTCCATTATGGTTCTATTTTTTCTTTCAGCTACACCATTCTGTTGAGGTGTGTATCTTGTTGTGAACTATTTGTGTAGTCCATGCTCTTTGCAAAAATTTAAGAACTCTCTTGATATGTATTCACCTCCTCTATCTATTCTAAACACTTTGATGAAACAACCACTCTATTTTTCAGCTAAAGATTTGAATTGACAAAAGAAATTAAACACTCCACTTTTCTGTTTTAGAAAATAGACCCCTATCTTCCTTGAATAATCATCTATGGAAGTTAGAAAATTAAAACTACCACCTATTGAAGGTGTCTGCATTGGACCACATAAATCTGAATGAACAATTTCTAATGGGGCTTTTGCTGTAGTGGATTTCCCTATTGGGAGAGATTCTCTATGTTTCTTTCCAAGTATGCAACCTTCACAAACTCTCTTTGGTTTTTGAATTAATGGAATTCCCTTTATCATGTTCTTCCTATGAAGAAAATTCAAACCTCCAAAATTTAAATGACTGAATCTTAAATGTCAAAGCCAATTCTCATCCTTTACCTCTGCCTGAAATAAATTTTAAATAACACTTGATACCTCTTGTGCTTGTGCATAGTTTGTGCTAAAAGGTGGTTGAATTCTTAAAGGAAACATTCTATTGTTTTTCATATGAATTTTTGCAATCAACTAGCCACTTGGGTATTTGTCTAAAATAGTGCACAACCCATTCTTGAAAGTCACTCTATAACCCTTTTGAATTAATTGTCCTACACTCATCAAGCTGTGTTTAAGACCAGGCACAAAATAAACATCAAAAATATATTTTTTCTCCCCCTGCTTGGTTAGAATATTAACATTCCCTTTTCCTTTAATTGACACTTTGTTGTCATTACCCAGGGTGACATCTGATTTAATATTCTCATCTAAACTTGTAAAAAATTCTACATTCCCTATCATATGATTACTACAGCTTGAGTCTAAAAACCAAACTTCTTTCTCACTAGCTTGAGCTGCATTATAGGCTAAAAACATTGTGCTCTTATCAGGTCTATGATCTTGATTCTCTTTAGTAAAATTTTCATTTTGTCTACTCATATCATACTACTTCTTTCTACACTCATTCATATAATGGCCAAACTTTTTATAGTAATGGCATTGGACCTGAGATTTCTCATACCTTTGACCTTGATGGTTTTGAGATGGGTTTTGGATGGTGCCTCTTTAACTTGAACTTGACTGGTTATATCTTCCACCTTTGTTGAAACATCTTCCTCTTGCTTTGAAATTTGATCTACCTCTACCTCTTCCTTGGTTAATTGAAGCTTGTGACTTGAATGCATGCTCCAATGACATGTTTATTGTTTTGCTTAGTCTATGCTCATGAGAAATGAGTGAAGAATAAAGCTCATCAATTGAATAATGTGTGAGATCCTTTGTCTCTTCTATTGTGACTGCAATTGATTCAAATCTTGTTGGTAAACACCTCAGAATTTCCTCTACCACTTTGACATCTTCTAATTTTTCTCCATGTGTTCTTATCTGGTTTACCAGTCCCATTACTTGAGTAAACTAAGAATCAATAGACTCATTGTCTCTCATAAAGAGGGTCTCAAATTCTCTTCTCAAAATTTGCAACTTTGTAGTTTTGACTTTGTTCGTTCCTTGATATGCAATCTGTAAAATGTCCCATGCTTGCTTGGACCTAGTAGGAGTTGAGATTCTTGGAAAAATGATTTCATGTACTCCTTGTAGGATGAAAATCAGGGCCTTTGAGTCCTTCTTCTTGTTTTCCTTCAACAAATATATTTCTGCTTGAGTTAGAGCATTAGATGTTGCTACATCTACAGGCTTGGGAAAACTATTTTCTACAAACTCCCATAAATCCTATGAACAAAAAAGTGCTCTTATGGTGATAGACCAATACTCATTATTTTTCCCATTTAATTGTGGAATTTGGGGATTACTCAAGCTTGTGCTTGCTGCCATGATTTACAAACTCTCTACAACTGACCTTATGCTCTGATACCATGTGAAGGATTAGGCAGAGATAATAAAAATAATAATAATATAATACTCTTCAATCACAGAGAACAACCTTTGAAAAACTATTTTCTACTTTAGAGCAATTTCAGATTCAACTCCTTTATCTTAGAATTACAAACATGCTAACTTATAAAAGTTTTCGGCCCAGTCAAAAATTAATAGAATTAATGGTAATTATGAATGCCAACAAAATCTTGTCCAAGTCATAATAAAAATAGTCCTATCAAAACATCCTTTAGACATAAATAATGCCAACACATAATCCACTAACTGCCTCCACCAAGAAGAGTCAAAAAGTCAAAAAAATCAACCACCATGCTATTGTGGATGAGAGAGAAAGCTGGAGTGGTATCACAATGGATACCATGCTACCACGAAGGGTGACTAGTGAGGCCGTGGTGGTTGCGGTAACCGCGCTACCATGGAGAGGGAGATGAAGGCCCACGGTATGGCGGTAGTCACCACACTGTCATGAGTGCTTGAAGATGAGGCCGCGATAATGTTGTAGCACCGCACAACCACGGGCAGTGAGATGAGAGGCCGCAGTACCGCGAGCAGGAGTCAAAGACAACACGGTATGGTGGTGAGAGTTGGAGAAGACTGTCAAGGTTGACCAAAATGTTGACACGGGACTTGGGTGAATTCCCAACACATCATTAGTTTTTTCTATACAATTTTTAAAGGTATTAGAGATTCTAAATCTATGTAATGATTATAGATTAATTTCACATATCCAAACCTAAGGTAGAAATTTTAGCATAGAGAAACAAAACTATAACCTCTAATGAGAAAGATTAGAATCTCCACCAATCAACAAATAGTAATTCAGAGGGAGAGGAGGGGAGGGAGAGAGAGGAGGAAGATGTTTTATATTTCTTGATACTTAAGGTTTTGGGAATTTGGGTATTCGTGGTAGAATTTTATGAGCTCATCTAAACACTTCATGGAGTCTAATTTAAAGAATAAATTTCCTTCTTATTTTTTGGTATGTATGTGTGTAAAGAGATGACACAATTTAATGATTCAAAGCAATACATGTTTAGATATAGAGGATTTTTTTTTTATATTAGATTTAGTAATTAGATTATTTTTCTTTTGTGTACTATATTTTCTCATGGTTATAGCTAGACAATGTAGAAATAGATTGTACTTAATTGGTGTAGGAAATAGAGGGGATCATTACATATTTTTTTCTTATAGTAAACACCTCATCAAAGAACAGGGAACTGATGAAGCTTTAACAGGTTTAGGACATTTCGGGTGGACATTGAATTATTTGTGAAATATAGTTAAACATCACTTAGTTTGATGGTCAAATAATTAGTAATAATTTCACCCTAGGCATCCATATCAAAAGTTAGTAAATAGTTACCTTGCTTACATTGACTATTTTTTATCTCATTGTTACCCTAGATGATGTTTAATAAATGTGTCATTTTTATACTTTTATAAATAAATTTTCATTGTTTAAAATGGTGACATGTTCATAGTATTTTTTAAAATTATTCTTCGAAGTGTGTTTTATCCCCTAGTCCTTCTAAACAATAATTTGAGAATTTTAAAGAAATTAAATCCTCACATAATGATGAATAGGAAAATGGAAGTGTAGCATTACACTTTTCATTTAAAAAAAATGTCAACAAGGCTATTTCATTCTACAAAACAACTTATGATATGTTGGATGTTACCATAAAATGGAAATGATTTTAATGGGTGATAAAATTGAATTGATTATCAAAATTTACATAAGGAACATGAATTTTAAGGAATGAATTAATAGAAATTTGGGCATGGTATAAATAATGTGTTGTGTTTCTCTATAATTATTAATGAAATTATCTTCAATATTTAAGCTATGTAATGGGTTATGTTTTTCTGATTAAAGTAGAGATGGGAAGGGTTTGTACCCTTACAAAATGGTCATGAATAGGGGCAAGGAAAACTTTAGTGGCAAATCTTCTCCATTTGGTGAATAACAAAAATCGGGACCTCCAAAAATGGTGAATAGTTCAAGTTAAAAAGGAGACTGAATTGCCAGGGTTTTACAGAAAACTATTTTTGACTCGATTAATTCGCCATAAAAATGATGCATCATTGAAAATTATTCACCAGGAGTTTATACCATAATTAAAAATACTAATTATATTCGCCAGTAATATTATATTCCTCCGATCAATTTTGGGCTAATATCTCCACTACTAATAAAATACTATTTAATTTTAGGGATACTTTAGCAGCTTAGCCTTGAATATGCATTTTATCTATTGCCATTGATTAGATTTTTAATCAGATGGCTATGATTTCATTCTATGACCTAATATGCATGTGCCTTTTCAAAGGCTTGCTGAGGCCCAAAATTTTTTTTGGGCCTCAGCAAGCCTTTTAAAAGGCACATGTGTATTAGGTCGCAGAATTAACTCATAGCCATCTGATTAAATAGCTAATCAATGGTAACTTATTTAGTCATTTAGTCCACATGTGTATTAGGTCAAGGAATTAACTCACAACCATCTGATTAAATAGATAATCAATGGTTACTTTTTTAGTTATCATTCAGTCTTATTTTTAAGGTGATATTTTGAAAAAATGCTTAATCTATGTGTGCCGCTGTCCCCAGACCCCGTGAGGGGGCGTTTCCCCCTCAACCCCCATAAGGGGGCTCTACCCCCTTGACCCCCGCAAGGGGCACTGCCCCTTGACCCCACCGATGGCTGCCGCCCTCAGGCCCCTACTTCAATATTACAAAAAATAAAAATATATGGGGGAACTGCGCCGATCAACTATGCAAAATTTTAAAGGAGAGATTAGCCATTGTAATTAATATTTTTAGTGATTATTCACTAGGATTCGCTAGTGTCATTATTATTTTTACCAATTATTCATTAAGATTCGCCAGGATTTTACAACTTTTTTTAATAATGTGTATAGATTTGCCAGGAAAATTAATAGTTTTTTCAAAAAATAAGGAAGGATTCACCAGGATTTTACACCTTTCGGGGTTTCTTAAAGTTATCCCTAATCAGCGGACCTCACAAGACATGAGGAACCTGAAAAAAATACAATTTTTCATCAAAACACAATGATTTATTTTGCATGGGCTCGCCCTCTTGGGTAATGGGTTATATTGTTGTCAAGGGAAAATTATTCTTAAATAATAAATAGTTTAGCAATTAAAGGTAATTTTTTACCAAGAAAAATAAGATAAATATTTATCATTTTTATTAGTGGATGAAATGTATAAGATTTTAGTTTACTATTTGACAATTTAACCATATGATATTTAATTATAGAGCTTCTAAGAATATATATTTTGATAATACATATTTCAATATAATAGATATGATATAATTGTAAGTTGGAAAAATTCTCATTATTTCTAATTTGACGTGGTAAGAAATTGATGATTGATGATACTTGTCAAGTAGTATTTTAGAAATAATTATCCAAAAAACACTAATACCTCATATTTAAAAAAGAAACTACCATGAACTAAATATAATATAACAAAATATTCTCTTTTATATGATAAAACCTTGTAAACTTTGTAAACCTTTAATTGTTTTTATAAAAAATCAATATAATCATATGAATTTTATATTTGAATCATAAATATTATTATTTACAATTAATATTATATAAATGTATTAAATATAATATTTATCTTTACACTAGACTAAAATATTTGTGATAAAGTAATATATCTTTACTAAATTATACACACAATGGGAGACACTTGTCTCTAACAAGTTATAAAGTTTCACAATGAAAAATTGCATCCAAGCAGGAAGGTTTTTATACAATTTGTAGTATGAAAGCTTATTTATTTGTACTTGTCCTCAATATTTTGTCACTTCCAACCTAAATTCTAGTAATATATATATCAAAAAAATTACATTAGTCTTATGTTCTTTTTTTTAAAATATGTATTGGGTTACAAGTATGTATTTAGTAAAAACTAGAAATAAAAATTTATGAACAATTACAATTAAAATAATTCAATATCATTATTATTAATAATAATAAATTCAAATATTCATAAATAATTTTATAAATTAAGTTTTTTATATTTATTTTTTAACCAAAAAAATATAGTTTAATTTTATAATAATTATTTATTTTTTCAAAATACACAAATAAGTATTATAAATTTATTATTTAGAATAATTTAAAATAGTGAAATGAATGATTGGTAATTCTTAGCATTTGAATATTTTATGAATTGAAATCATGACATGACTAGCAAGATCTTTTACTTATTTTTAAGAAGATTTCTATGAAGATGAGGGAGAAAAAAATACTAACAGTGTATTAAGAATTCTTACATTTTAAATACTTACATTATGACTTACACTAAATTATTTGTTCTAACATTCTTTAGAAAGAACCTAACTATTTATTTTCTATTGAATCTATCTAAAAAGAGATATACATGCTATACACACATTGATGGCTATTAATAATATTATTTGTATGATTTTGTCAACCTATATTATGCTTAGAAATTTTAATTTCCATTAAACATTGTTATTACTTGAAATTGTTTTTTAATAAAATTGTAGGAATATATAGAGTCAATATCCATCATTTCTGAGAGAAGATATTTTGACATAAAATATAGTAAGATTATGTTTTTCAATGGTGTTTTGCTTTTAAACACAAAAAAGAAGTAGCAATTGAAATTATAAATTGTCTTGACATAGTTATTGTTATCTAGAAAAAAATGAGAAAAATACTAGTTTCTATTGCCTTTATATACTAACATTATGCTAGACTTTCTTAGGGCACACATGGTGAACAATTGATTACAATGCTACAAATAACTTGTAGTGGGCAATGAAATATCTTCTAAAGAATTCTCAGCCATTGATATTCAAGAAATGAACAAGGTTAGCAATCATTAGAGCAACACTTGTCATTGGAAACATAGTAGTAAGAGTCTTATAGTCGCAATGATATCATAAGTTCAAAGATTGTCTAATCTACACATTATTTTTGTATTCTTTTTTCAACAATATACACACATATAAAACAATGTATATATAATCCTACATAAACAAGATAAGTTGCATTGACTCAAAATTTGTATTAATCTATTTAATTCTCTCAATTATACAATATAGAAATATTATTATCTATATTAAAAAAATCACATAACTTTTAATATATTATATTTTATAATGATCTTATAAATCCTTCATATCATTTATTTTTAGTTTTTTGGAAATATCCCAAAGGGGTCCCCTTTAGCTTAGAGTCAAGGACTGAGTGCTATATATTCCACCAAAATCCATTTGAGGCATCATCCCAACCTCATCCCTTTTTAGATGTGGGAGCTTTGCACTGAGAAAGACTTGATCTTTGGTGGACTCATTCTGAACTTTTCAAAATACACAACCTTCATAATAAAAAAAAAAACATAACATTTTTATTATAATTTTCACAATTTCATTTCAAACTTATTACCATATCCAATGAACCTTATAATACAATTGCTAGTGCTCTTCAACATTACATTAAATAGCTTCCTAAAGCTTAAATCCAATTTTGATTGCGGGGATTGACTATGAATATTTGACCATGAAGCGAGACATCTGGCAGATGGTTTCTGACTTGTAATACTAACATTGGTCAATTCCACTCAAAATCGGTGGACATTTCCTCTGTATCAGATTTATTTCACCCGCATGTACGATGAATGTCCCAACGAATTCCATGGAGTTTGCATATATCACATAAAACAAAATATATTGGGCGGCCGAAAACGCGTTTTGAATTCTCAATCCCTGTCGTGTAATCGACGGTATTCAACTTCGTTGCCCGCTCGATGACGTTAAAATGAAGAAATTTTTATTGAACTGTCTTGACCACTCGTATATATTATTAATCGTAAATGATAAAATGCCCAGATTCCAATCTTATATGTGGCCTAACTGAGTATATCCCAGCTATAAGATCTTAATTCTGGACAGCTTCAAGTCAACGCAGGTCATCACATTCACAGTTGAAAAAACATCCAGTGGCTTCTATATTTATCGGATCTCTGCTCGCATACTCCACAGATTTTCATTCTCTCCCTTTATGTCTCTTAGCTTTGAGCTTCCCATGGATAAGATTATTGAAACCAGGAAAAACTCCTCTTGTGGGGTGTCAGATGAGATGCACCGGGAGGTACTCATTCTAACTATGTTTATTTAGAGATCAGTTTTGTTAAGATTGTTTGCAATTTTTGCATTAAAGTTTCTGATTTGTGCAGATTGTGAGTGAATTAAGACTTCTCAGGGAGGAGAATCAGCAGCTCATATCAATGATTAATCGAATGTACAGCAGCTATAATAGGTTGCTCATGAAGCAAAAGGTACAAACTTTATTGTAAATAAATTTCTACATCATTCTGAAAAAAGTTTACAGATGAACTGTAATTTATAGGAGGGCTATTTTATTCTTGTAGTCTAAATTTTTTTTATTAAGATACAAACAGATTTTAAAATCATTGTGAAAAATGTTTACCAGACTCTATCCGATTTCTTCTGATCATTATGTTTTGCTGTATTTTTTAGGAAGAGAATTTCATTTCCTCTGCGAAATCAAAAGTAGAGTGTCTGAAATTAGGGTTAGATATAGCAGAGGTAACAAATGATGGAGAGGTTAGGCAGCAGGCTATGGATTATAGCACTGTACTTTCGGATAGCTCACAAGAGAAGAATTCAAAATCATCCATGGACAGTCACTGGGTTTCCTCTAAGAAGAGGAAAATGAGCCCCGAATTGGAGCAGAGTGAAAATGATAGAGGGAAATCGTGCATAGATGAAGATCTACCGATTGAGAAACCTCACCAACTGAGCAAGAGACCCGGCGATCCATCAGTGCTCCATATAAAGAAAACCTTGTATTTCCAGTCGAGATCGGACACACCCACGGTAATAATCCCCCAAGTTTTAGGTTCTTAATAATAAATTTACACTGAGGAGAAATCTAGACATAAAAGTGTAGTTTTGATCATGTCATGGCTAATAACTTTCAGTTATACTATAAAAAGCAATATATAAAAGTGTAAATATTTTCAGGTTAGCGATGGTTGCCAATGGCGCAAGTACGGACAGAAAATGACAAGAAACAGCCATTGGCCGAGAGCTTATTACAAATGTGCAGTTTCCTCTTGTCCAGTCAGGAAAAAAGTACAGAGATGCAGTGAAAACTCAAACATTTTGAGCACGACCTATGAAGGAGAGCATAACCATTTGCTGAGTCCAGTTGCCATGGCCGCCATGAACTCTCCATCCGGCCATCCCTACCTTTTACAGAGTAGTGCAGGTTTAACTGGGGGCGAAGAGCTGCCCTTTCCGGCTTCCATTGCTACCATCTCATCTACTGGTTCTTATCCATCCATCACTCTCGACTTCACTGATGATCGTATCCCTAAACCTAGTCCTAACCCTCATCCTCCATTGCACTCACTACACTCAGGAAGAATCGTCCAGTCCAGCAATCCTTCATATAGTAGTAATATGAATTATGGTGAGTCTGGGTTGGATCCGCTTGCCTTTCTAAAGGCAGATCCCAATTTTACTGCATCATTGGCTGCGGCTGTAGCTGCTTCTATTATAAGATCTGGTGCACCACGTTAAGGTATGAACAGAGCACACAAAGCTTTTAGTCTGAATCATACTCAATGTGATATAACGCATAAAACCTTCTGCCTCTGCGTATATAGTCATGTAATACTATTTGTGCTGAAATGTTCTAGTTGTTTCATACTTGAGAGATATCGTTTAAGAAAAACACAAGAAGCGATTGTAGTCATGCGAAGGATTGACTTTGTTGGGTATTTTTCTGTTTTGAAACTTTCATGGTTTGTATAATTTTGTGACTTAGAATAATAACCTCAAAGTGACTATCATTGAGTATGACCTAAATATTATCAATGTAATGAAATTAAACGCTGAATGTTGGAAAATGATGGGTTAGGTAGGAAGTAGAAGTGGTTGATTGATAGAGGAGGAAGAGTCGCTGCAGAAACAAATATATAAATGTGTATGTAATGAAAATCCAAACACTCGATACCCTGTGAAGTATAACAATCTGTATTTTTAACATTTAATTCTTTAGGATTGTATAAATCTTGCATAGCCCATGGTATTTTTACAAGAAAGCTTTTAGAAGACATGTTTACTTCCTGCTTTGTCATCAGACTATGATCTGATACTGATAAAAATCTTATAAAAAAATTTACAGCACAATATTTGATCCCCTTTAAAACACCTGTATCTTCAATAAAAACAACTACGGTACCCAGGTGCAATCTCCAGATCCTTGTATTCTGTCTATGTACAAAATAAAATTGGATGAAGAAAAAATAATAAGAAACAGTTATGATATCAGAAACAAACAACAGCTTCATCACGGTCTAATCACCTGCCTCATCACTGCCTAATCATCTGGCTCATCACGGTCTAATCATTTGGCTGCATGAAAATTATAGACTGTTATTGTTGTTTTTAATTTTGTGTGAGATTTTTTAACATCAACATTTCGAATCACATTCCCAGATCTATTATCAGTATGTTAGAGAGTTAAAAAAAAACCTGATCTGAAACGTTGATTCTAAAATATTTCACACAATTAAATCTAAAAACAGTAATGAGAACCTTGTAGATTGCAAAATTCTGGTAACGTTAACTATAGACTGTCAAATACGGACCATGGATTGTGAAGGCATTGGAGAGATGGCCTTTTCTCTGAATAGGGCAATAAGGTAAAAGTGGATAGAGATGAGTTTGCTGGTCAATCACTGAAAATCTTTCGTTATTAAATGATACCTTCATATATCCTTTTTTTGGGGCAGTCCTCATACAAATGTGTTGTTACAGTCCATGTGGAAATAGATTGAGCATATTTGGCTTGCCCTTAGTAACCATTTACAAGGATTGTTTTTGCATACACATGGATTGATGGCAACATCAAGCTCAGGGTTGGCATATCCAGGATTCACCTAAAAGGAAGAGACTACATGTTATGTTTACTTTGCAATTTGAAGGGGTTATAATACTTATTATTGTCTTACCAAATATATTGTTAGAACAATTGAAATGGGCATAGGCTATAGAAAACAAAATTGATCAATATGGTAGGCTTAATATCGTTCAACTAAATGTTTTGATTTGAATTGTTTTTCTCAAAGGCAGGGTTCTGTCTTTCCATAACTTGTCGCCACTCTAGGTGTCCTCCATGCCCAGTTAGTTTCTATGATCAAGCATGTCAAATGGAGAAATTTGCTCGAACTCTTGATTAAGCAAGAGAAAGCTTAGGACCAGTGTTTACGGTAGGGTAGCCTTCCTTCACCTTACATTATATCATGTTTGAGAGGGTAACTATAAGTCTTTCTAATATTAACTCTTGTTCTGTTTGAAATTTTCATTATGTTTATAAGTTGAAAATATCATGTTTGAGAGGGTAACTATAAATCTTTCTAATATTAACTCTTGTTCTGTTTGAAATTTTCATTATGTTTATAAGTTGAAAAATGTGTTTACAATCTGATAAAATCTTGTTTAATAAGGTATTGTTTGTTTTATTATGATGTAATTGTAATGTTATTATTAGAATATGATTTGTATGTTGGTTGATTTTATTACATATTTTGGTTGTTGTTATCTATTTTTATGTAAAATTTTAGTGATGGTTAATAAAAGATAATAATGTGATTTTTTCTTATTTTATTAATCTATTTGACTCATTTAAGAGAATGATATGTCTCATGTAAAACTAGTAAAGCTCATATCTAAAGCAATCTTAACTCTACATCCCATTTTTGTTAGGCCTATAGATGAATTCTCTTTGGTAACTCTAGTTAATTTTATTGCACATTTTATTTCTAAATAAAATTTGATTAAATAACTTTACTTAATGATCTTATATTTGTGGATTGTATGTGAAGAAAAATAGTTAGACAACTTAACCTGACATAGGGGAAATGTCACATATTAAGTTATACAATATCTTTTGTGAAAAAGTAAAGAGATAAATACAAAAAAGAACACTTTCTTGAAACCTTTGATTGCTTGGGAGATTGGAAAAGGATTGGTTGAATTTTAAGGATTTGATTTGCTTGAAGATTGCTTAGCTTTCCTTGAGAATAAATGATGTAATAAATTGTTTGTTTGTCACCACTTCTTGTAGGTACTTATCTTGTGGTTCAATTTATAATTTGATAGGAATTAAATGAAATAGTATGGAAAACTTGAAGAATGATATTTATTTATATTTATTTGTGTTAATGGTTTGCTTAAATTTGAGATTAGAAATCAATTTCATTGAATTGGGTAGATTTAAGTGTGTAGTTTTAAATTTTTAGGAAAACATAATTTAGTACCTAAACTTTGTAAAAAAATATGTATATGTATTTTTATTATGCTGGGTAGATCTAGAACAAAAGGGTATATTTACAATCTTAATTGATATTTTTTCTTTTTTGTTAAAATAGAGAATTGTTCTTAAACCATTTTGACTTCTTAAAAAAAAACCTAAGTACCTCTCTAGTTTCTCCATATTTTCTCTTTCTTCTCATTCTTAATATATCTTTCACTTGACACACCATATTTCTCTTTATCTCATTGATCTCTTCTACTCTTATGCTATCTACAACTCTCTATATATTTTGACAACTTTTCTTTGGCATGGGTTCCTCCCATGTGAAAACACCAAAACCTTCACAACAATTTTATTGAAGGTATTATGACATCTTAAGTGCATTCTTGTCCCTTTTACCTCATCAAGCTTCAAGAGGTAAAATTATTCTAGTTTTTATTGCTATTACCTTATCTATTTTCTCATTGTTATTATAGCATTCCATTTTTAGTGCCATTAACACCTTGGGATTTATTTTTTGGTTATTAGCACTCTTACTCTTATTTTGGTTTATATTACTTGCATTGTCTCTACTCTAAAATTATAGATAGACATAGGAAATGAGCACACACTTTATTTTATAATTTTTTCATCTTGATTTTTGTGGAGGTTCAAATACCAAACTAGGGGTTTGATCACTCTTGACAAAATCATACAACCTCAAACATCTCCCCTCTCTTGCAACTGTAAGTAATTCCTAATGAAGATATTCAACCACCATAATTTTCTAATATTTCCCTTTTTCTATCATTTCATTATTTTATTTTTGATTCAATAAGATTAAATTTAGTTATTTTGTTTTTTAATGTTGCCTAGTGATCTACTTCGTTGTGTTTGTTTCACTTTTGTCGAGACTAGGCATACTTTTTAAGAAGAAAGGTTATTTTTGACCATTCAACTGTATAAACTACAACATGACACATAGTCATTTACATGACATGCTAGCATCTTTTGTAGAGGCTTCTATGCCTATGGTCCTCTCCATTATATATTTATAGTTTTATATTTAGTTTAATAAATCTTCAATCTATATATTCGATAATTAGTAATTTCTAGTTTCTATTTATGTTTTAACTTGTGAGAAAACTATTCTTTAAGGGTAAATTACATTAATATTAGATCTAATAATCTCCTCTTTTTGTTAGATTAACAATAGGTTAGTTTCTCCCTCATAATAACTAGTTAATCCTAGTGTATTGTTCATTGAAATTATTTGACAAATAAAACTAGTCTTTCTTTTGTCAAATCAAATTTCATATGATACACTAATATGAAAGTATAACATTTCATAGATGTGTCCCACTTTTATAATGGAAATGGCCTGATCTAACATTTTGAATTAAATCACTAGAAAGTGAAATATATTTTGAATTATGGAATGATGTTGACTAATCATATGTAGATTATTTAGTATATTTTATATTTATATTTGTAGACATGGAAAATGTACAAATTCATTTTGGCATGGTTCATCCCGATTACTAACAATATTTCTCCCTGAATCATACTCTCAACATCTCATCATATTCTGTCACTAAATGAAATGAATCATTATTCATTAAGCTGAGTCTTCCTTTCCCAGTGTTTAAATTAGTCAGTTAATTTAATTAACCTTACATTTCTATTTAATTAAATAATTCATTTTATTTGATTAAATCTCTAAAGTCTTCTTATTAAATTAAGTAAATTAAACCTTATTTGATTTAATCTAACACATTCCTCTTTAAGTTAAATAAATCAAATCATTTATTTAATAAATAATTTCCTCTCAATTCTGATTTAAATTAATTAATTTATTTGAGTCAAAATTGTCAAATCATCTAATTCTTTATTAAATTAATCAAATCCTCGATTAAGTTAATCCTTCTCACTAAAATCCTCTAGAGAATGCAACTTGCACAATAAATAAATTACTTTGATTTATTTAATTCTCTATTCTCCCTTACATAGCATCAAAAGGGAATATTCCCTCATTTGAATTCAAAACGTCCAAGTAGACTTGTACATCCAACAAAGCATTGACTCCTCTTACATGTCCTTATGCATTGAGCCAAGTGGCATTTATTTCATTCCTTTTTCCCTCTCACATGCCATTTCTAAAATTTGAAATTCCACCTAATGGCATTTATCATGCACATTGACCAAAATGTGCTCATTCCTCAACCATTCACATCTTGACAAGTGGCACTTGGCCATTGAATGTTGAATGATCCCACATTACTCTATTTTCATTATCTCTTCCATTTTGGAAATCTATAAATTTGAGACTCCTCTCCTCATTCAACAACACACAACTTTAAGTAAACTTACTATGCTCAAATTTACCTCCATTCCACATCTTCATGCAAGGTTATTCTCTTCATTCGAGAATTAATCTTACTCATACCATCATTCAGCTTGTTCAAGGATTGGGAAAGGGCTTCTTACTACACAACAAGGTGGCACCAATCCACTATGGGATAAGGTTTAATTATATTTCTTATATGCTTCTACTTAACTTGTTTTTCTACTCATTAGTTGCATACTTAGATATAATTAAGTATTTCATAGGGATGTCTAAGTTTGCTTGTTTAAATTAACTTTCGTGCTAACAATATGAAATTGTTTAAGCCTCTCTTGTAGATCTTAGCATCCACATTCTGGTGCTAGAAGGAGGGATCTCTAAATTTATTTTTAAATATTACTTATATATCTGTTGTAGGAAAATTCAACTCACATAGATGTATTTAACTGATCTATTAATAGTAGTCTCTACTATTATTTATGTTTAAAAACCCTTTTGCAGACCATTCCTATAGTTATTTATGTATTCTAAATGTCTGAGATTTTTTTTCATAGAATACGAGTCTTGATATTTTCTTTAAAAAATGCTTACTATTTATGAAATTAAATCTCAAATAGTGAAATTGTAAATTGAACAAGATTTGCTGCAAAAAAAATCTGCTTCTCCCCTTCCATCACAATTCTCCTCCACAGTCAGTCCGGCCATCTCTCGCGTTACCACGCCTCTCAGTCCATTCATCCACAGTATTGCGGTGTCGGGAGTTGTCCTCAAGCCTTACTCCGACTATCTACCACGTTACTACGCCCATCATTCCATCTTCCCACGGTACAACAGTGTTTTGGCTTTGACCGCTTCGCTGCCATTTATCCCCCCATTGCCTTACCGCGACCTACACTTCCACTGCTCACAGTATCGTGGTATGCATCACCTTAGCATGACCTACCCTTCGACCACCCAGAGTATCATGGTATTCATCTCCACCACTCCTTACCGCATCACCGTAGTCATCCTTTGTACCTGCCTACGGTTGAGCGGTGTCCACCGCGTCACCATGGCCCGCCGATTACCTGCCTGTGGTTGAGTGGTGTCCACTGCGTTACCATGGCCCGACCATTCCTTACCTATGATATCGCCATAAACCTGCTAGCCACCGCCCTTGCCATTATTTCACTGCCCACTGTATTCACCGCATTACCGCGGTCTACCAGCTAACCCCCCACAGTATTGCGGTTAACCACTTGACTATCATCGCTAACTGCCACTACATTACCGTAGTCTACCTGCTAACCCCCGTGGCATCACGGTAAATCATCGGCCCTAACTGTCACTTCACCGTCATTTGGCTTCATCCACCACAGTCACCGCAGTTAGTTTTAAGCATCTCCCCAAATGTCACTGCATTTATCGCGGTCTGCCAGCTAAACCCCTATGGTATCATGGTAACCATCTCCTTGACTACCACCGCTGTCCCACGGTCTCTTGTCTAACCGTGAGTGGTAGAGAAGTAACTGCTACCCGCCACTGCGTTACCGTGGTTGTCTACACTATTGTCTGTAGTAATACGGTAGACCCGCCAGCTGATTGTGCAACCCGCCACCATGTCACTACGTCGCCTGCTTTATTCATTCGTGGTATGACGGTAGAGGCCGTAAATTGATGAAAAGGGTGGCGGTATAAAGAAAATTTTCACATTATAAGTGGTGGTATTTTATTATTTTGAAAAATGATGACATTTTTTAATAACTTATGATTAGTACATTAATACATGAGATATTTTTATGAAATATTTTATTAACTTTGTATTTTATTTTGAAGGTTGAACATCGGAATCAAGCCAAGACAAAACAAGATTGGAGAAATTCACAAAAGCATTTTTTAATGCTTGTTGAGCTAGTTTTTTAACCTAATTTAAAACCATCTCACATCTATTTTTGGGGCTTAAAATTAACCATTTGGACTTTATCTTTTGGTTAAAATTGAACCTTAGAAACATACTAGATTTTGTTTAAAGGATAACAATTGAACAAGGCAATCTCACATTTCCTTTGGTGCTTAAAATGAACTCATTATCGCTTTGAAGAATTTAAAATGAACATGTGTTTTTCGTATCTTGTAATCTTTTTTGTAAAGTAGTGTCATTTGAAAAGGCGTATGCACTTCTCTCGCACTTCACGGGTATCTTGAGAATCAAAAGTCTTTTTGGTAACACTAAGTTGCATAAAATATTGCCTCCACATTTCAATTTGGGTACTTAACAATTGAACAAAACATGCGAGTGTGAGTAAACTTATTGCGAGTGTTCTCCCTTTGTTTCTAAACAAAGGTTGATTGAACTACAAATATGTTTGCTCTCTTTTGTTTATCTTAGCGGGTCTGCCTTGTGGGAAAAATTAATCACCCAAGGGAACGACCCAACTAAGAACACACTAAAGCCAAGCGACTTCCAACTGGTATATAAGTGTGGATTCTTGAGGAAAGTTCAAGAATCACGAGGATTATTTTGACGAGATGGACATAAATGGACTCTCGCCGATGTTAGATAATCCCCCACGAACAAAATGCTTGAATTATAACCCTTTGTTTAGAAAAAGACCAAAACCTCATCTATTTTGTTGGTGCAAAGGTCATGTCCTTTGAAGCCACCCAAGTAAAAGCACAAAGTTGTGTCACATTTTTAGCCAACATATCAGCACAACTAAATTTAAGTATTTCTAACTAAAAATCAATTTTAGTCAAACATATGACCTAGTAAGATTCATTCTAGCTAAGTTAGATACTTCCACAATTTATTCAACTAAAATTGTTGGCTAAAAATATAAGGAGCACCACTTTGAGTCCAATTTACCAAAAAAAAAATTATTTGAAAAACTTGAAGTTTTAATAACTCCTCCTCATGTAAATAACACTTTTTTTAAAATGTAAAAATACCCTTTTGTAGATCCATAAGTGTAGTTTTCAAAAATATATTTATTTTAATAGTTTTATTATTATTATTTATATTTTTATTTATACTAAAAGTAGGTTATCAACATAAAATATTAGGTTGATTACCATGCCAAGGAAAAATACTAAAACTTATTAAAAAAATTTGCAAAAAATATGATGCACTAGATAAAAGAATCTATTTCAAGATGGTATAATTGTTTTTCCATTTTAGATAAATATTTAATATGAATGTTGATGTCCGATGAAAACAGTTTTTTTTTATTCACACACATTTTAATACTTATATACAAATATATATTTATCAAAATTGGAAAAAAATATATCCATGCACTAAAATTTCAAGTTATAAATACACACAAAAAATTTGAAAGAAAAAAAATAAAATTTACTATAAAAATTTTGACATCCCATGCAACTTCATTTTTCAGCATTTTATCTGCAACTAAATTATACTGTTAATTTATGAAAAACTAGTCTAAAATAATTTTTTAATTTCTTATAAAAAATACAAACATAAAATATACTAAAAAATACATATTTTACTAGTTTACATCATTTAAAAATTCAAATCATATATGCTACTTTTTAGTGATTCAAGTTTAAAAGTTGGATCAGGATTGGTTGTTTCCTTTATAAAGTGTGACACAGCTTTGTGCTTTTACCCACCCCATGTTATACATGTGGTTTTGTTGTAGATATGGAAAGTATGCCATGGAAGATTCATGGGTACTAATGCTTGGCTGACCTGAGAAGTTTGTGCCATGGAGGGGAGCCAGTGTGGTCAAGCATTTAGCCATCTGCACAAAATATGTGCAATTAGATTCGTCCAAGTGGGAACCCAACAAAATATTGTCTCATAATCCTAGGGTTGTAACAAGTGTCTGAAAGTGGAAAACACATTGCTTGATTCTCATAAAACATTTGTAAAATGAACATTCACAAGACCTCCAAATTTCAAACCCCTTTTAGGAAACAAATACCTTTGATGAATTTAGGCACTCTTTCTTTCCGTACGGATCATGTCCTTAGAGGTTTCTAAGTACGTGGATTATATCGTCATTTGTTTTCAATAAGGTTAAATATAGGTAACTTTTGCCCTATTTTTTTGATTTCCACACAATGGACTTTATGGGATGAGAAAGAAAGTGGGACATTAGACATATAGTTTGAAACATAAGCAAGCAAGTGTCTTTGGTAAAAAGAATTCATTAAGCCAAGATAAAAGGACAAAATCGAACCTCATATGTGTTGTTCCAAATGATTTCCTGCAAGATCAAAGTCCCAAAATCAAAGTTCAAAAAGCTTAGTCTAAAATCTCATGAGGAGCGCTTTGAGAGACTTTTTGAATTCAAAGAAAGAATAGTATACAACTTCTATAAAAAGGCTTCAAGGAATAATCCCACGTTGTATGCATTCTACTATCAACAAAATCCTGAACTTTTTGAAAGGTTTGTTTTCCTCCCATAGGAAGTCTAGCGTGTTCTTCAACACCGAGGTTTTGTAAAGAGAGTTCTGTCTAGATTCAAGTCTAAGTTCAAAATTTTCATCCTCATCCATCTCTCCATCAAGTCAAAACTCATTCCATCAACAAACCTTTTGTGAACTCTAGAAAAATGACTCATGCTAAACTTAAAGGGCTAAACCAACATCACCCTATCTTGGCTTAACACACCTAGCCAAAATAGTCAAAACTCTTGGACGAATTTACCTCTAGGATAACGCAACTTCCTAAGGTTTACTAGTTGATAATCATATTGGCTTAACACACTTAGCCAATTCACCCGCTTATGCACGTTCCCCTAGGATAACACAACTTCCTAGGGACTACAACTTCACTACAATCTTGTTTGGTTTAATACACATAGTCAAACCATCATAATCAATCTAAGTCCTAACAAGTTTAGCATAACCCTTCAAATTTTATCCAAATGGTTTCACTCACTCACTTCATCCATTTATCCCATCATCATTACCACCCTCTTTGATCTTTGACTTCCCTATTTCTTCTCTTTTGAGCCTAAAAGATCAAGATCAAACGATCCCTATTTTTTATGGTTCAAACAAGATCACACTACAAGAACATGGAAAATATCAGTTAAATATCAAATTCAATTGACATGAATTAGGTAACCTCTGAAATAAACCTTGTCGGATCAAGAAATCCCTCAAGTAACTCTTCTTTGCCATCAAAAAATCCTCAAGAGGAGAGCTATGAAGAGGAAATCACAAACGAGGATATGGGGATGACACAATCTAAAATGATAAAAATGGTTCAAAATCTAGAGAACCACAAAATTGTCAGTGCCATGTTCAAATACTTAAACACATTAGCGGAAGGAGGGGTCCATTTCCCTTTTGACCTTGATGCAAGTACTAGTACAGACATGCCTCTTACAAATGCATCCCCTATATCAAATGCCAATCAAGAAATTCCTCACACCACCTTGGCCATCACACCAACCTCACCAATTATGAACAAAGGAAGTGCTATGCAAAAACAATGATAAATCTTCCACAAGAGGATATGCAAGAATGATCTTGCTTGATATTAAGACCTCTCAAATGATGAGGTAAAAAGGATGTTTCAAATGATATAATAACCCTCCTTATATAGGAAAGGGTGAGATACAAGATGCATTAAGATGTTGCCATGTGTCTTGATCTAACAACATGTGACAACAAGGAAACCTTAACAACATTATTAAGAGATTAAATGCAACCTAGGGTTAATATGACCTAAGTTAACTTATGCTAGTTTAGTAAACAATATACTACACTAACACCCCCCCATAAGTGCAACTTAGGGAGGAAATGAAAATGCAATGATTATGCATGATGAGGATGGGTCTCGGCTGATGGCCTTTTTAGGTACCCATGTACATAGGATGAAAAAACAAATGATCTCCCACTAAATGGAGAAAAGGGGAAAACCCAGTGGGAAGAAAACCCCTCTCCAAAAAGGAGATAAAATGCAAAAAGGTGATGATTTGGAGGACTCAACATCATCCCCCCAAGGACAACAATCATCACATGGATACAATACAATCAATGCCCCCCCAATAGGAGGGAAATAGAGAGACAATATAGCCCCCCCAAAATATGTGATCACCTACAAAAAAGGTAAGTGTATGTAGACAAAACATGATCCAATGTTGACAAACAACTTGTCTCCCTTTCGGGAGAAACAAAACCAGGTGCAAGTGCAGAGATGCTTCCCATTCCGGATAGGAATTGAAGGAAGGATGGATGTATATGAATGTTGATGATGTCTCTAAAAGCTGCTCATGTGTCTCCTTGCCTAATGAAGATGAAGATGCCACAACCCACTCAGGTACATACCCAATCAATGTAGAAGGTGACAAATCAGGACGATGCGGAAATAGATGCTGAACAAAATCCAAAGACTATTATGATTTGACAATAGGAGTGCAATGAATTTCATCAAATAGGAGAGATATCCCCTCAAATATGTCCTCCAAATCTGAAATGTGAGACTCCACAAACAAGGATGCAATGTTTGATAGCTAGGAATCCCAATCAGGAAGACAAAGTGATACTGATTGTAATGAAATCACTGAAGGTGAAGGTACATCAACTATCTCTGATGGAGAAGCAGGAGCATCGGAAGAACCCTCTTCATCCTCATCCCCATCTGAAGATTCAAAGTATTCCAAATATTCAAACTCCCGCATAGTATCTGCATCATAGGGTATCCTGTTGGAAAGATGAAGAGGCACAAGATAATGTGAAATAGGATCATCTGGGAATGGCTGAATGTCATGATCTCCATATATCTCCCAAATTTTAGTCCAAAGAGTATGAGGGCAATCACAATGATCAACACTTTTCAAGGTGGAAACATCAATATGCATTGCAATGACTCTTAAGACATGATCCCTTTTGCAATTCCAAGCAAATTTCTTACTGTTAGTACCAGGAGGGGGAACAATATTATACAAATTTGGCAACAAATGAAGCCATCGGAGGTGTGTGATGATACCATTTCTCCATTGTGTGTAGTTTCCCCATTTCAACATGATCAAAGCAGGATGAAATGAGAACCCCATAATGAACTATGATGCATAAAATCATGTTTCTAAAAGAGAATATGTGCTAAAAAGAGTCAACACATTGAAACCCCCCTTTTTACTCAATCAAAGAACCCCCCCAAGAAAATATGATCTGGCACTTTATATTAGTGCATTTACAACTTCCACCAGCAAGAAATACTAAGTGGTCCTGATTTCAATGCATTACAAAACCCTCACAAATAGGGTGTAAACTAAAACTATAGTATTGGAACTCAGACAAGTAAAACTAACAGCACCAATGCAATCTACTGAAAAAAGCATGCACTTTCAAAAAAAAATCACCTTGATACGAGGTCGTATGAGAAAGTTATGCTTCTTCGAAGTTCCCAAAATGAGAACCGTGCAATGTCACGACTGAGAATCTACAATTTCTGAAATATTTCTGCATCAAAACCAAAAAACGTCTGCACTAGTGCATAGAGCACAAAAAAATAGCCAAATTCAAAAAAATAAAATTCGTGAGAAATGGAGTTCGTATGAGCAAGAACGGAGCATTGGAAAACTGCCTTCAAATCTGAAATTGCTAATGGAGAGGGGTACGGTTGAAGCTTTCTGAGTCATTTTTGCAAAATATACAGACTGCATGCAAAAACTAAAAAGTACCCAAATGGTATTTTTATGTGGCGAACAAAACCCAGATGACATTTTTTCTTGTAGATCTACAAATGATGTAGATCTAATGTAAAATAGACGCCTTTAGCAACAAAAAATGACCCCAAGAACCAAAAAATGACAGGCAAAGGTTGAATCAGCTACCTAAAACATGAAAAGGCATGCTGGAACCTGCAATGTTGATTAAAAATGCAAAATATGCAAGTCGGTTGTCAGATTTGAACTTGAAACCCTGGTTCCGCAATTGTGTATCACGATCTCTATTTCGGTGAAGCAAAAGCCAGATCTGACTTTCTCGACAACCCTGGACTCGGATATGAGCTTAGATTTCCTCCAACATGCACCAAAAGTGACCTTCCAAGAAAACCTTAATATGGAGACAACCTCAAAGAAGATCTTATAGCCATAGCTTAATCCTCAGATTTCGGAAGAGTCTTGCAGGAAGGGCTCTGATACCATGTTAGAAATCTTGAATAAGATTAATAACCAGGAACACCTACAAAAACAATGATAAATCTTCCACAAGAGGATATGCAAGAATGAGCTTGCTTGATATTAAGACCTCTCAAATGATGAGGTAAAAAGGATGTTTCAAATGATATAATAACCCTCCTTATATAGGAAAGGGTGAGATACAAGATGCATTAAGATGTTGCCATGTGTCTTGATCTAACAACATGTGACAACAAGGAAACCCTAACAACATTATTAAGAGATTAAATGCAACCTAGGGTTAATATGACCTAAGTTAACTTATGCTAGTGTAGTAAATAATATATTACACTAACAACATCAGCATCACCTTGTGACCAACAAAGAGGTGGCTACAACTACCACACCGGATAATTTTTTCCCTATAAATCCATTACACCCATACATCCCACTCACATTCCATAATCCCACTGGTTCATCTTCATTCCATGCCTCACCAACCGGTCAACCAAACATACAAAATTATCAACCACAAGGAGAGGTGGTTTGTTTGGGACAATCAATGTTACTAATCCTTTTTATTTTTAGGGCAGCATACCATCTCTTCCCCCATTTCCATTCACAACCGCATAACCTCTTGGATTAGGTTTTCCCCCCCTAAACACTGATAGTTTCTTAGAACCAGAAAATATGAACATCATATCAAATTCCCTCTTTTTTCCTGCAACATCACAACAACAAGTGGCACCTATTCAAGCCACTACATCAATCGGTCCTCAAATATCCCAAAGCATACCCTCTCAAGGACCAAGCATCTCAACCACCCCGCCAATAACCCAAATCCCAATCACCACCATAACCCTCTTGCCTATCACAACGGTTGGCGTCATTCGAGTTCCACCACCAATCCCACCAAAAAGAAAACATGGAAAACTCATTCACCACTCTAATCCAAACCATTGAAAGAGCCAACCAACAAAGAGTACTCAAGAAAAATCAGCAAGCACAAGCACAAGCTCAAGCTCAAGCTCAAGCACAAGAACATGCACAAGCTCAAGCTCAAGCACATGAACAAGCTCAAGCTCAAGCGCAAGCACAAGCATAAGCTCAAGCCCAAGCGCAAGCACAAGCACAAGCCCAACAACATGCACAAGCCCAATACCAAGCGCAACTGCAAGCAATCCATCTGCAAGCATACCAACAAGCCCTGCAAGATTTTCAAGCACAACAACAAGCCAAAAAACAAGCGCTGTTGGCAAAACAACAACTCGACCAACAATAAGTTATGTTGGCACAACAATTGCTAGACCAACAACAAGCTTTGGTAGCGCAACAACAGCTTGACCAACAATAGGCTTCATGGGAACAACAACAGATGGACCAACAACAAGCGTTGTTGGAACAACAACAATAGGATAAAAAACAAGCATTGTTGACACAAATGCAAGCATACTAGCAAGCCTTGAATGCACAACAGAGCTTGTAGAAAATACCCACCAGTACTCTTCCCACCCATCAAATACCTCAAAACACATTCATTCCACCACCCGACCCAAGCAAAGATGTTGCAACACAAATCAAACTACTCTTGCAACAGGTGTTAGATTTACAAGTAGGAAAAATAACAAGAACATCGAGAAACTTGTGCCCTTATCCTTTCAACAAAAGTCTCACCATGGTACCGTTCCCAAAGGGATTCAAGATCCCCAAATTTGACAAGTATAATGGAACGGGCAACCCTAAAAACCATGTTAGGGAATTTCAGGTGCATTGCATGGAGGTTGCATACGATGACATGTATCTAATGCAACTATTCCCCTGAAGTCTGACTGGTCCAGCTATGGAATGGTTTTCTCGCCTACCCATGGGCATTAAAACATTCGAGGAAATCATGGAAGCTTTCATTAAGAATTATGCTTTCAATATGGGTGTGGATGTTAGTTTGGAAGAACTATCAACACTCAAACAAAGAAAAAGAGAGTTGTTCACATCCTTCTTGCAAAGATGGTGATCTAAGGCCAATCAAAGCAAGTGGACCATGCCAGAAGAACAACAAGTTTGCACCATAATATTCAATCTAGATGAAAACTTGGCATTCTACCTAAAAATGCAATGCATCACATCCTATGATCAATTGATCCCAAAGGCGCTCAACATCAAAAGAGCCCTTACTGCACGAGGAGGCGCATCAACATTTACTCCACCACAGGATAATCGCTCATCTAACAACTATAATGATAAACCTTGAACATTGTTGAGGAACAAAAATATCACAAATGACGATGTGGTCGATGCTAAAGTGGTCATTAGTGCCCCTAAGTAGAACATCCAAACTCATCATCAACTGAAAAATCATAATTGAAACAATGTGCAGACTAATGTGGTAGTAGCACAAAATAACCACCTCCCACCAACCAAATCAACAATTTGAACAATCAAGGAGAACTGCCTCCCAAAGGCAAGTATCCTTCCAAGAGGAAGTTCACGACTCTTGGGGAATCTATCGAGTCTATAATGAAAAAGCTGGTCAAAGAGAATCTAATCAAAGTCTCTAACTTTGAGCAATACACGAAACCCATGACCAAGCTGCCATGGTATAACGAGAATCTCCTTTGTGACTTTCACAAGATCAAAGGACATTTCACCGCCAATTACATGAGGCTGAAAAAAATCATCCAAGACCCAATCGAGGATAAGATCATCAATATCGAGCAGCCAACCGGAAACCAAGACTTGAAAATATACACAAATCTGATGCCAAACCACAACCAAGGAAACAATCAAGGAAATAATCAAGGGAAAAATAAAGGCAAGCAAAAATATGCTACTGCTAACCTAGTGTACAAGGAGATAGTCAGATGTGTTGATGAGATGGTCACAGTCATAAATGTCAAAGGAACCAACAATGACTGTGGAGTCACCACACATTGCAGAAAGTTTACCATTGTCGGGGTACCAACTAAGACCCCCATTTCTAATACAAAAGCCATCCCCTATGACTACAACATCATTGACCAGTTGAAGAGAACTCCCGCCCAAATTTTCATCATGGAACTACTAAAAATTTCCGTCGCCCATAGGAAGATCCTTGATGAAGCATTAGGTGTGTCCACCATCTCCACCACCCTTGACACAAAACAGTTATAGGCTATGGTGGGTAACATCGTTACCCCAAATCTCATTACATTTTCTAACCAAGATTTCCCCCACAACCATCTCATAAATGTGCACTCCACCTTCAAGTTCCCATCCATAAAAAATAAATTCAAAAGAGTCCTGGTGGATGGAGGTGCATTCCTTAACATTTGTTCTCTAAAGCTCATAAAGAAATTGGGATTCACTGAGGATTCCATTAATAAGAACAAAAGCATCACGATAAGGGCGTATGATGATCAAGAAAGAGTGTCTGAGGGCACTATCAAAATCCCCATCCAAGTGGGACCAACAACCATGGAAACCACCTATCAGGTCCTCAACCTCGACCTACCATATAATATCCTCCTTGGATGCCCGTGGATCCACAGAATGAAGGCAATGGCCTCGACGTATCACCAATGTATCAAGTTCTCACACCAAAATGAAGAGGTCACTATATATGGGGATCTTGAACCTTTCGCCTACTGTAAGAACTTGGAAGCTAGGTTTTATAAGATCCCCCAAGTACCAAAAAGTGATGAAGGACTGTCTACATCATACGTAGACCCAACCATACTCGCTTCCACTTTTGCAACAAAGACACCTACCATCCCTGACATATCCAAAATCAAAAACATGTTCCAAGACAATGGATGTGGCGACTACAAAATGAAAAGGAATGCATTTGTTGTAGGAGAGTTACCACAATCTCCTAGGTCATATGGACAACCTCAGCCAGTTGAAACACTTGTCTGCACTGTTAGGGAAAACCCTTATGGATTTCGGCATTGGGGGGATCTCAGTTGAGAAAATGTGGATGAGGGAGACATCTTAAGCACATTGTACCAAGATGAAAGGCCCACCCCCACCCTACCCATGGATGAAACTAGCAGAGGACTACAAATAATGCTTGGCATGGGCTACAACAAGAACGAAAACCTTGGAAGAAATAGTGATGGACGGTTGGAGCCCATCATTGTAGAAAGAAGAATGCAGAACCTTGGCCTTGGGTATACTCCTCTGAGTATAACCGTACATGAAAAAGGTACTCACAGTAGGGTATTCAGGTCCTCTCCCTAAGTAACAACAACTATTCCTAGACCACCTATATGCCTAGGTATCCCACTTGATAACTTCACCTTTATGTCATCGATGTTTGTGCCAGTAGTGACGATGATGATACCATATTAGGTCTTCCTTGGATCTTTGAGGATTCCACCCTACTAATGATTAGTGCCTCACTAGGTGAGTCAAGACAACAAACCCACCGAATCACCTTAGTACACCCACAACTCATTGATCATGATCAATGAGGACCGCCAATTCTAGACTCTTCAAAAATGATGAGGCGCTCTCAGAATTCATGGGACTAAGGGATACGGTTCCATGTGGGGATCACAAGGCAGGCTTCAACATCACATTAGATACCTAGGCATATTATGGGGAGACAATTGATTCCTTCAATTGCAAAAGGAAAATATCGAGAATAAGCTCGGGGCCAGGAAGTGAAAACCACACTGTGGAATTCTCTAACCTCAAAATAGTAAAAATAAAGGACGCATCCAATGGTGAAAACCTCTTTGAGGCACAGGAGGATGAAGGATTCAATCTCCCCCCTACTTCTCTACATCAAGAAAAGTCAGCAGTCCTGGCAGAGCAGTGCAACCCTATCAACTTGGGAATGGAAACAAAACCACAAATCACATTCTATGCTCAAACACTTCAGACAAAAGAACAAGAATTGTTGGCTGCATTCTTAAGAGAAAGAAATAATAACTTTGCATGGACCTACGCTAACATGCCAATTTTGGATCCTGAAATAGTAGTTCGGGCAAGTACCTTGGTGAAAACCTGGAAAACAGGCGCCAAGCGTAAATAAAGCACTCTCTATCCACTAGGATCTACATGACTCACTCATCCATTCCATCACATTTCATTAATCATCCATACACCCATCCGATCATATCCATACCATAGCCTGAGTTGGTATCCATATCATATTCCACCATAGTACTACTTGGAATATTCCTAAGGTCAGTTTGTCTTGTCTTTATCGAAGTAGTCTATCATACCACATTAGGGGCATGTTCCTGTATCGGCATCAGATCAAATTTGTTTATAATCTTGAAATCTTCTCGAAACGTCAAAAATCCAAAAACATTCAAAAAATCAAAAAATAAAAAAAATCCAAATCATCAAAAACCCCAAAACATGTCAAAATATCAGAAAAACTTCAAATTTCATCATTGAGTCTTGTCAGTCTTTCACCTTGTCAAACTACGCCATCTCTAAGCTTGAATGTAGGCAAGGTTGATCTTTGATCATCCCCCGAGATAGTTAGAGTCAGTCCTTAGGCCTCTATTGCATTGGTAATCTATTTGCCCATCTAGTCTACTTCTTAAGCAATAAAATGGAAATTTGTTTGTCCATCTTATCATCAAGTCAGTCCATCATCAATCAAACTACGTGGTCTTTGCATGTATAGTGTAGGCAAGGCTAATCTATGGATCAGCTCCCGAGCCCCTAAGATAGGTCTTTAAGTTAGTCTCTTCATCATAAATCTCGAAAATACCAAAAACAACCTCAAACTATTTAAAAAACCCAAAATGGTGCACCCATTTGATCTCGCTTTCACCCGTGATTTGTCATCACTCATAACAAAATCAGCCATCGCCTTCACCCTTTGGTAAGTCTATCAGAAGCAAGTCTGGCAGGTTCAAAAGTGAATGCCTAATCGTTAGAGTCTTGAAAGTCTGAGTTAATAAGTCATCAAGTTGGTCAAACCGAAATATCAATAGCTTATCAACCAAATCAGTCCCATCAAAAACCAGATCACAACATGCCCTAGGATGAAGCTTTTCTATGATGGACATAAGCATCAGGTACCCCTCACAATAGTTTAGCCTTGGCTAGCGATATGAGGAACATTAGCTTGTTTGCTTACTTTATTTTGGTCTTTTATTGACTTATCTTGTTTTGCACTCATTCCAAGGCCCTCTCCATGTTGCCTAAACAAAACAAGTTTAGAGAGAAAGGAATGGAGCAATGATTATTATCTTCTTTTTTCTATTATGCTTGTTGGTTACTCTTGTAAAATAACTTAGTCATGCGTGCTTTGTTTGGTTTGTAGGAAGGGTGTTTTAGGTATAATTTTGACCACATAGGAAGGTTTTCTTTTCTATGTTTTGGTCTGAGATGCTTAGAATATCTGAACTACATCCTGAATGAAGTATGCATGCTAAGTGTGAACAAGAATACTCCTATCTGTTTGATGAGTCAAAGTGCATCACACTAGGTACAATGCCATCCTGGTCCTTTATACCTTGATGCATCGTACCTATGTGTGTTATCAAACATAAAGTGATTGGCCCTTTTGAAAATCCTAACTCTTGGTAAGCAATACATCATCATCACCAGTAATAATGTGATCTTGTGTGGATCCTCCTTCCATCCATCTTATTCTTCTTATTCTTCTATCTTTACTAACATTTCTATCTAAAATCGGTGTGTTGAATCAAGGTATACATGAGACTACCCATAGTTGATGAGTGTCTATACATCATCAGATTTGTCTACATCAAAGAATTATCTTTCATCCTCTAATCAATAGAGCCACTCTTCTCACATTTTATTGTGATCTCAATCAGAAAATCGTATGTTCCCATTCAATATCACGAGGGGGAAATATACCACCATAATCCTTCCGCTGGGGCAACAAGGGGACATTCTCGAAAATTCAAGAATTTTTTTGACTTTGATCACAACACTTTATTCTTTGAATCAATGCAACAAGTACATTGCTTCAAAGAGGGGCAAAATGTAGACATGGAAAATGTACAAATTCATTTTGGCACGCTTGATCCCAATTACTAACAACATTTCTCCCTGAATCATACTCTCAACATCTCATCATATTCTGTCACTAAATTTAATGAATCATTATTTATTAAGTTGAGTCTTCCTCCTCCAGTGATTAAATTAGTCAGTTAGTTTAATTAACCTTACATTTATGCTTAATTAAATAATTCATTTTATTTGATTAAATCTCTAAAGTCTTTTCATTAAATTAAGTAAATTAAACCTTATTTGATTTAATCTAACATATTCCTCTTTAAGTTAAATAAATCAAATCATTTATTCTCAATTCTGATTTAAATTAATTAATTTATTTGAGTCAAAATTGTCAAATCATCTAATTCTTCATTAAATTAATTAGATCCTTGATTAAGTTAATCATTCTCAGTAAAATCCTCTAGAGAATGCAACTTGCACAATAAATCAATTACTTTGATTTATTTAATTCTCTATTTTCCCTCACATAGCATCAAAAGGGAATATTCTCTTATTTGGATTCAAAAATTCCAAGTAGACTTGTACATCCAACAAGACATTGAATCCTCTTACATGTCCTTGTGCATTGAGCCAAGTGGCATTTATTTCATTCATTTTTCCCTCTCACATGTCATTTCTAAAATTTGAAATTCCACCTAATGGCATTTATCATGCACATTGACCAAAATGTGCTCATTCCTCAACCATTCACATCTTGACAAGTGGCACTTGGCCGTTGGATGTTGAATGATCCCACATTGCTCTATTTTCATTCTCTCTTCCATTTTGGAAATTATAAATTTGAGACTCCCCTCCTCATTCAAGAACACACAACTTTGAGTAAACTTACTATGCTCAAATTTACCTCCATTCCACATCTTCATGCAAGGTTATTCTCTTCATTTTAGAATTAATCTTACTCATACCATCATTCAGCTTGTTGAAGGATTGGGAAAAGGGAAAAGGCTGCTTACTACACAACAAGGTGGCACCAATCCACTGTGGGATAAGGTTTAATTATATTTCTTATATGCTTCTACTTAACTTGTTTTTCTACTCATTAGTTGCATACTTAGATATGATTAAGTATTTCATAGGGATGTCTAGGTTTTCTGGTTTAAATTAACTTTCGTGCTAACAACATGAAATTGTTTAAGCCTCTCTTGCAGATCCTAGCATCCACAATATGTATATATATATATATATATATATATGTATATATATATATATATATGTATATATATATATTACTGTAAAATTGACACTATATCTTAGTTGTCGATGAAATACAAGAAGAAAAGTGTTAAAGGGTTCCTCCACTATTGTATAGTAAATTTATTTTATTACTCAAATTTTTATAATTTTAAAATTAAAAGCTTTAGTGTAGAAATTAAGTTATTCCATCTCAATAAATATATTTTAAAATAAATGTTGAAATTATTATGTACTAAAAAAACAACTCTCTTTAGAGTCCTCTACATTTTTATTAATAATTATTTATTCAAGATATAAAAAATTATAATAACACAAGTAATCTCTCCTCTAATGTATCATATTTTTAATGCTTTCATAAAATTTAATATTTTTTAAGAAGATTATGAATGTTGACTTAATCTTAGTAAAAATAACTGATTAAACATTAAAAAATGTGTATTTTTTAAAACTACACTCATAGATCTATAACACTATATTTAATATTTAAAAAAAATATTTATATAAGTAGAAATTGTGAAAATATTAAATTTTAAAAAAAAAAATTATATTTTTTTAAATTTTCACCAAAGTGATGCTACATATGTATCTAGTGGACACTCCTAGCTGATAAAGTTATGGATTGGACTTAGTGTAGCTATAATGAATCTAGTGAGAACACATTTTTGACTAAAATTAACTTCTAGTTGGAAATTATTATATGCATTTGTGATGATAAGTTGGCCTAAAGTGGGACACAACATTGATTTTTCACATGAATGAAACTATAAATTTTTTTAATGGGCGATAGTGAAAATTTTTGGGTATCTAAATACATTAAAAATAATTGCAATCTACTTACAATTTGTATGTGTGAATATTAAAGAATAAGATTTATGTATGGTTCTTATATGTTCTTTTCTAGACTCATGGGACAACTTAGTAATGGCTATTGGAAGAACTATATTAAAACTAATACTTGATGAGTTCATGGTGTGGATGAATAAAATGTGCATAATAAATAGTAACAATGTAATGAAAGTACAAATTCACACTTTAACAATCACTCAATGAAGCTCAAGATATTGAATAAAAAATGAATAACAAATAGATTCATCATAAAAAGGACCTTGAATTTCTCCATTGTGGGTTTGTCTTCAAAGTAACTATTGATGCCTAAATATGCTAGGTGAACAACCTTATGGGAAACTTAGTTAATGGGGGACCAATTGCGCTAAACTGAGTAACCTTTGAGTTTTTAAGTTGTCTCCTTCTATAATTAGGGGTTTAGAATGGAAAAGGGAGCAAATATAATTATAAAGTCTAATTCCTAAGGTGATCCGCCAAGATGTAAGTGTTTAGGCATGAGAAACCTTCCTTTCAGATAAGATTTGAGGGCTTGTTCAACAATCTACTATGTCTGAGAATAACAGAAACATAGATGAAAATCCTAAGAAATTTAACCAAATGACATAATATAACTTCCATACACATCTACTAAATAAGAAGAGTTTGAGACATGATCCCAAACAAAAAAATTCTATTGAAATTATAATTTTTTTGCAGATAAACTACTTAGTACAACAGATAGCACATTATAGAGTCCTATATTAACTAAGAAATAGAGAGGCCGAATAATTGGCACAATATGTGAGTCTTCATATAATAATAATAAAAAATAAAAAGGCTTGGAGCTTTTTTGTCTTTTTTCTATAATTTTTTAACCCTTTCATAAAGCATTGCAGTAGTATATATAGACCTTTCCCACCACCTCAAAGCCAATGGCCTGAATGATCCTCAGGAGCGCATCATCCTCCCCTTGGATATATCGAATACAAATAGCAAAAAAAAGATCTTCAGTTTCCTCGAACAAAGTGCACTCTCAAAAATGATGAATGTGGTCCCAAAGGTGAAGCAACAACAACCTCACAAGGACACATGTCTAGCCGCTTGAAGAGTTGCTTAGGACACGTGGTGAAGAAACAAAGCCTCTTCTTTATTCTTCGTTCCTTGTGATCAAAGCTCCTGCGGACGTGACACATGGAGAAGCAACGGGGGTTTATATCCATCCTTCATTTCCTTGGGATGTGATCCCCATGAGGATGATATGTGGCATGGTGTCAGCCCGAGCTTCCATCAGTAGGGCCCACCAAAAATGCGTTTGAGGGTTTATGCAACGTGGCACACAAATGAGGCTCAAAGAGGAAACAATGGGGGGAATCTTTTCAAAGGTCCATGTTGTTGACATGTGGTGAAGAGGATGAAAGAGAAACCAAAAGAGGAGCTTAGGGTGTTTTAAGAAAGACAACGCACACAACCATGAATTTTGCAAGGTCGAATACAAATTAACTCGAAGTGAGCTTTGTGGATTATTTAATCAAAAATTTTGGCGACTATCAGGGGTATTTCAACTATGGAATGAGGACCCAAAATATTGGTTCACTGACTAGAGCCTTCTCCATCAGGAAAACATTAGAGCTTTGAAAGGGAAATATGCAAAGGCAGCCAATCGGCCTCGTATGGTGTTGATAAGGCATGAAGATTCTCTTGCACCTCATGTAGATCAATGATTTCTTTGAAAGGTAGCTCAATGGAAGTCTTGGTCTTGGACTTGAGTTGGAAAAGAAGTGACGCAACTGGGTGAATAATTCCTTCAATGTCTAATGCTATGGGAGGCTAACTAAATGATTGGATAGTAGATAGATCCTACTGCTTTTGCTCAATTCTTGATGCGATACGCTCCATCGTGGCCGCCAAATTATTGGAGAGAAATGAAGTAAACCCAACTGAGTCAAATGCGAAAATTGTACCTACAGATTATTCATCGTTAGAGTCAGGGATGCCAAACAACTCTTGGTTTCAAGGATCACCGCATGGTAATAGATGAATTCTTTTTCCTTCTTGGGAGCAGACCTTTGGTCCTCAATCCATGCCCTTTTCAATTCTGCATCAGTTACCTTGTACAATTTTTTCAACAATTTCTCAACTTTAGGAACCCTCTTATTAATGGACTACAAAATTTTCTCAATCATCCCGCGCACTTCCCTGCTTAAACTTGCCACATCCGCCATGAACTGGAGAATTGAATATAGGGACAAACAAGAGGACTTGAATTTCTCCTTGTAGGAGATGTATAGCTATGGAGCCACCAATAGGGAATCTGATTCACGAATAGGGGGTTGTGAGGGAATTTTGGAAAAGCTTATCTCAACTTATTTTGACCTAGTTTCCTCCATTAGCTCATCAGACTTCTTGTCTGATGCATTGATTCATTCTTGTAGAGATGCTAACTTTGTGACCTTGCTCCTCAATACCTCCTTTGTTTGACCGTGGGAACCAAATTCCATTGCCAGCAACACCTTCAACCTTTTGATCTCTCTTTCAAATTGACCCTGTTGGTTTTGAAGCTCTTGATTCTTTTCCTACTCTTCCTTCTCCATTTGAGACAGTCGCTCCTAAAGCTCTTGTTTTTTTGTTGTAAACTGGAAACCAGGTTGGGATCTTGGTACTAGAACTTCGCAAGTTCCTCTTGGAATTTTTGCGCTTGTTGAGACAGGTGTGAAAAATTGGCATCTTTGAACTTCTCCTTCCTCTACAGGATATCCAGCTGTTCTTTGACATTCCTAAGCTCCTCCTATATTTTCATCAACTACCGAATATGCTTCAAAATTTGAGTTTTCACAATTCTCTAGGTCTCCTCCATCCACTCAACCTTGTCTTGTGGTTGTGTTGTGATCAGATCGAGCCCTATAGCATGGATCATATAGTCTTCAAGTTTCATCTCCCCTTAGGTTTTGATGACATTGGGCATCATAGTCGTGAACATTATTGATCCCTGGTGCTCATTGTAAAGGGTTTACACACATGGCTCAGAAGGCTTTGTAACATCTTTTTCTTTCCTTTCCTGAATTCTTACGACCTACACTGCCTTAGTCATGGTATTTTGTGCAAAAATTATGTTGGTGATCTAATTTGTCTGTCAGGAAAGGGTGCACTAGGAGGAAGATTAAAATGGAATGAAACCATCAAAGACTCAGATGATGTTTATTTTGGAAGAGTCACTATTAATGGGGAGAAAGGCGGAACATTATACTAGGTTTTGGTCTTGGGAGCGGTGGAAGGGCTCATAGGAGACAGTGACAACATTGAGGACTCTCAAGTTACTATTCATTGAGCAAGTTGAGTAGGGGCCGACACAACAAAAGAAAAAATATTTGTAGTAGTCGATGTAGATTGGTCAAAGACAAAAGGTGGCAAAGTTTGTGGTGGAGTAAAAACCACTTGTTTTCCTGCAGAGAAGGGAGCTTAGTGGGAACTCCCTGTGGACACAGAAGCAAAAAACTGGAATCTAACACTCGAAGTGATTAGGGGGGTGGACGCAACAGGACAAACTAAAGACTGAGATGAGGGAAAGGAAGGAGAGAAATGTACCTAAGCTGTCGAATACTCTAACTCATGGCTCATTGTAAAAGTCACTTGTGAGCTCTCTCCTTGAGTGAAATCAATATACTACCTCTTTTGAGGTGGAGAATGGTCAAATTCTATGACCTCTTTAGACTACTGTAGTCTTCTGGATCTCTTAATAGCCCATTATTGTGTTAGTTTTACCTTCACACAGGATGTAGTTGCTTTTATATTCAGGGAACCTTGGGCATGTTTTCCCTCAGCTTCATCACCCTCAGTTCCTTCTTCCTCCCCCGCTTCTTCAACACTATCATCATGCCCCCTTTTCTAGAGATCATGAAATTTTTTGTCCATGTTGGGGTCCTGGAATAGAGAATCAACACGTTTGGTTTCCTGATGATAGATCTCGAAGGCAAAAATCTTCTCTTGACTCCAATTGTACTTTTTGGCCAATTCATTAAAAAGGGTGGTCATGATTTTGAACTTTTTGCTGGACTTGGCCAAAGGGAAATAAAAGGAATTCCATGGAAACCTCCAGTGTTCATTGGGAATATAGGCTAGGTCTACAATGACCTTCGGGTTATTTGACTATGGATTTTGACATCCCTCCCAGTAGGGTTGGGGGCTATGTTTCACTTTAACCTTGAGGTCCGGTAAATCATTGTCAAGATTATAATCGCATTGATCCTCAATCAATACTAGCCCCAAATAAGAAATCTTTTCCAATAGAAGACCATGTGTCCACTTCCTTTGCATTATAACCATCCCACACGTTAAGGGGCATTTGAAGAATCCTTTCTTATTATTTCTTCCACATAAATTATTATCAATAATCGAAATTACCCTAAGCACCTCAATGGCCAACACCTTGCCCGTGACACAAAATGGTAGTTGATAGGGCTCCTTAGTGAAACCATGCAACCTAACAAATAAAAAATTCTCACTGACGAACCAGTCACAGGGAGGATGAAAATATCGCATCACCTCACATGTTCAACAAAAAAATGATAACACTCGGCCTCTTCGTCGACACTTAAATCTTGCAACATTAGAATCAGGAAGGACTCAAAAAATGCATAATAATCATAGGTTGTGAAAAGGAGAGGGGTCCACACATAAATTGGCCTATAGGCTCCATTTTCATCGAATATAGACAAATTCATATGTCTTTGAAGGAAATCAAGGTTTGGGTGTTATTGATGGGTGTTTTTGCACACTTTCTCAACATAGGCAATGCATAGATGCATTACCTCTCTTGAAAGGAAATATCTAGCAAGTTACTAAAAATTAACCTAGGGTCTCTCGGGTGTTAGGTCGTGACTTGCATAGAATATCTCAGTTGATTTTTGATGTGATTTTTCTAGTAATCATAGGGCGGACTTACATGAGATAGGCTGGAAGGGAATCAGATCTGCAAACGGAGTTTTAAGATGGGAATTTGCTATACGTATGTTATAGGTTCAAACAACAGTCTTGAACTCCATTTCTGATTTGAAATTTGGCTTTATAATGTGCAATGAACCTTAGCATATGTTACTTATTAAAAAAAAGGAAAAAGGGTAGGGAAGAGAGAAGGTTCCTAGATCTGCAACTACTAATGAACATTGATCATGGAGATCTCTACTGTGGACAACTTCCTTAAAATAAAACTTCACTTAACTAGAAATTTCACAGTGTCATGAAATATGTGCTATCTTCTAAGGACTATAGATATTTTATCATTCATCCATCATACATATGCATGAATAAAGATATCAATTTAAAGGCATCTTCAAATCTAAGTCCAAACTAACTTTGCACAACCATCTACCAGTAATAAACAACCAAAAGTATGGACAAGGAAGGAATCTACACAACATAAATCTTCATAACCATGGAACAACATTACTAAATCTACCAAAGTTAACTAAAAGGAAATGAAACAACAAATTAAATTTTAACTAGATTATCTAACTACTAGAGATGAATCATGAAACATGAGAAGAAACTCAGAAATGCACCAAAGTCAATGTATTTCTATTAAAATTTCTGTAACATGTCATTACAACAACTCAACTCTCCCTTGAAAGTGAGTGGAGGTCCCCTATTTATAGTTTCCTAGAAATAGAACATGTGGCCAAGATTGATTTACATTTGTGTGGCCACAATTCACTGTAACCTAGGGCTCTACCTACCCCCCAATATATTACATTTTAAAGTACATTTTCTTCCATATCCCTATTTTGTCTTTTAGTGGTAGCACTGTAGCATTTTTTCCTCTTATTGATTTCTCTTTTTCTGTAGCTATTCTTCTAGAAATGCTTCATCAATAAAAGGGTTTCCTTCTTGCTTCTTCAAAGCTGCATACTCCATGAACTTTAGGATCACTGGTTGGAGCTTATCGACCTCTATGATGTCGGATCTCAATACTTGGTAGCTCCACTCTTTGGAATTATCGATGAGCTTCTCCCAGTCTTCATCATACTTGGCAATGTGGTCCTTGAACAACTCAAACTAGGTGAAGGCTCAGGCAGAAAAACTCATGAAATCTGTGGTAATTTCGCCTGACATTCCATCTTCCATCCTTTTCTATAAGTGAGGCTTTACTTTCTCTGGGTTGATCTGGATAATGGGCACATCGTACCTAGTCATTAACTTCATATATCAGTCGCAATCTGACCAAATATCCTTGGCCCAATCGATATCTGAGTTCACCTTTTCAATCACCTGCTCTAGCCTCTCTTTTTGATTCTCAAAGTCTCGCTTCCAAATATCCATAAGCTAGTGATCATCTTCTTTGACTATAAATTCCTTCTCCCAAAACTTTCTTGGCAGCTTAAGGATAGCCTCAATCTTTGGGAAGATAGACTCATACTTTGCTAGGAAGTTAGTGCAAATTTTCCTTGTGCCCTCAAGAGACTTTCGTATGTCTAGGAACTTGTTCATTACCTGAACAACTCAATTGATGCTCGTATATCCAACATCCAAGACCTTTCGGAACCAACTCTCTATGGTCTTTTCCAATTTCTTTCTCTTTTCCAATTTTTTGATTTGCTCTTTGGATAGAAATTGCAGTGGGGCCAAAGATGTGATTGGTTTTTCTTCTGTGGAGGATCACTATTGGATATCGGCTATTAGATACAACACTAGTGCTTTGAGCTCTTCTTTTAATACCTTATCCTACTAGATTAGATGCACCACTGTGGCCATGGATTGCTGGAGGTGATCTACCTTTTTCTCCCTAGTGACTACTCCCAAGTCAATGGTGGAGATATTGTAACTCACTCCTCATTCTCCCACCACTGGCGTAGCTACTTGCACCATTCTTGATCTTGAGGAATCCATTGTCACCTTTGATCTGATCTTTGACTTCTTCTCCTTCTTGGTGCCGATTTGGGCTCGAGCCAATATAGCTTACAACCTTGTCTTTGGGCCCTTTGGAGTAGGAGCCTTCTTCTCTAGTTGTTTCTCCAACCAGTCAGGTATTGAGGACTTTTATTTAGGTGATTCTTGATTAAATCTTCCTTTTCATCCTCCCTGAATTCAATTTATTTATCATTCAAAGCCTCCTCCTGCTCCATCCTTGCATCCTCTTTGTCCTCATCAGAGTCCTAGATGAAAATTGTGCATTTGATAGGGACTTTAATGAGTAGGTGTTCCTTGGGGTTATCTTCTCCTTTAGCATCTTTTTCATCATGTTCCTTATCATGCCCATATTCCTTGGGCTGCTCAATTTTTGGCTTCTCATGTACTTCAGCCTCTTCCTCAGGCTTATCCTCCTATTCATCATGAGGGAGCATCTTCTCATCATGTCTAAGGCCAAGGTTATGTTCTTCCACTAGAGGTAAATCTCCCTTTGTTTCTTTGGCAACAACCTCTTCTTCACTGATAGGACCGCTGTCTTTCAGCCTCCTTATCTTCAATTTCCTTGAGTTGCTTGGCCAGCTCTACATCATGCTTGGGATCAAGCATTTCTTCAATCATCCTTGCATCTAGACCCTCCCCATCATCACTAGAAGATTCATAGGTGACCTCATCAATTACTCGATGCTCATATATGAGGTGCTAATGATAATCATCTGCCCCTTCTTCCAACCCTTTGGCTTCCTCCATCTATTGTTGGCAGTCCAATTCTTCAGAAATATGCATGGTGGCTTCCATTCTACGTGGCTCAACAAGAGGAGGAGGAACTGAAATGATGATTATTCCTTGGGCGATTGCAGCTTACAGTGCCAAGTTTGCAAAAATTCTTGAGAGCTTGGATGACACATTTTGCATATATTTTATGAAAGTCTCTAGAAGGGTAAGGTCAAGCATTGCAGTTATAGTGACAACAATTGGAATACAAAAATGTGGATAAATGGAAGATTAGGAGATTGGCGAGGTGGTGGTAGAGGATGAATCCACCAATATTACCTATGTGATGGGAGAATTAGAGGCAAGGTGGATGGCGATGTCCACCATAGGCGGAGAGGAAGCAACTACTACGCGCGAGATGAATGGGGTGGTGGCAATAGTAGCGGTCATAGAAGAATATGAGATAGGTGGGGACCTTGTTTGATCAACCTCCATTTATTCTCCCTCGTGGAGTGGGTCTTCTTGAATCACAAGAAATTCGGTGACACTGCCTGATTTTTTATGTTTCTTGGAAGGTTCACCTTCTGAAGCCTTTCTAGCATATACCTTTGGATCAAACTGCTACTCCTCAGTTTCCTTTCTCTTTCTTGAACAAACGGATGGAGGGGATTTTTATGTTTCTCTCGTTGATGTATTTGTCACACCCTCTGATCCACTTGGCCCATTTTCGAGCCCCTTGTATGTCAAGACGACACCTTGTTGCTTCAAATAAGCAACTTGCTAATCAATTCATACTTTCGTTCGAGCCTCAATAGGCTTGGTAAGAATGATGAGGTCATCGACCTCTTGCTCATCCCAATTAATCATTGGTAGTGGTATATTTAGAATGGCATTGTACCCAAGGTCTATCATAGTACCTTCATCCTCCTCTATTTGATTGGGAACCGAGAATAAGTTAACAATGTTTACAAGGTATGTGACCATCCGCATATAGTGCCTTATTCGCACTTCGAATTCATCTTTGCAATTGGCCCAAAAAATTTCAAAAATATGGAGGTGGGCATACTCATGTCCAATTGATTTCCAGATATTGCCATATGGATCCATCCACGGTTTGGCCGTGTGGGACTTGAAATGGTACTCCGCCAGTTTGTTCTCTAAATTATGGGCACACTGGGAAGTATAAAGCTCATACATTCCTTGGTCGAGTGTAAGGGGATAAGGAATACCCACTCGATTCTTGTTGCTCAGGAGGGTGTGAATGTGTCATAGCTACCAAGAGAGTTCTAATAATATTATCTGGTCATTAGGGTACCAGGGCAGCTTATTTGGTACTTCTAAAAATCCTTCGGTGTGGATTTAGGTGACATGGTGGGGAAAATGCCAAAAGGAGATCCAGGAGGCTGGCTAAGAACAAAAAAAAAGAGGTTGATTATTGAAGATACAGAGGAGGAGCAATCTGAAAACAAGGGTACAAGGAAGAAGAAACTGAAGATGAGGAGGAAGAAAATGTGGATGGGCCCTAGTTTACTTCTAAGGACAGCAAGGTTCCTATTGATGGCTTTGCCTCTCACTCTCTGCATCCCCTAGTTGATGATCCTGGAGAGGTTCAGGGGACCATGGACATTGGGGATTAGTCTTGTGATGTGGTGAAGAGAATTGACACGCTCGACAAAAGGTTCCAGGGGTTGACCTGCTTCACCATGAAGTTGGGCCACTTCATCACGAACACTCTGTCTAATGCTATAAAGGAGGAGCTAGAGGGAAATAATAGTTAGGAGAACAAAGAGTGGGTGGGTGATGAGGTAGTGGACCTCCTGATTAAAAATTGGGACAATGTCAGTTAGTTGCTCCGTATTCTTATTTATCGGCTGTCTCTTTGCGGTCTCTGTGCTGCCTTTGGGCTATTTTCGCTTTTTGTTTCCTTTATGTCTATTGTTTAAACTTGTTCCTTTTTGGCCCTAGTGGCTCATTGTGAAGGGTACGACACCCTGTAAATGCTTCTTAACTTTTCAAAATAATTTACATGAGTATCAAGGTTGAAAGTGTCATTCAGGAGGGCATCTTTCATCACCAACTTCTCAACTACAGATGTAGCCTACGCACTTGTGTCTTGACTATCCATGCATTCATAACCATAGGGTGACCGACAAGACTAAAAAATATGGGGTGGAACCCTACTCCCTAAACTCTCCCATGACTCATGCTATGTTGCAAGACTATGATGCTCTATGATGCTCTAGTTCAAGGAACTAATAGACTGTAATTTGTATCAACCTCAACACTCTCCTTCACAATATAAGGGATAGCCATGTGCTCATAGTATGGTTTGGCAAGTGATCATCTCGTTGGCCATTATGGGTCAAGATGTGCCACTCGTCTATCCTGTGTGTAGCCCCCACTTCTACCCTGAAAGTCTCGCATATCAAAATAGTTTGGGACTTTATTGAGGACAAACTCACATTAGAGTTTCCTCAAAAAATATTGCGAGACCTCATTGTTGTTGTATGGAGGATGGTAAAAAACCATTGACCACTTCTACCAAAAATGGTTATTTATCCCTTGGTGGTTGCACCAATGGATAGAGAACCTCTTGCTTGTTGGGTGTAGAGGTTGATTTGTTCGTGGGTTTGTGAAAACAAAACATAATTCAAATTTTGCAATCTTTTCATTGTTGACTTGTTTATAAGATAACTTATCTGCATAGAATTGTCTAAACTCTCTCCTCTTATCCGACCAAGTAGATATTTTATTGCTAATTGAATCTACATTTGATAACATAGATTCAAGAGATTGAGCAAGTGCATCTCTATGCGAGGTTTAACTTATAGGATCTTTCAACCTTGCAATTATGTCCTTAGTTTGTTTTTTGTTATTTTCAATTTGCCACATTAAATTTTCTTGTATTCTAGAGGCATATTGAGGAATTACTGGCTGGATGTTTGTTGTTGGGGTTGTTCTTCAGTAGGTATTTTGAGTTGAGATGAAGGAGGATTTTGAGGATTAGGAGGTTGATTATCATTTCCTATAAATTAAATAAATTTTATATAAAAAAACCTATTAAATCTAGGTCTATTTAGAAATAAATTCACACAAAAAAATAAACAAAACTTACTCCTTTAACCTCCTTGATGTCATGGTGGAATTTTGGAAAAGATTTGGCAATTATTTGATAAATAATTTGGTCTCCAATAATGCTAGCATGCTCTTGAGGGTTTAAATGCCTCAGGTTTGGAGGAAAACTAAAAAATGAGAAATGAGAAATGTTGCTTTTTTTTGTTATAAAGAGCTATAACACACTCGAATTATAAAGTAGTCATGTTATGACCTTGGTGTTGTCGAGCCTTAGGCTCAACAACACCAATCCATAGTGTGAGCTTGTTATAACACGCTCACGTTAACAATTTGAAAATAAAAAATAAAAGTTGACCACTTTTTGGGCCCCATCTTTTTGCACTCGCCCAATAGCTCAGGAACTTCATCAGGGATTCAAGTGGTTTTGAGAACCTCGTCAGGTTTTGATATTGGTTTAAAAACCTCTTAAATATTTAAAAAATGACTTGAAAATAATCCTCAACAAAATAATTTGATTAAGGACTTGGAATCTTTTTTGGAAGAATTTATGAAAATTTTGACTTTTCACAAGGTTGTGAAAACCTTATTGGAAGTCAAAAGGTTTCGTGAAACTCAAATAAAATATAACATAAAACTAATAAACTAAATTTTGTTTATAAAAACTTTGGTTGGCAGATTTTCATAAGGTTAGGAAAACCTTGTCGGGTTCCAATAGGGTTTTGAGAACCTTTTCGTCAATTGACAAAGGTTATTGAACCTCTTAAATTTCCTGATGAGACTTGACCAAAATGGGCTTGGTGAAAACTGAGGCAGCAAGTCTCAACAGGTTCCTTGCATAGTTGCACAATGGTTTTGATCTCTTGGTTAACATCATAAAACTAATATCTTATGACCCTAACTAAGGAGAACATAACACTAATAATTTTGTAGATTCTTGAATGGTGTTTTTAAACACCGTATGTTCCTTATCAAATTCACAATGCACACATATGTAAACATGTTTTAGCTACTAGACTAGGTTGATGAGTAATAGGTTTAGATATATGTGTTAGGTTCAAGTCTACACATATGAGGATCACTTATACACAACAAAACTAAACCCAAACAAGAGAAACTTAGATTTATGGGTACAAGAATTATTAGACAAGTTTTAAAATAATAGCATTCAGATGAAAGGATTTTGAACTCCCATACAACTGAATCTTCCTCAAATTCAAAATCAAAACTTACAATTTAACTTACTTTATTTCTTCGTTTATTATTATAACCTAATTAATGTATCTAAAATAACTTATACGAGAGAATTTTTCTATTACAATATTATATAATTGACATAATTTATCAAAATAAATATCTCTACAATATGTAATTCTAAAATTTTATTGCATGTACCTTACCTACAACCTCTCTTCACATTTGACTAAGTTTCTTTTTAGATTAAAAAAACTCATCAATATGAGAAAAATGTGATAGCAACTTTACGGAAACCACAATTAGTTGCAACTACTTATCAGGGGAAAACTGAGCTGATTTTGCTACTGAGATGTTGTATAATGAACCTGGTTTGTAGGGAAACCGACAAACTGCAGCCCAACTTTAGGGTAGACGAAATAAGTGGGGTCCTTGCCGGGTGTACGATGACCTCCCAATTGTAGGGTCCCCAAGTCAAGAGTCCACCGCCCCCCATCTTCATCACCGCCCTCAAACTTATCAAATTTGTCCAGGTCTCGGAATAGAAACACCCTTCACAAACGTACCACAGGAAAGTCAAGCTTCTTTTCAATCAAAACAATCTCATCTCTTTCACGGGTTCATATACTATTTTAGTCAATGTCAGATTTAGAAGTTTATATCATCCTTTTATAAAGAATTGCACGTGCATAAGTCCACCGCAAAATTTTAGCCCGTATAACATATCTTAAATAAAGGAGAAGGCCTGAATTTGACAGTCGACCCTATCAAGTTTTTAGTTTTTCTTTTCTTTTTTTAAATATATCGATGATTGTTTATTCAATATAGTCCATCAAATTTAGATCTTTAGGTCTCCAATCCATGTTAGAAATACTGCCCACTTTGACTTTTGAATGTATCTTGAATCTCCACCCCCAATAGAAGTTGAATTGATCTTTAAGTTTGCTGATGGAAAAATTGAGTTTAAATGCTTTGCATGAGGTCTTCAACTTTTTGAGCATAGAAGGAAAAAAATAAATTATTTTAGGACCTCAGATTATCTCAAAATGTATGCATATAGCTCCAAACTCTTCTTAACTTCAATTGTAACCACAAGGGCTTCTAAAATAGGCCTAAACTATCTATAAGTGGGCTCTAGGAAAATTCACCACAAGCAATTCACTGCCACGGAAAATTCACTGACCAAAAATTCATTGCCATGTAAAATTCACCACCAACAATTCATCGAGGCTATTTCAAAAACTTTGATTTTATTAAAAATATTAATGTAGTTAATTTTCCTTCGCGGTTAATTGTTGGCAGTGAATTAAGTGCACCAAAATTAAGCATTAATAGATAGTTAACCTATGAAAGCTCTCTTGCATGATAATAGGTATGTGAGTTGTCTAAAGATGACTAATTCTTCAAAGTGTTCACATTCTTTTTGTAATGCCCTACCAAGTAACCTTAAAGGAAGTTGCAATTAACATCTTAAGCGAACCAATTTTTTTTTATAAAGTGCATTTAACATATACATTCACTTACTAATTAACAACAACCTCTAAAGCTACAAGGTTAGGATTACATAAACCCACACATACATATTACATATAACCATAGCCTTATGAACTTTATGAAATAAACATCATACATCATAAGAATACCACATAACATAATAAAGTAAGCATCCAAAATACAATCTCATAATCATTATCTTTAGTTACATCGCTCATTCCCAGAATGAGGCAATAGTACATAAGATTGCAATTACATAATTCCACCTCATAAACATAAGAGGGGTAAAATAACTTATACAAGTTAAAATATTACAATGCAAGTAATTACAACAAGAACCGCAAGCTGTCCATTTGGATGTCTCACCACCAAGTACTGAAGATTGATGGGGACCCAACGGTTTTGGTGCATGTTCCACCCTACCAATGTGGTACCCGAAGGCCCACCCCCCATGCTAGGAGATAGTAACAAAGTAACATGGACAAAGATCTACTACCTCTAACCAAAGGCAGACTCAAACTGACTCATACTATTATAACCAACCAAATGAATTAACAAGTACAACTCATTCACCATACAAATATGAATCAAGTACAACTCAAGTACAATACAAGTACAAATCAAATACAATATAAGTACAAATCAAGTACAATACAAGTACAAATCAAATACAATACAAGTACAAATCAATTACAATACAAGTACATCTCCAACATCATTGACATAGGTCACATTGCTTCCAGACATAAAGTAGATCAAGTATGTTCACAGAACCATATATATAAAACAATTAACAACAGTTGTCGTAGATAGAGTGTCATCGCAAGGTTTGTCATGAGATCTCCTCTAGACATTCTTCATAAGCTCTGACACAAGTAATCCTGGTGGCCTCAACCGAATCCCGACACTCATACTCACTCATGCGGAATCAACTACCTCTCGCAAGGACAAGATAGTTGATCTTGCCATTCCAGGCCTTCTCACTCATCCCAAGTCTAAATGAGCCCTTGTGTCTATGAGTGAGGAATAAATTATCTTGATTAGTGTGAACTGCATCCTAATCATCTAAATACATTAATTTAATTATCACTTGATTAACTCACTTTTGAAGGTTACCCGGTTCACCACTTTGAGCTCCGGCCCCTAACAAAAGCCATTCTTCTATTCAACAACACACACCCAAACAATCCACCAAGGGAACCACAAGTGCATACCAACTAGGCATCATAATCCACTCCAACACAAGAAGGATACAAATAATAGAACTCACTCCAAACATCTTGGAGGCAACAAACACATAGTCCACACCTTTCACAGGAGGCAACAAGATGAAACCACATAACAAGGTCACTCCATACAAGGAGACACGGATCCCATAATCTGCTCCTAAACCAAGGAGGTGCAAACATCTTCGTTCATGAAAACCGGGTAAAACTGAAAAGACGCCATGCACTACCCAAGGGAAGACAACTGGATGGCATAAAGATTCAACAACCCTTATCCTCTAAGTTCTTCTGGAAGACTTATAATTTAGGACTAACACTAAATCCCAAAACCAACAATGCAACTTGACGACATAGCAACAAAAGCATTCAAGTCATCAATCAAATCTAATATTTGGATTTCCTAAATCCATACTCATTCAATAGGTAGTGTTGACAAAGTCAAAGACATGATAACTAGATCATCTAAAATAATCATAACCTCTATTTCCCTTTTCATTATTGGAAATCTAAAACAATTAAACTTACTTCCCTTTACTGAATACAAAGAATTAAATCCTTTAAGATAATCATGAGGAAGATACTACTTTTGGATATACTAAATCCATATCTCTTTCATAATCCAATCACAATGATTCAATTAATCTAAATAGAAATTAATAAATAACATAATTGATTGCCTCATCAATAAAACAACTTCTTAATTTACTTTTAAATCGACACAAATCCATGCAAGTAAACTCTTTCCATTTCCTAACCAAATCTTACATCTCATTCAATTTTCTATTTAAAACATTCAATCACTTTAATATAATAACATATTGTTTCTCTATCCATTTTTCATACATACTAATCACCCATTTTTAAATCTCTATTCAATAATACATTGCACGCATCTCATTAAAATAAAATACGATAATCAATTTTACACTGAATATATATATATGCTCCATATTATATAGACACCATTAATATTCCATTCACAATGACTAGATTACTCTATGGAACTAAATAAAACATAATAACTATTTGTCTTTTTCAATATAGTTAGTTCCTAAATTTACTTCTAATGCAACCTAACACTATTGCAAACAATCCTTTCAATTTTCTATCTGGAGTCTATGTCTTTTCAACTATCCATTTAAAAACATGCAATTTCATCAATGTATAAAAATATCTTTTGGCATATCTATTTGGCCACGCATTCATGTTGTTTCTAATTAAATCTCATTATTTAAAACAAACATTTAAATATAAATATTTCTATAATTCTTCAATATATTTAAATATCTTTTTCCTTATCAATTTTGACCATACATTCAAAACTTATCATTTAAATTCTTCATGCAAAGCTAAATTACACGCACTTAAATAAAACAAGGTAAATACTGATTGAAAATACTCATGGATATATATATACATTTCAATATATTTTTTTCAATCATATTAACAAAATAATATTTCTTTTTAAATCAAGTAATTACTTCTACTAAAAAAAATATATCTTTCTCTATTCATTTTCTACTCATTCTAATCATTTCTTATAGAACACTAATAATACCCAATTTGCAACAACAGAATAAACTAATATAAAATATTATTTATTCTCTCAAATGGATAAATACCTTCAATATACATATACTAAATATAAATTAATATATTTAAATATATTTAATCATTAACATATCTTCTATTCTTTACAAAATATCAAATTGATTAATTCAAAATAAAATAACCATTATCATCAATTTTCTAAAATATAAATATATTTTTCCAATTAAATCAAATTAATAATTGGACCTTTTACACATGAATTTAAATTCTACAATTCAATTTTAAATTATGCATTTTTTAAATCAAATATTTAACTCCTTCAATTAAACTTTAACATGCCATTTTAAAATAAACAATAATCTCCCATACGTTTATAATTTTAATTCCACTAATCTAATATACAAATTTTATTTAAAATAATATAAATAAATATAATACTTTAATATTATATATTATAATATAAAATATTATTAAATAATATTTTAATATTCTAATAACAATACATAAAATATTAATATTTATAAATATCAATTTATTATTATTTTATTTTCAGATTAGCCATGGAAAAATAATTTAACAGCAGTCTCATGTTTCAAGCATAACTCAAAAACTACGATCTAGGTATCTGTGATTTTTTGACAAGGATAAGAAAATTTCAAAATGCAAAAACCCTTTAAATTTCCTGACAACCCAGTTTATGAAAGTGGAGTTATAGGCGGCGCAACCAGACCATTTTACCATGAACATATAACTATACTGGAGATTTTAAAATCCAATTTTTAATAATAAACAGAGGGTTTTATTTTCTAAAAACATTCTAAATGCATGGTTCAACCTCTATATTTAATTTGCATAACAAAAAAATCAATTTCCCTAAATAATTTAAATTCAACTGAGGTTTTCACAATTTTCACAGGCAAAGGCTGTAAATTTGTTTAATTCTTTTCTTCTAATATCAAATTTATTTTCTAAAATAGATTTAACAAACAAATCTTTAACCATTACTATTTTAAAGAAAACAATCAAAAACAATAAAATACAAAGAAGAAAACCTGGTACAAGAAGCTACAGGAAGATATGAATTTCTGATGCAAGCCTCCTCCAAGATTTCCTGAATTTTCTTCAATCTCCCAATGAATCCAATCCAAAATCCAACAAATGCAAACAATCTTTCCTTCAATCAATTCTACAATCAAACTTTCTTCAAACCCTTGTGCAAATTTTCCAAAATTTCTTCCCTGCTGTAAAAATATATTTTTCTAAAAACTTTTTTTGCCCTAAAAATTAAAACATGTATTCTTATAAATCAAAAATACCTAATACAACCCTAATTCACATTACATGCAAATTAGATATTTCAATTTCAATTTCAATATTTACAACCCTAATTCACATTACATGCAAATTAGATATTTCAATTTCAATTTCAATTTTCAATTTCAATTTCACTTTCAATTTTAATTTCAATTTCACTTTTCAAAACCCACTTTCAATTTAAAATGAAATTTCAAATAATAAATTAATTTCCAAAGTTGCAACCAATTTCCCAAATAAACATTTAATTACAATTTCTAATTTAATTCCCACACGTTGGAATTAAATTCTAAAATTAATTCTAATTCTTTTATTTCCTTTCATTCTTTTGCATCACGTTTAATTAATTAATTTAATTATTTAATAACTAAATTCAACCCCTTGGATCAAATTTAATTAATTAAATAAACTAAATATAATTAATTAATTTAAGTATAAACTTTTATCCACATTGCATTATTTAAAATAAATAATCATCAACATGATTTAAATGCAATTACTCTAAATATCTATTTCCAAATCAAGAATGCTTCAGAATTAAATAACATCAAAGTAAGACAGACAATGACTCGACACACACACAACTGACGACACACTAAAGCTAGGGTGTAAACTTGACACATGTTACCTAGCTACTATCTCCCGTTCAACTTAACCGTTGGATCGACACGCTCAAACCTATGAAGCCAGGTGGAGTCGGTGTCATGTACCTGCAATCCTGCAGCCAAGTAAACAACATCATACAATATATCCAACATATAATACACACCGTGAAGAAGGAATTACGGATTCATAGGGTGCTCGCAAGTGAGTGATGCAAACTCGTCCTCTTCACCCATACACTCATCAAAACTGACACTTCCATCATAATTCCAATAATCTCATAATAATATCTCATGTTAACTCTACAACATCATTAATCCATAATGCATGTGAAACAATAATCAGATAACTAGTTCCCACAATAATAGCGATCAAGACATCATAACAAAATGTAACCAGTATCAAAGTAATTGCAACCAAACATAGCATAAACCAACTTGAACAAGAAACAAAATGGAGGCGTATTACACTTTTCATTGTTGCCGAGGTCACTTCATTTAAATTCTTCAATGGTTAGTTGGTGGTTGTCATGAACTCATTGTTGACATTCCACTATCATGCATTATTTTCACCTTTGTATTTTATAGAAGTCATAAAATCCTCATGATGACTATCACCTACTTCATGCATACTATCCTTCTCTTTGTTGCACATAAGACTGCCACCTACTTCATTTATCATGGCATTTGATTGTAAGGACTGTTTTCATTCAAGAAGATTGTGACTGTCCTCTTTATCTTGATATGGACTATACCTTTTGGACTTCCCTTCATGGTCTCTTATCTATTCTTCGGTCAAAACTATATGAATCTTCCCCTTGCAACTTTGACATGAAAACTCAATTGTCCTTTCCTTCACAAACTTTTCCCATAATTATTTCATTTGCAAAATTTTGCTACAGGTCTGCTATTGTTTATCTTGACTATGTTTTAGTATTAAGAGGTAGGTAGCATTTTTTGCGATTGAATTAGACATTACTATCTATTTCCATTGAAGTTGGTTCAATGATTTGACAAGAAAGGACTGCTCTCTTCTAACTTTTATATCATGATGATTCTCATCAAATTCACTTTTCACACCATAGTCCTATTGCATACTTTATCATTGTGACTACTCACTCTTTGCTCATGAACGATGTTCACTACCCCTTTGACTTCTAAACCCTTAATTTTCCTTCATTGAAACCATATAGTGTTGTTAAGTCACTTATTTAAAGTGACTATCCTACATTGCAAAGACTACCCTTCACATGTTCAAATTCTTTTCATTGACCTATAACTATAGGTTAATGTATGAACTACCTTTGTCTTGTGATCTCAATATCTTGTCTTCATGCCCTACTTGAACTTGACTAGGTTTGGAAATTTTAAGGATTGAAAGGAATTGAAACATCTTGGACAAGGTCATTTTAGCACCTTGCAATGTGGATTGTCCTCCTTTAATGGATTGTTGACTATTCTACTATGATGTGTCCAACTATCCTTTAATCACTCATTGCTAGCTGTGCCTTCTACAAACTACACCACTTTATTTGATTGATCTTCCCTATTTGATTTATGTTTTCCCCTTCATCATGCAATCATGTTAAATATTCAAATATAGTCCATCAAATTTAGATCTTGAGGTCCCCAATTCATGATAGAATAAAACAATTTTATTTTTTATATTTTTTGTTAGTTTAATGATATATAAATAATTATAAAATAGATTAAAATTTAGAAACATATTAAGAGTTCAATCACAAATAAGGGAACTAAATCTTCGTTTTAACAAAAATAGTATTAATTTTTTTTTGTGATGGAAGTAGATTATCGATGTGTTGAAATTTTTATTATGTAGTTTTTAATTATTTTTTTACTATTAATTTGACATGTCTTTTTAAAAATAGATGTGTTGTTAACCCCTATAAAGAAGTTGAATGAAAAAACTAGTATAGTTTTGCCTCTAGGTCGGTGATTCTACGCAAATTCTATGATCATGTGGGTATCTGCAGGGTCATCATGGAAAAATAGGCCCTTAAGTGGCAAAAAATTCAGAAAAATCAGAGTTATGCAACTTGATATAAAAATTTGAATAAGTTATCTATATTATTTCAAAAATATGTACTAAGTTTATTTATGAAAAAATAAAATCTATTTGGTGAAAATTTGAACTTTCAATACAGTAGTACTTAAATTTTAGGGAAAAAAGAAGTAGGTATTTGTCTGACCACCCTAACCGCATTAAAATGATAGTATTTTCTTATAATATTTTAGATATAAGTAGAGAACTCATGTCTCGATAGGATGCATATTTTTTTGTAATTTTTTCCAAGTAAATAATTAATTATAATTTTTTTATGAGAACTTTTAAAAATATAAAGACTCGTACGTCTAACTGCCTTAACTTGGTCAAAACTTCATGAAATTCATTTTTTTCTTTTTTAATCTTATAGTATTCAAAGCATAAAATGTGACACATGTTTTGGATTCAAAAAATATGATACCATTTGAAAGCCATAGATGTTTTTCAATTAGCCTAAAAATCAAGACTTTAGTCATAATTCAATAGAAAATGAATAATAATTATTTATTAAATTCAAAGTAAAGAATAATTTATATTGGTGGAAAGTTGAGAATATCCTTTAAAAACCCTTTTTGTTTCACCAATTTTGGGTAAAAAAATTTTCGTCAGCCACATACCCATCATATTGCCACTTTTTGGTCCATCATGATCCTGCACATACTTATGTCCATTATTGTCACCTAGTCCTAAATTGGTGCACCTATGTCATAATGCTTGAATTTAAATCAATATGGTGTTAATGAACATATTTTATGGCTTGTTATGCTAGGATTGAATATTGTCACTACCCTTTTCCTAAGTTGGCCCCGTGTTATTCTTCACCATGTTTAATGAAAAGAACCTAGATTTTGAAATGAAAGATGCACGATACTCACTAGAATGTAACAATGTTTTGATATGAAATGTTATGGTACTCCTTTAATAATATTGTTCGAATTATTGACATGATATTGATGCTTGGGGATGATAAAAATCATACTAGGAACTTGCTTTAAATCTTGATTACTAGGTGTTAATTTGAAATTTTTTTTGTGTATATCAATGAGCAATGATTAGATCTCCAAATGTGGTCAACCTAGGAAAATTGAAATTAGGCTTTGATCAAGGAAAATAAAATTGATCCAATGATATTGTGTGTTGGTTAGTCATGCAAAATTCTACACAAGTCAAATGACTAACCATGTGATGGATGTATAGACTATAAAATAAAAGAAATAGGAATAAATATCGGTATTTATAAATATATAAAATTTAATTCCTTATAGAAGAATTATAAAGCTATGAGCCACACCAAATATTAAACCTAAAATATTAGTCACACAACATTATGAGAAATACCTAATAGAAGGAGAGACTCTCTATGCTACAATCTACCAAAAATCCAAACTCATAAATGCACTCTATGGTTCTCTATTAAAAATTATTGTTTAATTTCCAACCTAAACCCATGAAAATAATAAAAATTGAACCCATTCTTCTTGAAATTACATGATTACATAATATATCAAAAATGACTCTTAGCCTTCATAAGTGATTTAAGACCAAGAATTGTTATGGTAATATTTTTTTATTTAGTGGCATCACCACTTTAAGAAGTATGTGTGACTGACACTCAAGTAATGTGTAGAATGTTAATTCAATTAAAAAAAAGGTAGGTCCTATGTTTCAAAGAGATATATTAATCATTTCTAGCTATTATATTAGAGTAATCGATGGTTGGCAAGATATTATGACTACTCACATAAATTTAATAAAAATACCCCATCACTGATACATTAAGGAATGCAAAAAAGACATATTTTGAGCATGTCAAGATGGTAAAGATAGATGAAGATATTGATGAAAAGTTGGCAGATGGATTTAATATCCCAGTAGCTAGGATAAATGGAATGTGATGGAAAATATTTATGCACTCATAAAAGAAAGTTAAGATAGTTCTAAGTGAGTAGGGCTTGATACTTTAATTTGGAAAGCATGTTGAATTTTTTTATTTACACATATGAATGCAAATAATTTTGTTTCCACATGTGATTGGAATAATTCCCCCTCTAAATATTTGCATTTATAATATGTGAATATTTAAGGTAGTTAGAAGGGGAAAAAATAATAAACATATCATTAGGAAGGATTTCTGCCCCTAAGATGAGTATATTTTCATTCCAAAAATTAGGTGAGGTTAATAAACATGAAGATGTTGTGTTGATATCTAAGAAAAGAGAAAATTGTTGAACCTAAAACATGGTACCATGGGAGGGATGTAAACAATCAAAGAAATAAAGGTATGTGTGCCAAATAATAGGTGTCGATCTATAAGAGATATCTAGTTGAATGAAGAAATTATGAAGTTCAAGTGATTGCATTATGTATACACCTAAAATTTTTTTGGATAAATCTGATTAATTAAATACAATTATTTGATTAATTAACCTTTAATGCATCTACTTATAAATAAATAGAAATATTTACTTATATAGTTCATTATCTAATTCTTCTATCTTAATTAAATAAACAAATTCAATAGTTTGTTTTATTTAATTATCTAATTCTTCTATCTTAATTAAATAAACAGATTCAATAGTTTGTTTTATTTAATTATATAATTCTTTTATCTTAATTAAATAAACAAATTCAATAGTTTGTTTTATTTAATTATTAATTCTTCTATCTTAATTAAATATGCAAATTCAATAGTTTATTTTATTTAATTATCTAATTTTTCTATCTTAATTAAATAAATGAAATTACATAGTTTATTTAATTACCATCCCCTTTTACTAAATAAACAAATTTCAATTGTTTTATTTAATAATATATCTTCCCTCCACAATTGAATAACTCAAATTTCCAATTGAGCACATGTCTACAACTTTTCTCTCAATAAAGTTGAATGCTTTATGAGATCCACCAATTTTGGAACAAACTTTAAACAATTGGAAATAGTTGGCTTCATTCTTCCATAATTTCTTCCTGATCACTTGGCAGAATGTTTTGCTGAGAGAGTGCAGTTCGCCTTCTTCCTCACCAACTTCTTCATCTTCTACCATTGATTTATCTAGATCAAATATGAACCATTACTTGTTGCCACATCATAATTTGCCTTTGAAAATCTATAAAAGAAACCTCTTGTTATAGGAAATGGACCCGAATTTTATTAAATTTTACTCTACAGGAATCATATTAGAACATACAACATTTGAGCAATCAATAATTTAGAATCATGTTAGCATTCATAATCATAGCATATCATGTAAGTTGCATCTTAGTTTACAACAATTTATCATACCATACTATATCAGTATCATAGTATCATTATCGTAGCTTTCATTATCAATCATTTCATCACATCATATCATTTAGTTTACCATTCTCATTCTCTAGGTTGTCATTTTAACAATCACAGTGCACACAATCTGAAAGCCACTTTGATTTGATAAATCCTTCGAGTTAGAGAGCAATGAAACTATTTTAGAGATTTCATTATGCTTCAAATAGATTAAATCTATCATTCAAATTATTTAATAGTGTTTCATTAAGGTGTGTTGTTATTATTTCACTTACACATATTTTCCACACACATAAAATGACACCCACCATGGGGCCAAATCCCCATTTCTAACTTTTTTATGGAAAGTGATAGCAGATTTTGACATGATTCTGTTTTAGCACGATTGAGATTTTTTACAACCCATCCGATAGATATTTTAGCGCATCCAAATACTGTTTCAACACATTCAAAAAACATCGTAGTGCATTCAATTACTACTACGATGCATCGAAAGAACATTTTTGGTGCATACAATCGAGAATGACTGATTTTACAAAAAAATTAATATTTTTGCATATTAATCACTATTTTTTGTGCTATAGGTAAGAAGTACGCTTTTCAAAGATAGTTCTTTGAAAACACTTATGTTGATCAAAGACGAAAGTTATAAATTGCTAATGGTGTTTTCAAGGTTTTAAATTTATTATTGCTTTCCTTTATTTAAGATAGGCATCTAGCTTAAGTGAAAGGATAATTGAACCCCTTGTTTATTGTGGTTGAAGTGATAGGCCTATGCTCTCCCCTCCACTGGGTGATTAGAATGCTAGATTCATTTTTTATGTTTTTATTAACACTTTTAGAAGGCCTATCATAGTGGGAAAAAGTACTCACCCCACGGGAATGACCTAAGTGGGAACAACCAAAGCCAAGATTTCCAACCCACTATAATCAAAAGCAAATTCAATGAAATTCTACAATTCGATCGAAGACTGCAAGATAACCATCCCCAAAGCCTTTGTTTTAAAGGTTGGGAGGTCTCCTGAGGGATTTTATGTATTGCCACACTGAATGGAAACCTTATCTACGAACTTTAAGGTAGAATCAAACCATGTTAGTTTCTAAACACTTTCTATATCACAATGCAAGGTGAGGGAAGAATTTACCCCCAACACACTCACCATATAACTATCAGAGACCATGGCCAAAATTGGAGGATTCGACTTTGGTTAAGACTTGGGAAAGGAAAAAAAACGGGCACCCTCTAGGGGTCAACAAAACTATGTGAGATAACATAGTTTCAAGATGTGGGCTATGGTATTTTTAGTGACCTTTTGAGATAGAAAAGTGCTTGAACTATCGTTATTGTGTTATACCAATGGAAATTGAAAGAATCTTACCTGATTCTAGAACACACACTATATGTTTAATGCATAGAATTGAAACAATTATTTTCAAACTTTCTTCTATGTGTGTAAATCATTTTCAAAAAGAAATCATCCAATCAAAGCAATCATTTTTCTATAGTCCACAAACAAGAAAATCAGATACAAGGTCATCAATCAAAATTTTATATCTTGGAGACAAGAAAATTCACTGTTTAAAACTAGAGAAAAAATAGACTATCAAAAATCCTAAATACTTCTAGAATGGTGCATTTTCTCTATGTTATAGCGCATCCAATATACTTAACAGCACATAGACCCATCATTTAGTGCATAGGAGGAACAATATAGCACATAGGAGGAACAATCTAGCACATAGGAAGAAAAGTCTAGCACTTAGATGGAATAGTACAATGCATCCAACATGTTTAACAATGCATCAAACCAATTTGTTAGTGCGTCTGTCAATTATTTTAGTGCATTTGAGGATTGTTATGGCATATCCACAAAAGAAAAAAATAGAGAGTTATTTTCACTGTGTGTCAGACTTTGAAGATCAAAATTCAGATTTTCATCAGAACAAAAGTCTCTCTAAAGAAAACTAGAATCTTAAACTTTCAAAAACTGAACCTTAAAAGTCAAATTCTTCAAATTAACTTAAGATCTACCATCCTAAAATGTCTAAATCAAAACACATTTTATTAAAAGACAGGTTTCATTATCAGGATCAGTCATCCTACTTCAAGAAACAAAGTTGTATAATCATACTTGTCAACATAGTCTAATCAATAGAGTATATCATTCTATTTGACTCAAGTTAACATCCTTGACACTCTTTCCAACCAACATGATAATGATTAAATATATGAAGAGGATCTACAAAATATGACACAAGACCCCAAGTTGCATAAGTTTATGGAGAAAATTCTAGAAAAGGATGGGGAAAAGTATCTGTTAATGTTTGTTGATCTAGGTGTCAAAGTTCCAAAAGACTTTGTTATTAATAGACTGAAAGGAGCACCTAAAAGAGCTGAGACTGAACCACAAAATATAGATGAAGTGGATGCAATGAAACATCAATTACAAACCTTACAAAAACAATTCCAAGATATGTAAAAAGGAAGTACTAAGACATACATGTCGCAGGATATTTTTCCATATCCTTTTTCTCAAAATGTGAACATGATTCCATTTCCAAAATAGAGTGAATTCCTTAAGTACGATAAATACAATGGAAAATAAGATCCTCTTGACCATATAAGGGAATTTGCATCTATGAGCTTGGATTTTTCACATGAAGAGACATACTTGATGAGGCTATTTCCATGAAGCTTAGGTGGACAATGTATGGAATGGTTCTCTAAATAAACTCTAGGAATTAGATCCTTTGAAGATCTAGTTAACAAATTTATAACTCAATACTCCTACAACATACACCATGATATCACAATGAAGGATCTTTGCAATACTAAATAAAGCAAAGGTGAAAAATTTCTCTCATTTTTGCAAAGATGGATAAGGTTGTATGCAAGATATCCACGTTCCATACCTTAAAAAGAAAAGATGGAACTATTCATCACCAATTTAAATGATGATATGAGTTATAGAATTGAACTACAATGTCCACCTATATTTAAGAAAATGATTGAAAATAGTCTCAAGATAGAATAAGCTTTGGTCAAGAGAGGAGTCCTAAAAAAATACAATGAAGGATCAAATAATGCCAATTCCTCTAATCACAACAACAACAACGATAAACCCAAGTTTTGGAAAAAATATAGAAATGCTAGAAACAATGACATTGTTACTGAAACACAAAGTACAAAACCAATATTCAATTTAACGTCAGTTGCCACTAAGACAACTCAAAACAATAACCAAGGCCACAATCTAAAAACATATCAAAAAAATAATTTGAACAATGATTGATCTAAATCACTATCATTCCAAAAACCATCAAATAAGAAGAAATTCACACCTTTAGGACAATCATTGGAATCAACATTAAAGGAACTTATTGAAGCCAAACTTGTAACATTACAAGATTCACGAAATTGGGATACACAAGTCAAACCATTTTGGTGGAATGAAGAACATTATTGTGACTATCATAAATAAAAAGGCAACAAAACAAATGACTATTGGAAATTGAAACATTTAATCCAAGATCTAATTGAAAACAAGAAAATATTTGTTGAAGGAATACAAACAAACAATGATCATGGGGTATTCAAAAATTCTTTACCAAATTACAAAAAAGGGGAATCATCTTCTATAGATGGTAAAGGAAAAAATGTAAATTACATTTATGACTCCACTATTCTCCATATCGAGGTAGTGCAGAATAAAACTAATAACTCTCAAATCAACGATAAACATGACTTTTTTGTTGTTGAAAATCAAATAAAGGAATTTGGTGCTGCTAGAAATTGTATTAATGATATAATTGTAGATTATTATCAAACTCATAATGCATAGATTAATGACAATAATAACATCATTATAGTTGATCATCAAACCACAAAAATTCTTGCAAATGAAAATCAAATTAACATCATAAAAATTAGACAAAATCAAGAATATCAACCAGTCAACGTAACAAAAAGGGGAAAAGCTAAGGTAATATTGAAAGGAGTTGCATCTAAATCATTTGATTCTCCTTCTACAATCTAAACAATTTCTGACCCTACAAATCAGTACAACATAATCGATTAGTTGAAGAAAATACCAACACAAATCTCAATATTAGAACTCTTGAAAATATCACCAACACATAAGGAAATCCTCAGACAAGCTCTTATGGCCACAAAAATACCCAATAACATGGAAGTTTTCCATTTCCAATCTATTGTGGGACACTTAACTGCTCATCACTGCCTATCCTTTTCTGAGCATGATGATGTATCACTAAACCATCCACACAATGCTACCCTCCACATCGAGGTTCTCATTCACAAACATCGATTCAAGTGTGTTCTTATAGTTGGTGAAGCTGGTTTGAATATTTGTACTTTAAAACTAATCTGTGCACTAGGATATTCTTAGAATGCTATTGATGCAAGAAGGAAAATCACAATAAAAACATATGATGATGAAGAGAGATCTTCCAAAGGATTTATTTTCTTACCTATCCAAGTGGGACCAATCATGAAAGACATAATCTACCAGGTGTTAGACAAATAGCTTACATATAATATACTTTTGGGATGTCCATAGATCCACGAGATGCAAGAAGAGTCGTCCACCTACCATCAATGCTTGAAGTTTCCAGTTAATGGACAAGAAATAACCATCTTAGTTGATTCAAATAATCCCCAACAATGTCACATGCTATACGCAGCTCAAGATAATTTTATACCCCTCATAACAAGGAAGCTAACACTCCAAATTCATTAAACAATGAGAAGCAATTAAATGTTTTATCAAAATGGGTTGAGAAGAAGGACCAATCAAAGGATAAAGGTATTTCTGATTCTAATACAATAAACAATGAAAACTCTTTACCAAAGCAATTCAAGGGAATGATTCAATTAAAAGAAAAAGGCATGGGAGAGTATTCCATTCAACAATCTTTATGTCTCTCACACTTTCTGCCTTCACCAAGAACTTATAGACAACCATCAACATCAATGCAACAATCATCACAACCTACTACAATATTTGATGGGAGATTTGTAAAGGCTGGAACTTTGGTTGATGAATCAAAAGATAAGGTTGTCCAGAATTGGCTCTACAAAGATGAGGAAGCATCTAGGTATGTGCAGGATCATCATGGAAAAAATAGGCCCTTAAGTGGCAATGAAAATTTAGAAAATAAGAGTTTGGCAACTTGACATAAAACATTGAATAAGTTATTTATATTATTTCAAAAATATGTAAGAATAGAATCTGTAAAAAATTGAATGTAGTTTCTAAACTACTAGTTTTATTTAAAAAAAGAAAAAATTTATTCGATGAAAATTTGAAATTTCAATGCAGTAGTACTTAAATTTCAAGGAAAAAATAAGAATTAGGTATTTGTCTGACCACCCTAACCACAATAAAATGATAATTATTTTTTATAAGATTTTAGATATAAGTAGAGGACTCATGTCTTGATGTGATGCATATTTTTTTGTTATTTTTTCCAAGTAAATCAATAATTATGAATTTTTTATTATAAATTTTAAATTTTTCAAAAAATCTTATGTTTGACCACCTTAACTTGGTCAAAACTTCATGAAACTCAATTTTTATTTTTTTATCCTATAGTATCCAAAGCATAGAATGTGATGCATGTTTCAAATTCAAAAAATGTGATACCGTTTGAAAGCTATAGATATTTTTCAATTATCCTATCAATCAGGACTTTAGTCATAATTCAAATAGAAAATGAATAATAATTATTTATTAAATTCAAAGTAAAGAATAATTTATATTGGTGAAAAGGAGGGAATCTCTTCGAAAAAACCTTTTCATTTCATCAATTTTGGGTTAAAAAAAAATTCATCAACCACATGGACCATCATATCACTTACATATCGCCACTTTTTGGCCCATCATGATCCTGCACATACCCATCTACATCAGCAACCCCTAACATAGAAATGGATAAATATGGAAAAGGAAAGACAATCCTAGAGAAGATAGGGTATGAAGGACAAGGACGTATTGGTAAAAGGAAAGAGGGAATTTTAGAACCTATTCAACCTCTCACACTTGAAGAAAAAGACAAAAATGGATTGGGATATAAAGAGGAAACAAAAGAAGAATCCACCCAAAAATTTGTTGAAGGAATCCTACAACTACAAGCTAACGATACCTATGAGACAAACAAACTATAATGAGTATGAGTGGGATTTAATATCCAAGGTATCCTTTGAAGACAAAAAAATGGATGTAATACAAAGGTATTCACCTACACGTGAGGAGGGACAAAGCTTAGGAACTAGACCCCTTGTGTTTGGATCATAAAATATCGATGACTCAAGCGAGGATGAACAAACTTCAAGCAAGATAGACTTGGAGAAGAGTAAAATCATAAACCTTGACACCCCTACCAAAAAATTTGACGACATTGATATTCATACTTTTACTGATGTTGAACTTCATCAATCCGATGATCTTTTACCCTTACTACACCCTGAGCTTATTGACTGGGACCAAGCTAAGCCTTCTACTGTTCCTATCTTTGTGAATGATGATGTCATCATTAAATTTCTTTGATCCAACAATCTTGACACTTGTTCTAACCATGAAACTCATAACGAAACTTCAAATCAGGGGGCTATCAAATCTTCTAGCTACAAAAATGAAAATATGAACAAAAGATCTAATGGTGAAAACCATTTAATGGTAGTGTTAGATCTAGAAAAAGTAAAAATAAAGAGTGCATCTAATAGTGAAAACCTCTCTGACACACTAATATGGGGGATTTGACACTCTTTCCAAAAATTATCATGAGAGATCATCAGTGTTGGTTGAGCCAACTCACTCTATCAATGTCGACACAAAAGACAAAGTAAAGGCATTACATCTAGTAGCATCAATGACTGAATAGGAAAATCTGACATTCACCAAGTTCTTTGAAGAAAAAAAAAAAACTTTCCTTCATCTTACTCTGATATGTTAGGTTTAGATCCAGATCTCCTCATGCATCATCTATCTCTACCTCCTAGGGTGAAACCAGTCAAACAAAACCTAAGGTCCAAAATGCATCCATATATCACCTTGGTGGTGAAGGCATAACTCAAGAAATTTTTAGATACTGGTTTCATTCATCCAATTGATTATGTTGAGTGGATATCAAACATCGTACTAGTTTCTAAGCCAAACAATAGTATTAGGATATGTACCGACTTCATGGATCTCTACAAGGCATGTCTGAAGGATGAATTTCCTTTACCAAACATTGAAATTATTGTAGACTTGATAGTTGGATGTGCCATGTTATCACTTATGGATGGCTTCTCAAGTTAATCAAATCAAGATAGCACCAGAGGATTAAGAGAAAATAGCATTCACCTGTCCATGGGGAACACTTTTCTAGAACGTGATGCCTTTTGGGTTGAAAAACATAGGGGCTACATATCAAAGAGCAATGACCACCATCTTCCATGACACGATGCATACTTTTATGGAGGACTATGTGGATGATATATTAGAAACATCATACCACAGAGGGACATCTTGCGATCCTAGACAAAATTTTCACTCATCTAGAAAAGTTCAATGTCAAATTAAATCCCAAGAAATGTGTGTTTGGTGTAACATCAACAAAGCTTCTAGGGTACACAATTTCAGAGAAAGGTATTGAAGTGGATCTTGCCAAGGTCAAGGATATTATGGAGATGCCACCACCTAGAAACATTAGTCATCTACGGTCTCTACAGGGAAGGCTTTAGTCAATCTGAAGGTTCATTTCTCAACTGGCAGACAAAAGCCATCCATTAAATCACTTGCTACATAAGAATGTATCTTTCAAATGGGATGACGAATGTGAAAATACTTTCAATCAACTAAAGCAATATTTGATGTCTCCACTAGTACTAGTGCCGCCTACAAAAGGAAAGCCATTATTAATTTATATAGCAACAACAAAGATTTAATTGGGTGTTTTATTGGCACAAGAAGATCTTGCAGGGAAGGAACAAGCTATTTATTATATCAGTAGAACTTTGAATGGTTATGAGATCATTTACACCTTCATTGAGAAATATTTTTTGGTCATAGTATTTTCTACTCAAAAGTTGTGCCATTATATGCTAACTCATACAATTAAACTCATAGCTAAGATTGGTCCACTGAAATACTTACTCAGTAAAGCTTCTTTAAAATGAAGGCTAGCCAAATGGGTCATGATCTTGAGTGAGTTTGATATCCAATATGTATATCAAAAATCCATCAAGGGACAAGTGGTAGCTGATCAGTTAGTTGAAGCACCTCTACAAGATGATCAACCAATGATAATTGAATTTCCTGATGCAGATGTTCTTACCATCACACCATTAAAAATGAATACTATATTTCTATGGATCCTACATGCAACATGGATTAGGTGCTAGGATCTTATTTGTCACACCTCAAGGACATAACATTCCAAATCCCTACAGACTAAGCTTTCCTTGTACAAATAATGTAGCTGAATATGAGGCATTAATCATTGGCATCAAAGTAGCAGTTGAATGGAATATCATAGAGTTGAAGGTCTATGGAGATTCACAACTGGTCATTAATTAGAAAAATGATGATTATCAAACAAGGGATGACAAGTTACTACCATATAAGAAAATGGTTGATGATTACAAAAAGTACTTTGTAGATATCAAATTTGAACAGATACCAAGGGTGGAGAACAATGTTGTTGATGCTATGACTAAAATTGCATCTCTCTTGTAGATACTGGAACATCAAAGATGTTGTGAGTTTATGGTGGAATAGGTGTCTAATCCCGCCTATGAAAATCCTGAATCCCAAGTGATATGCCATATCGTTGACCCTAAAACCTCCATCTATGGGTAGATTTATACTTACTTAAAAGACAATACCCTTCCAATATTTCTCAAAACCAAAAATGAAATTTCATTCACCAAGCCACACGACATACCTTGATTTCCGACATACTTTACCATTGAGGTCTTGATGGTACTCTCCTATAGTGTCTAGAATGTAATGAAGCTGAAATAGCCTTGCATGAAATTCATGAAGGTATCTATGAGACTCACAAGTGGTCTAACTCTAGCAAAGAAACTCCTCCATTTGGGGTATTACTAGCTAAATATGGAGGAGTATTTTCAGTATGTAAAGAAATACCAAAAATGTCAAATCAATGGCAACCTTATAAATGCACCAACACAGGAACTATAACCTTTCACAACAACATGGCCTTTTTGTCAGTGGGGACTAGATCTGGTAGGTAAAATTCACCCTTCTTCATCCAATGGACATAAATTTATCATTACAGCCACATAGTACTTTACAAAGTGGATTGAAGTTGTACCCATAACCACCATCATAGGAAAACATATTTCATCCTTTATCTTAAATTACCTTATTTGTTGGTATGGTGTTCCTTAGTCCATTATCACCGACAATAGTAAACCTTTTAAGAATTAGGATGTCCAAGAACTGTGTGAGTGGTTTCATATCCAACATCACTTTTCAACATAGTACTATCCACAGGGAAATAGCCAGGCAAAGGCCTCAAACAAAACTATTCTAAAAATCTTAAAGAAAACAATCAACAATGTTGGACATGATTGGCACGTTCAATTGAATCCTACTTTATGGGAATATCGAACCAGTATCAGAATACCTACAAGAGATACACCATATGCCTTGGTATATGGATCAGAGGCCATTCTACCTATTGAGGTTGAAATACCATCACTTTTTGTGTCACTTAAAGGGATCATTTTAGATGAGGGTTATAGAGTGTCTAGAATTCAGGAGTTGGAACAATTAGATGAGCGTCATTAACAATTTATGGATCACTTGAAAGCATATCAATAGAGGATTTCTTTGAGTTACAATCACAAATTCAAACCAAGGGCATTTTAGGTTGGAGACTTAGTATTAAAGGAAAACCCTCGCAATCAACAGGATCATGAAAAGAAGGGTAAGTTTGAACCAATTTGGCTAGGTCCCTTCGTCATCACATGAATCTATGGATCAAGAGCTTATCAATTGTCTACACCTAAAGCAGATATGTTTGATGAACCTATCAATAGTATCCATCTCAGAAAGTTCTATACTTGAATTATCTAGTGCATGGTGAAAGTTTTGCAAAAAATACAAAAAAAATTAAAATATCAAAAAAAAAAAGAGTGAAAAGAAAAAATCATTGTCTTGATGAAAACCTGGTGAATAGGCATCTTGGTAATAGAAAAAGAAATCATAAAATCTAAAAAAGTGCAATAAAAACAAGTAGTGAAAACCTGGAAACATGCGCTATTTGTGATAGTCTAGTTGTTCCATCTATTTGAGCACATCTTGATCGGCTATTTTTGCCATCATTTTGTTTATCATAGAAGAACTTCATATACATATCCTAGTAATGTGTTCATGTCCCATCCTAGCTTGGGGGAAAATCTTTAACTCAATGAGTGTAATAAACTATGGACTGACAAACAACAATAGGAGAAATATAGCAAATACAATGATCATAGGGAAACACAATATCAAACAATCAACAATCATCAAAAGATTAAACTATCCAAATCAAATATCTTGAATCAATCAATCAAATCAAATCTAAATGGATGATGTTCTTTTGAATCATGATTTTACCACTTTAGCTTGAATGTTCAAATGTTGTACTTTGATTTTTGTTATCATATATTTGGATCAACTCGATGATGTATTCAAGTAGACAAGCAAGGAAGGAGTATGATTGTTGTTTGTCTGTTGTCTATGAGTTAATAATTATTCTTATGAGAATTGTCGCAAGATGTACTCTACCAAGTATCACTGATGACATTTCAAATTCACATAGGAAAATGATTGATTCTTGTCTTTTTTATGCAAGAAATGCTCAGGTCATCTAGGTTTAATTATACCTAGATTCTTGTATTTACTTGCAATATCAAAAATCATGAAAGAAGTACTCAGGTCATCATGGTCTAGCTTATACCATCGATGCTTATACTCACTTTCAAAATTTCAAAGGCTCAATGATGATAAAAATCACAATAAATGGATTGTTAATATGAAAAATTTTCCATATGTAAATTTTCATACTTAAATTAGATTGCATTCATATTAGCTTTGCATCTACAGAAAAGATTGTTTTGAGTTTGGAAAATATTTCAAAAACAATGTTATCTCTATTGTTTAATGGATTGAGTATACTTGACATAAACAAAAAAATTATAATTATTCTCATGTATTTGCATAATAATTTGCATGACACATATTATAATGCAATATACATTAGATCATATCATTCATTCATTTATACATCACATCATATATTTGCATCAGAAAATATCGAAAACAAGTTGCATTACATTTCATTTGCATCATCATAAATCCATTTCCTATCACATTCACATAATTCATAACACATATAAAATCATTATCCAATAATCACATATCATCCACATTATCACATTTATCCCATGACATATTCATATTAACATCATTTTACCATTGCATCCATACATCATAATTTCATCAGCGCATATTCATAACATCATTATCATATAAGCATCACATGACATATAGAATATGGAAATTAAATGCATATATCATAGGAAATCATCATAAGAATCATATAGAGCACATATGGATCAAGAATCCACAACATATGGGTATGTGTAGGATCATCAAGGAAAAAACAGGCCCTTAAGTGGCAATAAAAAGACAAAAAATCAAAGTTAGACAACTTGACGTAAAAATTTGAATAAGTTATCTATATTATTTAAAAAAAATGTAAAAATAGAATCTGTAGAAAATTGAATTTAGTTTCTAAACTACTAGACCTTTATTTAAAAAAAAAAAAATCTATTTGGTGAAAATTTGAAATTTCAATGTAGTAGTATTTAAATTTCAAGGTAAAAATAAGAAGTAGGTGTCTGTCTGACCACCCTAACCACAATAAATGATAATATTTTTTTATAAGCTTTTAGATATAAGTAGAGGACTCATGTCCCGATGTGATGCATATTTTTTTATAATTGTTTTCCATGTAAATAATTAATTATGATTTTTTTATTGCAACTTTTAAAAAATATAAAAGCTCGTCTAACTAACCACCTTAACTTGGTCAAAATTTATGAAATTCAATTTTTTCATTTTTAATCCTATAGTATGCAAAGCATATAATGTGACACATGTTTCGGATTCAAAAAATGTGATACCATTTGAAAGTTATAGATGTTTTTCAATCAGCCTATCAATCAGGACTTTATTCATAATTCTAATAGAAAATGAATAATAATTATTTATTAAATTTAAAGTAAAGCATAATTTATATTGGTGGAAAATTGAGAATCTCCTCTAAAAACCCTTTTCATTTCATCAATTTTGGGTAAAAAAACGTCATCAGCCACATGGACCATCATATGGCTTACATATCGCCATTTTTTGGCCCCTCATGATCTTGCACATACCCATATCACATAAATCTCAAAAATAATAATGTCAATTATATAATGATGTCTGAATAAATGTCAAGAGATACAATATCAAGATGGAAATAAGTCAAAATCGAAGTGTACATCATCAACAGTCTCAAAATACATCAAATATAATTATAAAATCTATGAGGTACTCCCCTAGGCCTTGTTGGTCACAATAGACCTCCTGCATCTAATTTACCTACCCCTGGTGCACCTATACGTAGGTCTGGACTAGGATTTGGATGTGGTGGTTGTGTCACACCCATGATGGTGGTCTGAGAGTGGCTGCAAGCTGATCTAGACTCTACATAACTAAATCTTTTCTCTATAGGCATGACTTGATGATATCATCCTTTGTACTACTCGACCTCTTGGGTAACTCGAGTGACCTCTCTCATCATGTCACCTATAGTGGTCCCCTCAGCTACTCTCTGTAGCCACTACCTGCTTGCCCTACTATCTAGCCACATCTCCCTCAGTTGTCAAGGTAGCTACATGTGCCTATGCTTGTGCTAATAAAGCCTACACTTGTGCTAAGTAACCTTGTAATGTCTAAACCTATACCTATAAGGTAGAAATCTGGGTCTTCTACTCCTACAAGGGTAGTCCAATCTACACACGCTGATGGGCCACAGTGACCAATGACCTCCTCTATTGTGGCACCATGACATCACTAACAAAAAATGTGACTCTGTCACCACCTCTGCCACTACCACCCCCATCTCCACCATATTCGTCGTCATCATCTCCATCATCATCACTACTCTCCACCTCCTCCTCCACCATCTCCTCCTCTACCTATGACCATGTACAACTTCCCTCTCCTCCTCATCTAACAAGGGCACTGGCTCATCTAGATTGAAGATCTATGGGAATGGATGTAAAAAGAGATACTGTGCATACTCCTCGAACATCCCAGCCTCAACAACCTCTGGATGATAATATGAAATGATCATCTATAAACCCTAGTACTCCTCAACTGTAGCATCAAATGACATGGTGGGCCCCCACTCTAGTGCATCCATCTTTTGTCGTGTGTAATGTGCAACACCCTAAGGCATGCCCTGTAATCAGCCATACTATTGCATCAACCTCCTTAGCAAGAATCTCTCAATCACAAATTGGGTCCTCCCAATCAGATACATAGACTTACAAAAATATGTCATATTTGTATCATCCTCTACCCACGACTCACAACCAATGTAAGTTCACCATACAACTAACTCAAGATCATCTAGTATACACCTCCAACACTCCAATTTTCCTAGCCTATGTTGGACAACTGGACCTATGTAGCCATGAACATAACCTCTCCTAATTGGTCATTGTTTATTTGCAATGGGACGTGTGATGGCAATATGCTCTAATCCCCATACATGTAACAAGGTGACTCCCACTGACAAATTACATCCCACCTGATTTAAATCATGGTATAAGTGGGAAAGCATGCAAAATCCCCAAGCATATCTGATACCTTGTAAGATCATCTACTCCAAGATACAACCCCATCCAACTAAAAGTCCCTTTGACCTACGGTCGATACATAAGAAACCATCGATGAATCCAACAAGAATAGATGAGTGTCACATATGCGTCAACCATCTCTCTCTAGGGAATCTCATAACCACATATTCGATCATCCTCGAATAATCTGCGCAAGGCATCAGTACCTCCCTACTCAGTCTGATCATATAATACCATCTCTCCAACAACAGGTATCCTCAAGATGCGGTACACATCCTACAGGGTCATTTTCATCTCACCAGTAGGAAGGTGAAAGGTGTTATGCTCACTATGCCACCTCTCTACTAGGGTTGTCAAGAGTCCCCTATTAATCCTAATCTGGGGTATGTATAACAAGGAAGATAATATGCAATGTGAAATAATACCTATCTTAGGCTAGGTCAGATGAGGTATCAAACCCCATGTCCCAGGAAAACACTCATGAATCTGTAGATTTGCCAAAGGCTCCTATCAACACAAAATATCGCAAATCAATAATCTTTTCAATCAATCTAAATCAATCAGCTCTTGTGAGACTTTGATCAAATCTCATGAGCATAAAACTATCATTCAACCTTGCCTATCATGAGGTTAATCAATCAATCTATCACTCAACCTCACCTATCATGAGGTTTATCAATCTTTCAATCTCACTTATCATGAGGTTAATCAATCAAATTATAAGTTTTCCTCGCTTATCATGAGGTCAATTATCATCAATCAATCATTGAATCTCACCTATCATGAGATCAATAATCATCTAAATCTATCAGGATCATCAATCAAAATCACATCAAGGATGATGTGATCAATGAACATCAAAATCAAGAAGTTTATTGAAAATTATATTTTCCTTACTTGGATGCGCTAAAATAGTCTATCAAAGCGCTAAAAAAGTCAATGCGCCATTGAAATTCATTAATATGCCAATATGGTGGATGCACCATTTCAGGCAGTCATAGCGCTAATATAGGTTGTCAATGCATTATTCCCTTGAATGCGCTATTTCATTAATTCAATGCACTAATATAGCCTATCAATGTGCTAAAACATCAAATCTATGCACTAATCTAACCTATCTACGCGCTAATTCAATCAATGCGCTATTTCAGGCAGTCAAGGTGCTAAAATTCAATTTCTATGCGTTAAAACATTCTATGCACTAAAAAATACATTCAATGCATTACATCGGGCATTAAATGCATCAAAACTAGGAAAGAAGATTTCAAACATGGAAAAGGAGGGGAAAATAACTTGCACAAATTACAAGAAGGTTTATCAGGGTATGTACTAGAGGTCCATACACCGTCGGGTGGTTGTGATGTCGCACACACTTTAATCGGTGTGTGTGGTAGGGAATCAGGTGCCATCTTGCTCAGAAGTTGCTAAGTTGCTCAATTACTATCAAACTTCAAATTGCAAATGCAAAAATGAAATTCAAAATCACCTTTTTAACCTTTTAAAGGCTAATTAAGTGGGATTTTTATGGGATTGATTTATTCTATTTTTCAAAAGAGGGCTTAATCCATTCATTCATCATAGGGGAATTTTCTACATCATTTTTCAAGAGATTAATTGCTTCAACATTAAATATGTCATCAACTCATCATAAAATCATAAAAATAAAAATAAAATCACAAAAAAATCTTAAAATTAAAAAATTCATCGATTTATCTCCCAAGGGGGCATATATCCATTATCACTCAAAAATTAGTGTCTAGGGCAAATCAATTTTATTTTTTCTACACTAATAGCAAAATTGATTCTTTGAAGCAATATGTAAACACATCACTTCAAAGAGGGGAAAAATGTATACACCTAAAAATAGTCTAGATAAATTTGATTAATTAAATACAATTATTTGAGTATTTAACCTTTAATGAATTTACTTATAAATAAATAAAAATATCTATTTATATAGTTCATTATCTAATTCTTCTATCTTAATTAAATAAACAAATTCAATAGTTTGTTTTAATTAATTATCTAATTCTTCTATCTTAATTAAATAAACAACTTCAATAGTTGTTTTTATTTAATTATCTATTTTTTCTATCTTAATTAAATAAACGAAATCACATAGTTTGTTTAATTACCATCCCCTTTTACTAAATAAAAAAAATTCAATTGTCTTATTAAATAATATATCTTCCCTCCAAAATTGAATAACTCAAATTTTCAATTGAGCACATGTCTACAACTTTTCTCTTAATAAAGTTGAAAGCTTTAAGTTGTATTCAATTTATTCTTTATGAGATCCACCCATTTTGGAACAAAATTTAAACAGTTGGAAATAGTTGGCTTCATTCTTCCATAATTTCTTCCTGATCACTTGGAAAAATGTTTTGCTAAGAGAATGCATCTCCCCTTCTTCCTCACCAACTTGTTCATCTTCTACCATTGATTTATCTAGATCAAATTTGAATCGTTTCTTGTTGCCACATCATATTTTTCCTTTGAAAATATATAAAGAAACCTCTTTCTATAGGAAATGGAATTGACTTTTATGCAATTTTACTCTGTAGGAATCATATTAGAACATACAAAATTTGAGAAATCAATAATTTAGAATCATATTAGCATTCATAATCACAACATATCATGTCATTTGCATCTTAGTTTACAATAGTTAATCATACCATATCATATCAGTATCACACTATCATTATCATAGCTTTCATTATCAATCATTTCATCACAACATATCATTTAGTTTACCATTCTCATTCTCTGGGTTGACATTTTAACAATCACAGTGCACACAATCTGAGAGCCACTCTGATTTAGTAAATCCTTGGAGTTAGAGAGCAATGGAACGATTTTAGAGATTTTATTATGCTTCAAATAGATTAAATCTGTCATTTGAATTCTCTAATAGTGTTTCATTAAGGTGTGTCATTATTATTTCACTTACACATATTTTGCACACATAGATTACTCAACCAAGTCGACTGCATGAGGAGAATAAAGAAGAAACTTCTCCACAATGATATTTTAGGGATGAAAAATACATAAGGTATAAGAGGTACATCAAAAATAGATTGAAATATCTTCTCATCATAAGGGAGAAGTGCATCAACTAGGATAAGAATAGAGGACATAGAGAGCATAAGAGAGACATTAAAAATGGTAGTTTTCTTAGCCACATCGACCAATGTAGTAGTGTAATCAAGATAAGATGGGAGAGACCTATATCACAAGTGAGAGTAATAACATGCTAATAAATAAGATCTTGAATGTTTTATTTTTTAGAGCACGACAATAATTGGTAGTGTCCAAACATCCTATGGTATGAACATGAAATAAGGGAGGAGGGACCATACTTAAGAGGATGTTTGAATTTGATTGGTACAAGAGTTATAAGATAGGATTCTAGGAGAATGGGTAAGATAGGCTTAGGAGGGTTAACAAGAGGGATCTGGGTAAGTGGGGAATAGTTGCAAGGCTAATCCATTGTTGGAGGAGTGAGAGATAATTTATCACACTTGAGGTGAGGATTCTCTTGAGGTATTTTATCAATTTCAAGATCATGAGGGACTAAAAGATAAAGTGAAAAAGACTACTCCAAAAGTATAGCCTATTAGATATACAGAACAAATTCCTCATGGAAAAGGGTTAGAAGGGCATTAGGGGGATGGCCCAACCCCATTGAACAAGAAAGGAAAATAAATGAGAATTGAAGACCTAAATATTTGTGTAAATAGTGACTTTATCTAGCTTATTAACTATTAACCTAACTAGGAGAGTCTTATTCACATTTCTTAAGTCTCAACTTATGGAATTCTATAATTTTTTCTCACCTCATGTGGTTGAGAGAAGTGTCCTCACTTTGTAAGATGCCACTTGGATAATCATTTTTCACTCACTAGAACACTTGTCATGTGAGTTAATAGTGTTCCATCATTGAAACTCAAACATTATGTTTGACTTGACTACCCCTTATCTTTCCTATACAAGCAAGGTTACATTATATATTTAACTTAACTCTTGTATCATTCTCATGATAATTTCAATTAGGTTTAGTGTGCAAGTATTTTGTGGAAGTATCTTTATTTTTTTCTTTATGATCCAAGAAATCACATGGTATCAAAGTGATGCAATTAAAACCCTTCCCAAAATCTTGCATCTAGCCTAGTCTAGAGTTCCATGCAATTCGATTTGTATGTAAAATTGATCTTTGTTTGAACATAATCTTGGATCTCAATATAAATGTAACTTTTTTGGAAGCTCATATTAAGAAATTCTCAATCAATAGCACAATGAAGAAAATTAGGCCAATTCATTAGAATTGACAGTTTTATTCTTGGGTAAGGTTGAGCATTTATTGCCATTAACCAATAATACTAGAGAGGAGGCATTTGTTGGGAGGCATGGGTGCAATAAAACACAATGTCACTACTGTGATAAGATAGACAGAGCATAAAGAAACACACAGAATACACACAGTGACAACAAGTCTAAATAGACAAAAATTAACTTTGCATATATTCCTTCTTTGCTTCAAAATACAAAAACTCAGAGGAAATTCTCTATTCTTCAATCAAAAAATAAAACTAAACTACTTTGGACAGATGTCCAATACAAGAGGTGCTACACTCACACCGAAATACAAAAAATGCTACAATCCTGTAGCTATAGTTGAAAATTTGTTGTGTCTGCTAAAACATTCCTTATGTGTTGTTTTTGTCACTATTCTGTGTTGAACATTCTCCACTTCATCTATTTATGTAGGGTCAACCTTCAATACAAAAAATTGCAACACTAAAACCAACGATTGCAAAACATTCCTTTTTGTCTTGTTTTCAAAATGCTCATGAGAATGAGCACTTCTTTCAAATTTCAAATTAACCTGCCACATTAATTGCTATAGGTATTCATTGGCTGCTTCAAGCTAAAAAATGAGCACTCCAATTTGAATTCAAAAATACCTACCAAAATAAATGTTGGGAAGCTACAGGTAATCTTACGTGGGGTGCTGACTTGGGGATTAATAAAATATTCCAACACTCCCCCTTAATCTACAAGTCAGCTGCTAATCTAGAACTTCCTTTCAGTGCTGATCTCCGAAGCTATCCACAATGCCAAGCCTATATCTTAGGGGTTCAAAACTTTCTCTCGATAATGCTTTGGTGAAGATGTTAGCAAGTTGCTACTCAGATATGGAATACTATAATTCAATCTCACCTTTTTCTACCAACTCCATTATGAAATGGTACCGAATCTAAATGTGTTTTCTTCATCCATGGAAGACCGGATTCTTTGTCAGTGCTTTGGAGGACACATTGTCACAATGAATAACTATGTTGCCAACTTGTTTTTGTTGTAAATTTGCAAGGATCCTCCTCAACCAAATAGCCTGACAAGTTGTTGCATTTGCCACTATGTATTATGCTTTTGTTGTGCTAAGAGAGACAATCGGTTGTTTCTTTGATGCCCATGAGATTGCACCCGATCCCATTTTGAAGACATATCCCAATGTGCTTTTCCTATCATCCACATTTCTTGCCCAATCACTATCTGTGAAACCATCCAACTTGAACTCATTAGATGCTGCATACAAAATTCCATAACCAGTTGTTCCATTGATATACCTCAAAATCCTCTTTCCTGATTGCTAATGTGTGTCCTTAGGTTCCTCCATGAACCTAGATATCAAACTCACAACATACATCAAATCAGGCCTAATTGATGTCAAATACATCAAACTTCCAACCATACTCTTGTAGAGGGTTGGGTTCACTTCTTTACTGTTGTCAATCTTGCTCAGTTTCAGACCTGTTGTTGTTGGTGTGGGGATAGGTTTTCTATTATGTATTTTGAACCTCTTTAAAATTTTTTTGGCATAGTTATATTATGAAATAAAAATTCCATGCATTGTTTGTTGAAATTCTATCCCAAGAAAATACTTCAACAATCCTAGAACCATCATCTCAAATTCATTTTTCATCACTTCTTTAAAATCAACAATTCTGCTGTCAATGTTACCAGTAAAATTCAAATCATCTACATACAAAACAATAATTAAAATATCACCTTGAACTACTTTGATGTAGAGTGTGGGTTTTTTGCTGCTCTTACTAAACCCATTGCTCCACAAATAGGCATCTATTCTGTTGTACCACACTGAGGTGCTTGTTTCAGTCCATAAAGAGCTTTCTAGAGCCTATAAACTTTGTCCTCTTGCCTTGGGACTTCATAGCCAAGCGGGTGATCCACATATACTTCCTCCTTAAGCACTCCATTTAAGAAGGTTGGTTTTACATTCATCTGATACACTTTCCACTGATGTTGTGTTTCGACTGCTATCACTTTCCGCACTGTTTCTAGCCTTACAACTGGTGCATATGTATCATCATAATCTATACGAGGTTGTTATATGTGCCCTTTCACAACTAAACTTTCCTTGTGTCTTTCAATCTTTCCTTCAATTGTACACTTAGTCTTGTAGATCCACTTCACTCCAATCACTTGTTTACCCTTGGGTAAATTGGTCAAATCTCATGTTTGGTTCCTCTCTATAGCATCCAACTCTTCATCCATGGCCTTACACCATTTCTCTTCTTTCACCGCTTCCTCAAAGTGTGTTGGATCACTATAGGAGAATAATGCAAAATCCAAATTTTCATCAAAATTAACATACCTTGTGCTGTCATAGATCTCCCTTACACTTTTTATCTTTTTTGGAATCAATGATGGGAGTGCAGGGTCTAGATTTGCTTCTGAGCTACTGCTACTCTGATTCCTGGATCTATTGCAGTGCTGACTGTCGGAGCCACTGCTCTATTGTATTCTAAAGCTGCTAGACTGTTGTCTATGTCTAGAGCTATTGTTCTATTGAACACTTCCAAAATTGTTACTGTTCTAATGCACATCACCATAGCTATTGTTTTTCAATTCTCTAGATTATTTTCTCTCTAAGCTAATGCTCTATTGAGCTCCCCCTATTTTTCTATCATGTGGAATTTCTTCATCATCTAAGGATTGTAACTGAAATACCCATGGTGTTATCCACTGATCCATCCCATGCTTCATTCTCAATAAAAATATAACATCTCTACTTATCACAACCTTCTTGGTGATGAGATTGTACAATTTGTAGGCTTTTGATTCCTCACTGCAGCCTATGAAGATGCATTTCTCTCCTTTGTCATCAAATTTTTGCCTCTTCTCTTTTGGCACGAATGCATATGCCACACACCCAAAGATTCTTAGGTTCTCAACACTCCATTTGTTGTTTGTCCATGCTTCTTGTGGAATCCTATCACAGACAACCTTTGTGGAGCACCTATTTACTATATAGACTGATATTGCTACAAATTCTCCCCAAAATATGTTTGACAACCCTTTTTCTTTTAGGATACTTGTCGCCATATCTTGAATGGTCCTATATTTCCTCTCGGCCACTCCATTTTGTTGTGGAGTATACCTAGTTGTGAATTGTTTGTGAATGCCCTCATCCGTATAAAAATTTAGGAATTCATTGGAAATTTACTCTCCCCCTCTATCTATTCTAAGGGCTTTGAGATAGTGATCACTCTCCTTCTCAACTACTGCTTTAAACCATTTAAATTTCTAAAAAGCTTCCAATTTAATTTTCAAGAAATAGACTCATATTTTTTTGCTATAGTCATCTATGAATGTCATGAAATTTGTATTTCCAACTAATGTGGGGGTTTTCATGGGTCCACATAAATCTGAGTGCACTAACTCTAGCAGTGCTTTTGCTCTCCTAGAATACCCGGATTGAAATGGATGCTTATGTTGCTCTCCTAAGATGCAAGCCTCACACTTGCCATCGGGTTCTACAATGAATGGTAAACCTCTAACCATGCCTTTCCTAGGTAATAAACTCAAACTTAAAAATCTCAAGTGCCCATACCTTAAATGCCATAGTTTGGATGGGTTTTTGATGACTGTCTCGAAATAAAATTGTTGTTCAACTGTCGATTGTTGTGAAATTGCTGAGAACATTGGTGAGCAATGCTATTACTAACCATCTATTGTTCCTGTCGTAGACATTATGTGCATCTTGAGAGGAAACATTTTTTTTCTTGTCATCTGCACTGCAACCATCACCTTCTTGCTACCTCCTCTGTCAAATATCTTGCATTCTCCATTCTCCATCAGGATTTTGTAGCCATTTTGGACCTTTTTTCCAATGCTCAATAAGTTACATTTCATGTCAGGGGCATAGTAAACATCTTGGATTTTCTGCCTTTCACAATTCTTGGTTTGGATACTGACTACACCTCTTCCCATCACAGGAACTTTCTCATCATTTACCATTCTGATCTCATTTTTTATACTGTTGTGAATGGAGGTGAAGAAATTCTTGTTACCACTCATGTGGTTGTTGCATCCATTGTCCAGGTACCAAACTTCCTCACTGCTGCATTCAACAAGGTTGCATACAATGAAAATATTTGACTGCTTGTCATTTTTTGACTTTGTTCTCATTTGCTATATTAGCATTTTGGCCTCCATGGTCACGTTGCTTCTTCCTGCACTCACTAGCATAGTGGCCATACTTGTGACAGTAATAACACTGCACATTAATTTTGTCATTCCTTTGATTCAAACTGTTGTTATTCCTCTGGTACTGGTTTGCTAACAGTGAGATGCTCAACTCCTCTGTGCTGTCAGAAACTCCTCTTCCAAAATTACTTCTACCTCTACCTCTTTGACCTCTTCCCCAACCTCTTCCATTGGTTTGAGTTTTGAATGCTTGCTCTAGGGAAGGAGCATATATGTTCAACTGCTGCTCATGGGTTTGTAGAGAGACCATCAACTAATCTAAAGTCATCTAAGACAAATCCTTTGCCTCTTTAATGACAAAAACTACATAATCAAACATAGTAGGTAGACTTCTTAAGATTTTCTCAACAATCCTTTGCTCTTCCACTGTTTCTCCATTGATTCTCAGCTAATTTAGCAGGGTTGAAATCTTAGTGTGATAATCTGAAATGGATTCATTATTTTTCATTAATAGAGTCTCAAAATTTCTTCTTAAGAGCTGCAACTTAGCTGACTTCACTTTGTCAGTCCCTTTAAAGCTATTTTGTAGTATATCCCAAGCCTGTTTTGCATAGTTTGATGTTGCAATACGTGGAAAAATAGTCTCACTCAAGGCTATCTCAATCAAACTGAGGGCTTTTGCATCCTTCATTTGTGTCTTCTTCAATTGATTATTTTGTGCATTTGAAAGGGCTACAAATACATTTGGGTCTATGATATCATTGAACACATTTATGACCAACTACCATAGGTCATTTGCAACTAAGATGGTTCTCATCTTCTTAGCCCATATGTCATAATTTTTCCCATCAAAATTTGGTGGTTGTTGCCAACCTTTGCTATCACCTCCTGCCATATTTCTCAAATTTGAGAAAACTAAACAATGCCTAGATAACCTAGGGCTTTACCCAAAATAAACAAACTTGACTAGTTGATTGCCCAGAAAAATAGGGCTCTGATACCACTTGTTGGGAGGGAGGGGTGCAATAATACACAATGTCACTACTGTGACAGGATGGACAGAGCAGAAATAAACACACAAAATATGCACAGTGACAACAGGTCTAAACAAAGAGAAATTAACTTTGCATATATATTCCTTGTTTGCTTCAAAATACAAAAACTTAGAGGACATTCTTTGTTCTTCAATCACAAAATAAAACTAAACTACTTTGGACAAATGTCCAATATAAGAGGTCCCACACTCACACCAAAATACATAAATTGCTACAATCTTGTAGCTACAACTGACAATGCGCTGCATCTGATAAACATTTCTTTTGTGTTGTTGCTGTCACTGTTTTGTGTTGAACATTCTCCACTTCATCTGCGACTGTAGGGTCAACCTTCAATACAAAAACTTGCAACACTAAAACCAATGGTTGCAAAACATTCATTTTTGTCTTGTTTTCAAAATGCTCATGAGAATGAGGCTTCTTTCAAATTTCAAATTAACCTACCACATTAATTGCTGCAGGTGTTCGTTGACTTCTTCAAGATCAAAAATGAGCGCTCCAATTTGAATTCAAAAATACCTACCAAAATAAATGCAGCAAGCTGCAGGTAAGCTTACGTGGGGTGCTGACTTGGGGATTAATAAAATATTCCAACCGCGTTAACATTGTAGAAATGAGGCACCATTCATTATTGCAAAAGAAAGGTGGCAACTGCAAGGGAATTAAAAAGCTCTTGGACGATCCATTAACAGGGATATTAAATCTTCTTATTGGCAGTTTGTAGCCTCATTTTTCTGCTCTGCGTATTTTTATTGCCTAGTTTGTGACCTACTCCAAGTATAGGCGGCTTCATCGTTTGTTTCCTCAAGTCTGCATAGCCTCCTCATACTCCCTATCTGCTCACCTGACATAAGTTTGGATCCTCTCTATTTGCTACGTAGACCGAATACATACATCCAGATCGTGGAGCTACAGATCATTATGATCAGTGAATAGTATTCACTGCAAACTGTGATCTGTCGATTTTTGAAAGCCGCACAAGCAGATGTACTTGGGCAGCAAGTTCGTGTGCGAATTCAGGCAGATTGCAGACAATGAAATTGTTATTGGCGGGGCTTCACGAGACTATCGAATTCGTGGAGATGTCGCTCACCATGTCATATGTCTTCATCAGGAATGGAGGTGACGCATTGCTCCCACTATATTCTGTCGTTGTGATCCATCCATACCGGCACTTCTCCTCGACTGGAACCCACAACCAAATCAAGTCGTCTCTCCCAAATTCACATAGCCATCTATGTGTGAAGAGAGATTCAGTCCCACGATCTGGTTGGCCTTCTTTCATAGGCAACAATCCTCCACATTGTGCAGTGAATCTATCTATACTTCACGGCTACTTACATTCTTCTCCATGTGTGGGTTTGTTGACGAAGTCTTTTGAGAAGCCGGGTCACCAACTCCGACTGCCATGTGATCATCATCGACCATAATATGAGGTCGAATTTAGCATTTATGACGCAACAAGAATGGGTCAATTTTCCATGTGGTGGCAGACCTCTCCACATGTCCACAAGATTAGTTTGAAGCGCTGAGAAATTGTATTTGAATATAACTCCCTCTCTATGTTATGCTACATTTGGCACACGACACATCCTCCAGGTGCATCACCTCTTATTATGTAGTGTTCTAAACTATGTTCAAATCAAGTTTTTAACGTGTAAAAGAAAATAACATAGGCAAATTGAAAAGTAGTTATAACTTTTGAATGATCATTCAAAATGGAATGTGGGTATTTGTGAAAGTAATTTAAAAAAAATAAATTAGTCTATTAAGAATGCAATTGCATTATAATTATAAAGCATCATTTTTCATTTCTTTGGACTTGTCTATCCACGAAAACTATTTAGTTGTTAAAGGGTTTTTTTTTTTCATTTTTGATGTAACTTTTAAATGAAAGATTGATTTTTCGATCAAAAATAATCATCGGAAATATCTTTCTGAGTTGGAAAAACTAGCATCCAGATGATGTGAAAAAAGTGTTATTTAAAACACATTTTGTTTCTTCCTTTAACAAGAAAACATAAAGCTTTTAAGTGCAAAATGAGGCACATATGTTGTATGTTTTGATTAGCTACTCAAAATTGAGAAATGCTTTTGAGAAAGTGAATCACTTTCCCATTTCATTGGAAACGATATCATAATCAATTATAAAGTGCCATTATTCATTACATTGAAATTGTTAGATGCATTAAAACATATAAAGTGCCAATCCAAGAGGGATCAAAATAAATTAGGGGGAGTTATCATTGTCATCATGCCATGAGAACTTTATATTTCTTGTAGATTTATTTTGTGATTCTATGCTTGAAACTCAAAGAATGTGGAAAGGACTGAAAAGAATGATTGAAAGGATGATCAGCTCATCCACTGTCATCTCCTACATCAAAATTTAGAGGCACTTCACTAAGAGAATCCAAAGATTATTTCTAGCAACACATCACTGGCATCAAAATTTAGAGGCATTTCACCAAGAGCATCCACAAATTATTTATTACTTCATTGGTACCTATTCTACATCAATATTCACATGAATCATTTGACTAGCATTTAGAGAAATAAACATCATTTTATGGGGGAGCTACATAGTCTCTCTTCATTATTTATCATTTCTCTTTTGGAGATGGATTTTTATTTCCCATGGGGTTTTTCTCCTTTCCTCCACTTCATGAGAAATTTGTACATGAGTATCTAACATGGTTGTTGCAAGTATGAACAAGCATGGTGGTGTTTGTCATTAATGTTTTCATTGATGTCAACATAGTTCAGGTTGTTGCAATGAAAGGAATCAAGTGATTGCAGGTGGTTCATGTATGATTGAGATATTTTAGAGATGTTGTGAGTACATGGAGCTATTTTGATGGTGTTGCTGGTGTGTTGATATGATAAGTTATCAAATGATTTTGAGAAAATTAATAAATAGTGAAAACAAAGTTGTGTGTGTGTTCTGAATGTGCTTCGATAATGTGCTATGCATTTCTTCCATGTTGATCCTATGCTTGTGGATCTGTAGTGTTTTTTATGGGCATCCTTGGGTGATATATCCTGAGTTATAGCTTTTGGTTTGATGGAGAGTGAAAGTTTTGTTCACTGGTTTGTGAATTGGTTTGGCAGTGTTGTTTGTCTCTGGACTGGGGGAAATGTCTCTTCTTTGCAAAAAATTTTCAGGTCTTATGGATGTATCTGAAGAGATATAAGATATATTTTAGTATATGGTGGAGCGTGTTATGTGTTCCACATGTTATATTCTTGTTGCGGATGTGTGTACTTCAATATTCATTGGTGTTTTCATTAGGTTTGGCTGACCTAGTGTCTACACACTATGCAGAAGATAAGTATCAATTAAAGGAAGCATGTGATTGATCCAAGATGTTTTTTTGGGTCTCGATTAAGTATTAATCTGATCCACTCTCATTCTTATCCACCATGAGAATGTTGAGTTTTCGACCTAATTTAAATTTGTAAAATGAAGAATGTGTAGCTGACCTTGGAGAATTTTTTTAAGGTTGAAGATGGTATAAATACAAGTCAAGATGTTGTGAATTAAGTATGAAATAAGTGCAATAAGTGTGAGAAGTGAAGTAGGTGCAAAACAGTGTGCGAAAGTGAATTAGGGTAGCAACAATTTAATGTCTTTGACTCTTGAAAGCAGTGAGTTGAAAGTGTCTACAATTTTTTGATTAAGGTTGCAAATGTGTGGAAGCTATTGTGGTGGATTTCCTATTATCTTTTCTTATCTATAGGTAGTGAGCCTCTCTTCTAGACAATGAGTCCTATTATAGGTAATGAGCCCTTTGGCAGTGGGCCTTTGTATCAAATTTTGTATTGCTATACTATATTGTGAATTAATCCTCACTGTGGTTTTTCCGTTATTGGGTTTTCCACGTAAATCTGGTGTTTCTTGTGTTGATATAATTTTCTATTATTTGCACTTCATACTCATACTTAATAATTTAGATTAAAGTAGATGTGGAGTTAATAATTATTTGAGATTTGTGAATAAGATTGGTGACAATCGATTCACTCCCCCCTCTAATTTGTCTTGAAAAATTCAAAAATTGGTATTAGAGTTTTGGTTCCTCAGAGAAGAACTTAACTGCTTGGGGAAGATCCGATGGAACATAAATTGTCAATCTCTATTTTTGATGGATCTGACTATAGTGACTAGAATGTGCAGATGAGAGGTTACCTAATCTCTCTTGGTTTCAAGACCTAGAAAGATGTTGAGACAAAATATGTTGAACCGACAAGTGATCCTTCTTTTACAGATGAGATTTCTACCTATGAGGAAAATAAAATAGAAAGGTATGCAATCTGCAGTGCTTTATCTAAGACTGAGCAGACAAAAGTTATTTCATTGGGCACTGCTTATGAAGTATGGGAAAATTTGAAATATATCTATGAAGGAAATGATAAAGTCAAATTATCAAAGAAGCTAACAACAAAGAACAGATATGAGAATTTGAAAATGGAAGAAGATGAAGACATTGCAAGCTACTTTCAAAGGGTTGATATTGTTGAAAATGAAGTCAAAAATCAAGGTGGTACTCTAACAGATGAAGATGTAATAGAGAAGATTTTGATGACCCTATCAAAGAGTTACAGTGACAAGGTCTCAGCTATCGAGGAAGTATATGATCCAAATAAATTCACTAAAGAACAACTATTTGGCACCTTGACTGCATTTGAGATGAGGAAGTTTGGAAAAGAAAAGGAGAAAATAGAAACAACCTTCAAAGCCACTAAGATAGAAGATGATCTAGATAGTGAAGGTTCAGAGGAGTTGGAAGAAAAATTTACAAGGAAGTTGAAGAAAGGTACCGGTAAGTACAAAGGTATGCTACCTTTTAAATATTTCAGTTGTGGGAATATTTGTCACTATGCTTCAAGATGTCCAAATAGAGCCATACACAAAAATAATAGAGATAATAAAGATGTAAAAAGGACAAAAAATTCAAGAAATTGTATTATGTTAGAGAAGATGCTGGAATTTTTTATGATGAATCTGATTTTGAGGATGATAAAGATGAATGCTTGTTTATAACCTTGGAGAATAAATCTATGTCTACAAACCATGGAAGATGTGCAAGGGAATGTGGTCTGGAAAACAAGAAGGATGAGATGGAAGGTACTCTATTTACTGCCTTTCATGCTAGACAAGATGAAGATTATTAGGTAATTGACAGTGGATGTTCAAATCATGACTGGAGACAAAAGTAAGTTCACTAAACTTGAAAAGTAGGATGGAGGATTAGTAATGTTTGAAGATGATTCTGATGCAAAGATCGTTGAAAAAGGAACAATTAGATTTGATGGAAAACATAACACTGATGATGCCTATTATGTTAAAGGATTAAGGCATAATATTTTTAGAGTTGGAAAAATGTGTAGCAAAGGATTTAAACTTGTGTTCTAGGATAATACCCATGAGATCAGAAAAGGGTTTGGAACTATTGTTGTTGCAGGAAGAAGAACATATGGAAATATTTATCAGCTTATGAGTGCTAATGGTCAGTGTTTTGTGTCTCATGTTAATGAAATTTGGATGTGGCACCAGAAGATGGGACATATAAACTTTGACAATATGATTAGGATTAGTTTAAAGAATTTTTTAGGGATTTACCTAAAATCACAAAGCCTACCAATAGTGTTTGTAGAAGTTGTCAATAAAACAAACAAGACGCATTTTTGAAGGAACAATCAACTATTGAAATGTTGGAATTGATTCATACAGACCTCTATGGTCCCACAAGAACAAGAAGTCTTAATGGTGACATGTATTTTATGCTTTTGATTGATGATTATTCTAGAATGGTGTGGGTTACCTTTCTCAAGGAAACAACTCAAGCTCTAGATAGATTCAAAGTGTTTAAGGCAAGGGTAGAGAATGAAGTGAACTTGAGAATCAAATGTTTAAGGTTTGATAGAGGTGGAGACTTCACTTCCAATGAGTTTAATAGATTTTTTAGAGAGCATGGCATAAAGAGACACTTTTTTGCTCCTATAACTCCTTAGTAGAATGGATTTGTAGAGAGGATGAACCAAACTGTTCAAGAGGCTACAAGAACTATAGTGAAAGAGGTAAATGTAACTAATATAGACTGGAGAGAATCAATCCACACTACTATTTATATTCTTATCAAAGTTTAGATCAGAGGTGAACTACAAATTTTTGGGGATAGATGCTCTCTTACACTTCTAGGGTTTTGCACCTAAAAGGAGAGAGATTTCCCACAAAAACTTGGTGGGTTCACTCAAGACTAATGAAAATATGATTAAATTATGCCTAAATGAAATTCCCTAAATGCAAAGAACTGATAAAAGAAACTAACTAGTAATACAAAACCTAGAAAGTGCACTTTGTTTGAAAACACGTTATGATATGCATAAATGAACTAAGAATGCAAGTAAACTATAACATAAATGAATGAAATTGGAGAAATGCAATTGGAAACTTGTAGAGGTTGGAATGGAGACTAGAAATGCTATTGATTCTAGAATTTTGGCCTACTAGGACTAATTCGCCCTTTTGGGTGACTTAGTCCCAGATCTAGAAAACTATGTATCGGAGCTTGTTTCAACCAAATGGGTATTCAAATCTACAAAAAACTTTGAAAAACATGTGGAGTGGGACTAAGTCACTATTGATGGTGAATTAGTCCACTTTGGATTTTCTAAAAATCTGAAAGTGGAAATGGAAGCCCTTGGTCTGCACTTTCTGCTCCTCTAAGTATCTGGATCTGAAACAGCCAAATTCGGGCCTATAAGTGAATTTTTGTGAATATTTTAACATAGCCAACAAGGAGGTGTCTTCAACAAGTTTACAACCTATTTTTCAATGATCTTCATGGTACCTAAATTTGCAAACACATAAGGAAAGAGAGCGAAATGTTGAATGTTAGGGAATGGCGATTTGCCTTGGGTAAACCCCTTTTTAGGTAATTAAACCAAATGAATAAATAATGTAATGAAGCATGAAATAATGGAGTTATAAACTTTCCATGAAGACAGATCTTGAATTTTTTCAGCAATGGATGAAGAATATTCCCTTGAATGCTTCTTGATGACTTAGAATGCCAAAACCCTAGTTTGCTTGAGAAGAATGATAAATGAATGATTGAGAAAACTGATTGGTCAAATGAATGGGGGTGAAATGAGAGGGAAAGCCCTATATTTATACACAATTATTCCTTAATTCCCAAAAATACCACATCACAGGACGACCTTAGGTCTTAGAGAATAAAAACCCACCAGAATTTTGAACTTGTTTTGATTTTTGAGCTAAATGGGACTAAGTCACTCCTAGTGGTGACTTGGTCCCACCAAGGAAAATTTATTGGGTATCAAGGATTAAATAATATTAAATGATGTTTATCGGGTTTATTCTAAAAAATCCACTTAAATAAGGCTTGCAGGTGTAAAATGGGGCCAATTAAAGCATAAGAAAGGTGTAATTATTGATGAAAATCCTAGTAAAGTGTGAGATTTTGTTACAACTCCTTACAAAACTTTGAAATAAGGCTTGATAAGTGATAACAAGAGGTCATTTAAGTGAAATATATTAATAAGATCCTAGAAAAGTTTGAAAGTGTGTTGCAACACTTCAAAACACCTTTACAAGACATCATAAAGTTTTTATTGATTTACAAGGGTCCAAGACCTAATATGAATGTTTTGGCCACATTACAACATTAAATCTAGGAAAAACTAGGCCAAAATCCACAAGAAAGACCCAAATGAGCATAAAAATGTCCAAGCACACATTTGTTTGTGACACATTTAGCCCCCACTTTAGTGAGAGGATGAACATCCTTCAAAATTACACTAAAGTAGACATTAAAGAGGGGTCCAATCATACCAATGTAGATGGAAAATGATGAAAAAGATCAAAGGAGGTAGTGCAAGCCCCCATGATCCAAGATCCTAAGTCAAACCAACATAAGCGCAAAAGGACATGCACAAGGGTGAATGATTTGCAAAAAAACAAGATACACGATCATGCAATGGAAAGAACTAGAAGGAAGAGAAGAATGATTTAAAATGGTGAATCAAGCTTTGACCATTTGTCCAGCTCATTGTGGATCAGATCTAGGTTATTTGTCCAAAAATGCATACTCACTCTAAGGCGATAGAACTCATGGTTGTCTGTCGGGTGAGCAATACAAGAAGGTGAGAAGCATACACTCATGGTTGGTATGCCCTCACACACATGCAAGTGGCTATGGAGAAAGTCATGCCTCAAAATGGGCTTCCCACTCAACCATACCAAATTTATACTTCCAGATAACTTTAATAAGGCACCACAATGAAAATGACTTTTGTAAATGATGGTGTAAGGAATGTTCAAAGATTATTTTCTTAGTTCATGCAAGATCTCATCTTAAGGAACACCATTCTTCATGTATCCAAGAGAGGATAAGTGCAAAAGGTCTCATCTTGTTTCCAAGAGAGGAAAAGTTAAAGGTCTCATCCTGAGCAACATTGTACCTAATGTTTCCAAGAGAGGGAATCACATGAAAATTAAAATCACACAATAAAATATGAGTGTCGGTGTATGCCCCCACTTTAAAGTGGTTTCTAACACCATTACTATGAGAAATTACTTTAAAGTAGAAGAAGATATGCGAGCTTATTCGAAAATCCTAATGCTAAGTCATATGTTTCCAATTGAAGCAATGTCATGAAAAAGATAGTATGTCCCATGTGATCCAACTTAAGGCATGTCATCCACGTCAAAAGATTTCTTTTATATGTTCATGAAAGGTTAATGAATAGCCAAAAGAGATAACGTCAAGTGACATATGAGGACAAGGATATCTAACCCCTTGCCCCAACTTAGTGCAAGAAAAGAGTGATCCGAAAGGATTGATGAGATACATGGTAGAGTGAAAATCAATATCAATTAGAGGATTTAGGTGCTCCCACATAAGGGAGAGCTTTGGAATCCTTAAGATTTTTTATTTTACTACTCAAAGCCTTACATGCTTTAGTATAATGACCGTGAACTATATGATAGACAAAAAATGAATGTTTGTAGTATAATTTCTTTTGAGTTCGTGGAGGAAGGGATATCAAGTGATCTTGGAGGAGTCTTGACAAGATACCCTCTTGATCAAAGGTAGAAGAGGTTCCTTTATCTTGTGACAAAGATATCTCTTGCTTAGTACAATATGTCATACCTACACAAGGCTCTCTAGATTGTGAGATTTTGTACTCTCCTTTAGAGGGGTGTGTAAAATTCAAATCATCAGTGTTTTGCGAGATGAAATTAACATGAAGTGAAGACTTCTTTGTTTGTTTCATGTTTTGAAAAGGATTAAATTTGAGATGGCTAGTTTCTATCAATTTAGGATGCACTACTATTAAAGTTGGTTTAGAGGAATCTTCTGTGATATTGTTGATGTTGAATGAAGGATTTGTGAATTCTATCATAGGACACTAACCAAGACCATGAGTTGTTTCTTGCGTGTTAGGATTGATGGGGACATAGATACCTTATATTCAAGCACCAAATCCTTTTCCAATATAGCCAAGTTATTTCATAAGCTCATAACCTTTTCCATAAATCATTTTCATTACTTTTGGATCTGGCAATTTTTCATGATTAAGGTGATCAAAGTTTGTTGTGTAATTTTCTTATTTGTCTAAAGTGGTTGAGGTGAATTCTTTCAAAGGGTTCTTTGAGTTTTGTGTGTATAGTATCACTTTTTCTTTTCCATTTTTAGAGTCTTTGTGTATTATCTTGTATTCTCGCATTAATGTAGGTGTGAATTCTAAGGAAACCCATCATCTTCTAATAGCTTCGTGACTTCCTCAATATGTTTTTATTTGTCTTTTTGTTGTGTGGGTTCCACTTGTGTGGTTGGTGTTAATGTGTTCAAGGGATTTAGTTTTTTTTCTCAACTTGTAAGACACTATAAGGCTCAGGATCAGTGTCAAGTGTGTACACTTTGTTGTTGTAGATGTACTTTATTTTATGATGAAGAGTAGAAGGCACCCCATTCGTTGCGTGAATAAATGGTCTACCTAGGAGAATATTACATGAGATTTTATGCAGCATAACATGGATTTGTGTATCCAATGTGGCATTTCCAACTGTAAGAGGTAAAATGATCACCCCAAGCGATTTATTTTCGACATTTTCAAATCCCTTAAGAGATAAAGAATTAGGTTGAATGTTTGATTTATCAATGCCAAGCCTATCCAGAAGGATCACACTCTACACACTAAGGGCAGAGCCAGTATCAACAAGAGTTCTCTTCATCCATTTTCATTTTTATTGAGCTATGATCATGAAAGAATCATTTTTTTTTTTCACTTCGAAGGAGGGGAGTTCACTTTGATGGATAACAATGTCAACATTCAATCCTTGAAATAGGGTTTCTTTGTCATTCAGTTGCGCATTAGAAGGGATGGGAACTTTTTGTAAGGTCGTTTGAAGCATATTGTGATAGCTAGGTGAATTCTGAATTAAATCCCATAGGGATATCTTTGCAGGAGTATTCTTAAGTTGTTCAACAAGATCATACTCCCTAAGGCACAAATTTAATCAAGGATCATGAGTAAATATGGGATTGGGTAAAGGTGACGGTTTCGAGGTTGGTTGTGGCAAGTGAGGATTATTTCTTGTGTAATGTGTGTGAGCAATGGTATTATGACTCATATGCTACGAAACATTGTTCTTAGGTGGGTAAAGGAAAAGTTCAGGTTTATTTTGAGTTGAATTTTTGTTTGAAGGTGGATAAAGGATGATTTCGGGTTTGTTCTTTGTGTGAGGGGGGGTACAAGATGAGTTGATGTTGAATAATATTAGCATCTCTTAGTGAGGGAGGGTCTAATGTTGCCTCATCATCTTCTGCTAAGGACAATATATCATTATTGTTATGGTTATCCTTTTCTTGCAACATGATATCCTCCCTAGGAGGAGAGTTGTTAGGAGAAGTACAAACCAGATGTTCGTGACAATAAAAGATTGGTCTTCTAAATTATGACTTCATCACAAGTAGGGAAATGATCAATGGTTGGATTTTCTTGTTTAGCAATAGTGGGGATATTAGGAGAAGGATCTATGTTATTATCCTTGTGTTCGAAGGTTTCATTTTATTGTGCCATAGTATCTACCCTAGTAGGAGAGCTTGTAATATGCTCAAAATGTTGTAAAGGAGCTTTATCACAAGTAGGAGAGGCCTCAAGATAAGGACCACTATTATTTTCAAATAGATTGTCCCAAATGGTAGGAGCATTAGGGAAGGGAGAGTCAAGTGTCTCATGACTCTTAGGAGGTATATCTTCTAACACCAACCTATCCTATTTGCATCAAGGAGGGATATGAGGAGATGGAAATTTTTTATTGGCATAGTTATAGAGACTAGGTAAGGTGATGTCTAGAAATGTTATGATGGTCTCATCTTCTTGTTGTTTAATGTCTTTCAAAGGGGGATGAGGAGAGGGACAATGAACACCCTCAATGCTTGTATCTTCTTTCACCGAGATACCTTCATCACTAATAGGAGAGGTATTGGGAGAAGATAAAGTATGATTGTTATGATTTTCTATACTACCACTCTCACCAATAGGTAATGTAATGTTGAGGATTATTTCAATGGTTTGGTCATTAACATGTTTCTTAATGAACTCATTGTTGTAATCTACATAAAACTCATAAGATGGGATGTTGTATTTATACAATCTATTTGTAACCAAATCAAAGCCACATCTTTTGAAACTAAGCATGCTATCATGGAAAAGTAAAGAAAGTGCAATTCTCAAATATGAAACAAGGTGATTTTCTAATTACATTATGCAACAACCTGAAATGAGCTAATTTAATCTAGATCTAATCAAATGAATGTTACATAAATTTAGCCAATTGATACAGATAGGTAATGGCAGAAAAGAAAATCTGAAAAATAGGGTTTCCAATGTCATGAAAGGTAATTTCAGGGGTGAAAAGGGACTAAGTCGCCCAAGGTGGCGAATTAGTCTTACAAGGGAATTTTTTTAGAATTAAAAAAAAAAATTGATTGATTTTTATGTTTTATGTGCTATATAATGCATACCTAAGATGAAAATGTAAAATTTTACAATTTTTTAATGATTTAAGATGCAAGAATGCAACCTATATGAACTTCCACTAATGTAAAATTTAGATACCCTAGAATGCAATGCAAGCTAATTCTAGGATGATGATGGACTCCAAATCAAAGAAGAAGGTATTCAAAAAGAAGGTTCACCAAAATGAACCACAAATTTTTGGGGATAGATGCTCTCTTACAGTTCTAGGGTTTTGCACCTAAAAGGAGAGAGATTTCCCACAAAAACATGGGGGGTCACTCAAAAATAATATAAATATGACTGAATTATGCCAAAATAAAATGCCCTAAATGCAAATAACTGATAAAAGAAACTAACTAGTAATGCAAAATCTAGAAAATGTACTTTGTTTGAAAACACATCATGATATGAAAAATGAACTTAGAATGCAACTAATCTGTAACATAAATGAATGAAATTGGAGAGATGCACCTAGAATGGAGACTGGAAATTTTGTTGATCTTATAATTTTGGCCTATTGGGACTAATTCGCCGTTTTGGGTGACTTAGTCCAAGATCTAGAAAACTGCATCGAAGCCCATTTTAGCTAAATGGGTACCAAATCTACAAAAAACTCTAAAACAAATGTGCAATGGGACTAAGTCACCATTGATGGTGACCTAGTCCACTTTGTCTTTTCTGAAAATCCAAAGTGGAAGTCAAAGCTCTCGGTCTACACTTTCTTCTCCTCTAGGCATCTGGATTTGAAACTACCAAATTCAGGCTTGTAAGTGACATTTTGTGACTATTTAGCCCCATTCCATCCATCCATCCATCCTCCGTCCTTCCGTCCGTCCATCCATTCCGTCCATTCCATTCCTCCATCCATCTCATCATCCATCCTTCCATCCATGTCCCTCCGTCCATCCATGTCCATTCCATCCTCCGTCCATTCCTCCATTCCATCCGTCCTCCATTCCATCCGTCCTTCCATTCCATCCGTCCATTCCATCCTCCTCCTTCCTTCCGTCCTTCCTTCCATCCATCCTTTCAGTCCATTCCTCCATCCTTCCATCCCTCCATCTTCCTCCATCCGTCCATCCATCCGTCCATCCTTCCATCCATCCTTCCGTCCATCCATGTCCATTCCGTCCTCCTCTTCTTCCATCCATCCATCCATTCCATTCCGTCCACTCCATCCTCCATCCATTCCATCCTTCCATCCTCCTTCCGTCCGTCCATTCCATCCTCCTTCATGTCCATCCTTCCATCCTCCTTCCTCCATCCATCCATCCATTCCATCCATCCTCCTCCTCCATTCCATTCCTCCATTCATCCATTCCATTTCCTCCATCCATTCCTCCATCCATCCATCCATCCATCCATCCATTCGTCCGTCCATCCTCCGTCCATTCCAATTTGTAAACTGAAGAATGTGTAGTTGACCTTGGAGAAAGTTTCTAAGGTTGAAGATGATATAAATACAAGTCAAGATTTTGTGAATAAAGTGTTACATAAGTGTGAAAGAGAGTGTGAAAGTGAATTAGGTCAGCAATAGTTTAATGTGCTTGACTCCTAAAAGAAGTAAGTTGATGGTGTCTGCAATTCTTTGATTAAGGTTGCGAATGTATGAAAGCTATAATTGTGGTGGATTTTTTGTTATATTTTATTATCTGTAGGTAGTGATCCTCCCTTATGGAGAGTGAGTCCTATCTGTAGGTAGTGAGCCTTTTGGTAGTGAGCCTTTGTATCCTGGTTTGCATTACTATTATATTGTGAGTTAATCCTCACTATGGTTTTTCCCTTATTGGGTTTTCCACGTAAATCTAGTGTTTCTTGTGTTGATATTACTTTCCGTTATCTGCGCTTCAGGATCATACTTAATAACAGATTAAAGTAGATGTGGAGTTAATAATTGTTTGAGATTTGTGAATAATATTAGTGACAAGTGATTCACCCCCCCCTCTCAGTTGTCTTGGACACTTTAAAAATGGCCTAGTAGCCAAGACTCATCATTCTTTTATACATAACTCCATAAGTTAAACTTAAGGGGCAATGTTGATGTAAATAGTGACTTTATCAAACTAGTTAAGTATTAACCTAACTAGGAGAGTTATAAGCATATTTCTTAGGTCTTTTCTTAGGGACTTCTATAGTTTTTCTCACCTTATGTTTGTTGAGACAAGTGTCCTCACTTTGTGAGGCACCAATTGCATGATCATTTTCCATTCACTCTAAAATACTTTACATGTGAGTTAACAAGTGTTATAAGCTATGATAGTTGAAAAAAAATAAGAATAATAGTTTTTAGTAAAAGTATTTAAATATAATCGATCATATTTAGATCTTGAGGTCCCTAATATATGTTAGAAATATAAAATATAATATAGATGTATGTTTTAAATAGTTTATTTCAATTTAATGATATATAAATAATTATGAAATAAATTTAAATTTAAATTATATTAAGAATTCAATAAAAAATAAGATAACTAAATCTTCATTTTAAGAAAAATAGTTTTAATTTTTTTGGTAATGGAAATAGATTATTGATGTGTTGATATTTTTATTATGTAGTTTTTAAATTATTTTTTGAGTGTTAAGTTTTCATGTCTTTTTCAAAATAGATTTTTTGTTAACCCTTATAAATAATTGAATGAAATCACTAGTATAGTTTTTCCTATAGATCAGTGATTCTATGCAAATTCCATGATCATGTCCATTATTGTCTCCTAGTTCTAAACTGGTGCACCTAAGTTATAATTCTTGAATTGATATCAAGGTGGTGTTAGTGAGCATATTTTATGGATTTCTATGCAAGGGTTGAAGCTTGTCACTTCTATTTTCCTAAATCAGGCCCCATGTTATTCTTCACCATGTTTATGAAAAGAACTTGGATATTGAAATGAAAAATGCATGATGCTTACTAAAATGTAAGAATGTTTCAATATGAAATATTATGGTACTCCTTTAATTTTATTTTTTGAATGATTGACATGAGATTGACTCTTTTGGACGATAAAATCATACTAGGAGCTTTCTTTAAATATGCATTACTTGGTGTTAATTTGAATATTTTTGTGTGTATATCAATGGGAAATGATCAATTCACCAAATGTGGTCAACTTGGGAAAGGTGAAATTAGGTTTTGATTAAGGAAAATAAAATTAATCCAATTATATTGTGTGTGCATTAGTGGTGTAGAATTCTACACAAGTCAAATGGGGATTTTGTAGTGGCGAATCTTCACAAATTGGCAAACAGCTCCATTTGGCCAACTAAAAAATTGGTTAATACATTGCAATCAATGAAATGGACATGATTTTATGGATCTATCTAATGCATTTTAATTAGCCATCAATTTATTTTATGAGGAATATCTAACTAATAGTTTAACCATAATAAATTACATGTTTCAAATGGTCCAATTAATATTTTTGCTTAGAATCGTCGAAGCATGCATTAAATTACCCACATATTTGCCAATACTATTAAAATGGCATTGTGTATTAGGAAACATTTTTCCAACATCATTAAATGTTCATTATGTGTGAGGACCCTTTCACCAATTAAATTTAGAAATAATTTTGTATAAGGACCTATTTCACCAATAATATTAATACAATTATGTTTGAGGACATATTTCATTAATTACATTAAAAAATAATTATGTATGAGGACCCAATTTTCAAATACTATTTAACTCCATGCTAATCATAGGGCCATAATCACCTTAAAATTTTACAACATATGGGTTCCTTTGAGGTTTGATTCACCCAAGATTTATATGTATTGTTGTATAATCACACACAATTCGCCAAATTTTTAGTATACCATTTAAAAATATCATGAAATTTTTCAATTAGGGATTGATATAAATATAATCAAAACTTTGATTTATTTTTACATATTTTTTTCAGTTCTAGACTTATAGTGAGCTCTCGATTCAAAAGTTGGAACCTTGATCATAGGAAAGTTACAAACTTACTACTATAGGCATTGTTCCATTAATGCATAGTGAGTTAGTGAAAACATAAAGGTAAGTGATCATTTCTTCATAGCGATAAGAATTTTTATTTCTTTGGCATTCTTGCTTCAATATTAAAGATGATATTGAGTAGGGAATATGATCTATATTTTATATCCTTAAATTGAGAAGATTATTTTTGACAACTTTTATTTCATAAGAGATCAATATGTTGAGAAGTAAGTGCAACAAGAGTAAGAATTCTTAGGGTGGTGAAGGGAGGCCATCAAAATGCCCAAAAAGTGGAGTTACCATAAAATCTTACATTGACAATGTTTTTGATCCATTGGATCAAGTTGGAACTACATCAACAACTCTTGCACAAAATATTAATGAAGAAGAAATTATAAATACCTCACAAGAAGATCAATATGAGTTAATTGAGTTGGATGAGGATGAAAGTTCCACAATAGATATTCCAAGGGATACCGAGGGTAGTAAGAAGGAGTTAATTGACATAGATAAAAATGATGGGAGTCATAGATGATGTTGGTACAAGGAAGATGGAAATAAAATCCAAATCAAAAATAGGGTGTGAATGGGATATGACAAGGAGTTTTTTGATTGGTTAGGTGTCAAAGTACCCATTCATTGAACCAATGGAGAATACAAACAAAGATGAACCTCTAACACAATGCAAGTGTAATATTTGTAGATGGAAATATAAAAGAGATAAGAAGTTAAAGATAAAGCTTCTCACTATAGAAAATCATATCGGTAAATCTTATGAAAACAAATTATAGATAGAAAGGAAAAAATAGTAGTAAGATAGAAATCAAAGGAAGAATGTATTCATGTTAAATGTGCCCTAGAATATGATGAGTCTATGAAAATAATGGTGAAGCATGCTAAATGTGGAGGTTCAATAGAAACTCAATTTGCAAGATAATGAAAAGAGAAAAACTGGTAAAAACTGTTAAGTTCAGTGTTGTGTTTCATTTTATTTCAAAAGGGCTGGGTGAGTGTAGGATCATGGGGGTCCAAAAAGTGGCGATATGACAAAAAGTGGCTGACAACTTTTTTTTAATCTGAATTTGATGAAATGAAAAGGGTTTATTGAGAAAATTGTTAACTTTCAACCAATATAAGATATAGCCTTATTTTAAATTTAATAGATAATTATTATTGATTTTCTACATGCATTATGACTAAAGTATTGATTAGTACGCTGATAAAAAAACATTATAATTCTCAAACAATTTTACATTTTTTGAATTAGAAAGATGTGGCATATTCTATGCTTCCCATACTATAGGATAAAAAGAAAAAAGAAAAAAATCATAATTTTTTGACCAAGTTATGGTAGTCAAACAAACAAGTTTTAATATTTTTAAAAATTTATAATAAAAAAATCATAATTAATTATTCACCAACCAACATCTAATTTTTTGATCCATGCACCACCATCCAAATTAATTGCATAAATTATTTTTTTTGCAATTTGGAGAATTTTGATAGGGTATTTTCACATGCTATCTTCTCCAGCAAGCTTCATGTGCATCGATCCACAAACAATCATCATCATATTTTGTACCAATGTTATTTTAAGCATGTAACCAATAGATTTTTATGCTCATTAATATACATTCTTTGTATTAGATCTTTTATTGGATAGAAATGTTATACTTTATGCCCAAAGGATCCAATCACCATTAATCTCGGTAGTTGGAGTGGTTATAATCATTAATTTTATAATGTGTATCGGCTACCTACTTGAATGAGGGTTTTGTTGATGATGATTTCACTTGCAACAATAGGGTGAATAAAAATACTCATAGACAAACCACAAAGAAGCTTATCCTTCTTGAAAGATATGGAACAAGATAATCTCAAAGGGGAAATCTGCCTAAATAGAACAAAAAGATTGTCTCGTTTCAATTCCAAGTCTTTGGTAATCAGGTTATGATTGTAGTAGGTTTGCTTCATGGTATAATATGATTTTTTTGTTAATCTCAAAGGGAATATGTTGTTAAAATCATATATATTATACATTGAGTTTTCAATTTTAATCTTAAGAACAAGTATCATGAAATAGAAAGATTTGAAGTAATATTTCATGAGCATCAACAATTTCATTTGCTATCACTTAAGAATATTTAGCTTTAATAATAATTCAACAATTTTCAATATAAAAAAAAAGATTTTTAACAAATTTACATTCATTCTTTTTAATATTTTTGAACATTTTTAAAATTTAAACATCTATTCTAAAAACCAAGCATAAAAATATTGAAAATTAAAATTTTCTCTTGGTTATTCTCCACGCATGCCCCAAAGAATTAATTAAATCAAAGAAAACTACTTTATACTTCACCAAATTGCTTCACAAATACATATAAAATTGTGTGATCTTTTAAAGAGAGGGTTTTAGTCTGGACACCAAGTAGGTTCTGCATGCACCCTTAAACAACATAGTATATAGTATTATTTGGATGAACTAACAAAACTAGATAAAAAATATTCATGAGATAGGTAGCTATCAAATTTGCTTTGATATTAATCAATGTCTATGTGCATACAAGTTTTTAGACTGGAATGATTCAAAAAATAGGAAAAAAGAACAAAACTTAGAGAAGTTTTGGCTCTTCCGACATCCACAAATTATGAACTTAACTTAAAAAATAAATCCTATGGCACTTTATAGAACACACTTGGCACAAACCGGATAAGAAAAATACATGAGAAAGAATCCAAGGGACCAATCATATCAAGGAATGTGGAAGGTAGTGATTGACTAGGAAATTACAATTGAAGTTAATGAAGATCAACTTCAATTGCTAATCGAATCTCTTCCGTTTTTAATCTTTTATTATCATGAGGATAACAACTTGAATCATGAGATCATGTAGGAACTTCCCATACATTCAACATGATCTCTTTATCACTCAATTCTAACACTTTGTTTTTCTTTGCGTATGCTACTCTCAGGAATGGGGTTGCCCAAAGGTTGACATTTTCTTCCACCGCATATATAATACAAAGATCTCCAAGATTCCGGTGGATTCAAATACCTCTTCATTATAACCTCCCAGAGTACGTAACCCGATCTGGAAATGATTCTATCCAAGATTCAAGTTTTTCTGACCATTCATACCTGAACTTTGCATCACAATCTTTATTTCTTGCAATCACAAATTCCACACATTAAATCTCTTTTAAGAAAAACATTTATAAACATCTCATGTAAATAAAACCATTATTCAAATGTTAAAACATAAATTCCATAAATAACATGCTTTCCAAGCACATTATAAAATTCTTGCATGATTATCTTCTTTATATACTGAATTATCGAACTATCAGACTCATTAGATAATCACAAAATTCCAAAACTTTAATTTTCATTGCAACCCGATACTCGATACTCAGTATTCAACTTTACCCATAAACTTTCCCAAACTTTGGTTTTACCAAACATCCATTTTCTCAAACTTCAACTATTGGACCGGAACGCTTAGCTCATCTCCTTATAACCTTTTTCGAATTTCAAACATTCTCGGTTCTCGGTATTCAATACTCGAAACACTTTATTACGAAGTACTTTTTAATCAAAGATTTCCTTTTACCTTTTTTTAATTTTTGGTGATCTTCCAACTAGCTAGCTCATACCATAAGAGTTTTTTAAAAAATTACTGGGTCCCCAAGCCTTACCATCTTGGGGTGTGTTGTGAGAGCACACAACAGGTTTCACCACCATTATCCTTGCCTAGCCATCATTGATCTTCAACTTTGAACCTAGGTCATTGATCTAGCTCTTTATTCCACCCTTTTGAAATATCTCCATCCATCATTCAACTTTAAAACCTGACCGTATGATTGATTTCCTTTTAACTAGCATTGTTTATTTTTATCTCTTTGTAAACAACTACTGTGCTTACTTAACAAATCACAACTTTTGTTAGGGAATCGACCTTTGGGTATGTGCAGGATCATGATCAGCCAAAATGTGGCGATATGTAAGTGATATGATGGCCCATGTGGCTGACGAATTTTTTTACCCAAAATTGATGAAACAAAAAGGGTTTTTAAAGGATATTCTTAGCTTTCCACCAATATAAATTATGCTTTACTTTGAATTTAATAAATAATTATTATTAATTTTCTATTTGAATTACGACTAAAGTCTTGATTGAATGGCTGATTGAAAAATATCTATAGATTTCAAAGGGTATCACATTTTTTGAATCTAAAACATGTGTCACATTCTATGCTTCACATACTATAGGATTAAAAAATGAAGAATTGAATTTCATTAAGTTTTGACCAAGTTAAGGTGGTCAGACATATGAGTTTTTATATTTTTTAAAAGTTGTAATAAAAAAATCGTAATTAATTATTTACACCTACTTCTTATTTTTTCCCTGAAATTTAAGTACTGCTGCATTGAAATTTCAAATTTTCACCAAATAGATTTTTTTAAAATAAAATAAACCTAGTAATTTAGAAACTCCATTCAATTTTCAATAGATTCTATTCTTACATATTTTTGAAATAATATAGTTAACTTATTCAAATTTTTACGTCAAGTTGCCTAACTTTGATTTTTTTGAATTTTATTGCCACTTAGGAGCCTATTTTTTCCATGATGATCCTGCACATGTCCCTTTATTTCCACGATGTGAAGAGGTCTTGTGATCAACATCTGATCTTCACCTCATAATCTCTATCATTGGATAGCCATCACATCCTCTTTTCCTAGCACAACTGTGTTTATGCACAAAGAGTAGAAAACATGATGTAAAGGATCATTGTGATGCAGTAATAATTTTCCATCTTTCTTAGAGAACACATGTTGACATTATTTCTCTAGCACACTTTTTGAAGTGGGGACCCACTAAAATCTTCATTGCATCCCTTTAGTGTATCACTTTTTCTTGATGTTTCTTTATTCACAACATCGATGTAAATAAATGTAGTGATGTAATTACAAGTAGCCATGTGTTATTTTTGACATCATACTCCACTAACACCTTTACCCATCGAATATCGTTGAAATACTTATAGCCTGAAGATGAAGAAATGTGATGCATTAATACTTTTTGATGCAATCAATGCATGAAACTTGTCCTTTGTGACATCACCATCCACTACTATCATATATTGCAAATTACATAACCCTATCTGGTTCACAACAATGATGTGAAGCAAAGATGTAATGACTGTTGGATCTTCTATGTTTGTCTTTCACCATAGATATGTCTCTATCTCATATTTCTCAAAGAACATGTCAAGGTAAAATTCAAAATGTGATACAAATACATTGTGTCATAGTCGTTTAATCTACCATGCTCCAACCTGGTGGAAACCTATAAAAACAATTTCTAAGATGGCCTTTGGTAATCTTGGGTCTTGAATTATTTGTCAAGGGTTTAGGGTTTTATGTTATGTTTTTTCGTTTTACTTAGCATATTTTCCTTTCATTTTAACCCTTTCTCTTTTTGTCTAATCTTCCATTGACTTGTTGGATTATGTTTTTGGTTGTCTAAGTTATATCTTAAGCTTTCATGTCCATGTGGTTACCAGCCCTTTGTGTCTAGACTTCTCATTTTCCCATCATATGATAAATTTCCTTTCATTTTGGTCTGGGAGTTGTTGCTTTATAAAATTGGAGTCTTGAAATATTTTATCTTTTTATCCTAGGTTGGCTTACACCCTTATTTTATTATAAGTCCCCATTCTACATTATACCTAGGTGGCCCCTTCTTTATAAACAAATTTTAAGGCATGTACTAATTACTATCGCTTAAGTCTTAGCATCGTATGCCACTGAAAGATTCATGCTCATTGGTTCCATTTCTGTGATGAGCGATGTATTCCTTTTTATTGCATCACATGCATCCTTTATATTTCTACAAATATATCACCCTTCATTTCATTTATGTGATGTGTGATGGCTTATGTGTCCCTTTGCATCGCTACCCTCCTTTGCATCACTAGAGTTATACTGCTCACTTAGCCTCTTCTGTGACACGCAATGTCCTTTGTATTTCCTTTGCATCACATCGACTCTTTGTATCACTAAAAACTTTTTATTTCTTAGCTCATTCCAACGATGAGTACTTGGAAACAAACAACAAATAATTGTGATTGTGCTGCCTAGCAAGACCTTGTGCTATTTCTCATCCATCACTTACCATTGAAAGCTTTTACATTTCAAATGAACTTCAGTGATAATTGATGAGAAATGGTGAACCTCTAACTTCATTTGCATCGCCTAATGTTATCACATTGCTAGAACATTGTTTAACCTTTGGAGCATTCAAGCAACAAGCGATGAGCAATGGGAGAATATTCTTGAGAATATTATCTCCATTGGAGGAACTCTTCATATTTTCACTTCATTTTGTCTAATGATGGTGTTACAATGATGCATGATGGTCCTATAAAAGAAGTAATGGAGAGTATGGAGTGGTTACGTGGCGATCTCTCAAGGTGTCAATTCTATTTTAAAGCAAGGTTGTAAAAATAAAAAAATCAATGGGTGAGGATAGGGGAGAGCCATCAATCTAGTTTTAAATCAAATCCACTGATGAATGAAATTAAAACTTGAATGGCTAAGTGTCAGAAACAATCCTATTCACTCACACCAGCCATCTTTCACCATTAATGTAAAATCTACTTGCTTCTAAGGGTGATCCCACAATAGTGGTTCACAATTTTTGGCCAAACTCGACACTAAAATTATTAATTTTTAACTAAATATTCATATTTGAGCATCTATAGCGGCTAAACCGTGAGGAATTTTAAGATGATGAAAACTAGATTCTACTCACATTTTGTTTGTAGATTCTAAAAATATATTTTTCAAAAATTTTGGAATCAGATTGCACTTTTTTTTCCATCTCCCACAAAAATTGGTTTTTTCAGAAAACAACATTTTAAAAAAGTGATGCACACTGTATAATACATAAATTTTTTTCCATGAAGGATAAAATTCTAATTATTTTGAGTTTAGATTTGTAACTCCAATATCTAGTGCTTCCACTTGGTTAGATAGTTTTTTATTGAATATTTTTTCTTTAATCAAGTTTTGAAGTGAAACCAATTACAATTCAGACATAGCGCGAATGTATAACACATAATTTTTTTTGTATATATCAAAATTCATTATTTTTTTCTTGGATCAAGGACTTCAATATCTGGTGCACTCATATTTTCCACATGTGCAAAATAGAGAGCTTATTTTTTGGTGAAAAAACTATTTCTTGTTTTCCTTCCTCCATCAAATTGTAAACCACTATTGTGGCTTCACCCCTAGGGTCATTAAAGGAGTGAATCGATCATTTTTCAGCCATTTCCACAATAATTCGAGAGTAGAAAGGAAAATACAAGCTTTAGGTGAAGAAAATTTGAGAAACCAAGTGCTTGTTTTCCTAGGTAAGTCAATCCTATACATGCTCCTGTGTCTAGTTTCATGCATTGGGTAATTTGAGAACTGGAATTGAAGTGTAGGGTTTTACAACTTAAAGGTTGTGTTTTTCTCTATTTTATAGAAGAGTTTCATAGCTTTATATAGGGTTCAAGGAGTGGGATAATAAATTGTAGAATTTGAGTGTGAACCCTATAAATTTGAGAACAAAGCCTCTAGTTCTTGTTTAATTTGAAAACCCATTTCTTTTAAACCTTGCAAAATGAGTCAACCTGGTGAGTCTTCCAAACTAGAAGTGAAACCAAAACAAAAAGGGTTAGAAAGATTAATCCTAAGGATGATGTGGAAAAACCAAAAGTATTAGAAGAATCTGAGAAGAAGAGATCAATGAAGAGGGATTTCACCAGGTTTATGGAAGAAACATCTAAAGTTTCAGCTGGGTATGTATAGGATCATGATGGGCCAAAAAGTGGTGATATGATGGGTATGTGGCTGACGACTTTTGTTTTACCCAAAATTGATGAAACAAAAAGGGTTTTTAAAGGAGATTCTCAGCTTTCCACCAATATAAATTATACTTTACTTTGAATTTAATAAATAATTATTATTCATTTTCTATTTGAATTATGAATAAAGTCCTAATTGATAGGCTAATTGAAAAAAATCTATAACTTTCAAATGGTGTCACATTTTTTGAATCCAAAACATGCGTCACATTCTATGCTTCATATAATATAGGAACTAAAAAAAAAAAATTGAATTTCATGAAGTTTTGACCAAGTTAAGGTGGTTAGACATACGAGTTTTTTTATATTTTTAAAAATTCGTAATAAAAAATTATAAAAAAATATGCATCACATCATGACATGCGTCCTCTACTTATATCTAAAATATTATAAAAAAATATTATCATTTTATTCTGATTAGGGTGGTCAAACAGACACCTACTTCTTATTTTTCCCTTGAAATTTAAGTACTACTACATTGAAATTTCAAATTTTCACCAAATAGATTTTTAATAAAAAAAAATAAGCCTAGTAGTTTAGAAACTAAATTCAATTTTCTACAAATTTTATTCTTAAATATTTTTGAAATAATATAGATAAATTATTCAAATTTTTACATCAAGTTGCCTAACTCTGATTTTTCTGATTTTTTTGCCACTTAAGGGCCTATTTTTTCCATCATGATCCTACACATACCCAGCTTCAGAAGTGAAACCAATTGGGAAAGGGAAACTAGTGAAGGTGTTTTAACAAGTTACTTTTAGGATTTGGCATCTAGGGTATGTGATTTTTTTGTGCCTCAAATTGGTTGGAAAATATTCCTTTTTGCTTTCAATAGGGGATTTTCTAGTTATCCAACATGTCATCTCTAGAAATGTGACATTGGAAAGCTAATTGTTCCCAATATTTTCATGGAGGTATACTTGATTTTTAGAGTAGGATAGATGTTGTGATCCCAAGGATAGATTAATTAAGAGGTTTACAAATTGATTCCCCATGTTGGACATCAGAAGAATTCAAATTATAGATGTTTTCAATTTGAATCCCTCTGCAACTCATTCAATCAATTTTGGTGTATTGTATCAAGAGTATGAACATAACAAGTATGGCTACAAGAAAAATGTGCTACCAAGGCACAAAAGGTTTGATTTGAACAAGAAGGGTGTATATTCCATACCTAAGGATGTTGAACCCTTCGACTATGATGAATTTTAAGACTATTTCAAGAATACCGACTATGGGTTGTGCCAAGTTTTGACTAGGAAATATGAAATAAAGATGAGCATCCCTTTGATGGTTATGGCTATTGATATACAAAAAAAATATCAAAATAGGATATTTTATTATTCTTCCTATTTGGTAGAGGAAATTCATAAGGATTTGGTGAACTTGAAGGATGTAAGGCCCCCTATGAAGTTCAACCATTATTCACTCTTAATGCATATGTTGTTTTGGAAGGGTAGGAAGGTGTGGAGAAATTTTATGAGGTTAGGAGAAAGAGATAGCCAAGATAATGAATTTCCCATGCAAATGTGGACTCACATTTGGGATATCCACTATCCTGATTCATATTATGCTACTTTTTATAATGGTTTCAAGTTTAGAGCCATGGAGCAATTGGGTCAAAATATTTTCTACATACTTTCTAGGGGTGTGAATGAAATTTTGAATCCATTGGAGTTTCAAGAAAATACAACACAAAAGCATAACTAGGGGATCGGTATTTTCATACTGGTTATACTATAATCAGAGTTTATGGAGCTTTTGTGCCACTCCATCACTTACCAGTGTATGTATCATATAGACTGTCCGTTGTGGAGATAATATGGAAATTAAATTCCATAGATAAAGAACATTTCAAGAGTGCTAGGGAATCATCTCTTATTAATCCTAAATGTGCCTTTTCATGTTTTGTGGTCACCTCAAAGGAGGGAATTGAGAAATTTGGCACTCTCATAAAAAACTATAGGATGAAACGTGATCAAATAAGGAATTGTGATCCTAAGGAAGTAGTTGACAATGAGAGGAAGGAAAGAGGAAGGTCTTGATTCCACCATCACTTCCTTTACATAGAATATGTAATTAGAAATTTTCCTTTAGATGAAGTAGTTACTAAGAGAAAAAATGGGTGGATAACTATTTGTGTTGTTGAGGAAAATATATTGAAAGAAAATCCTTTCTATGCAAGTCCATATGCTGAGATAAAGGACCAATATGCTCAGTCTAAGGTGTTATTGAGTGATTTAAAGGATAAGATATTTTTTTAAAAGGTGAAAGGAGCTGAAATCAAATCCAATTTTTCCAAGGAGTGCCATGATGCATAGGTGGAGAGCCAACCAGCTCAATCTACAGCTCAAGACACACAAGTACAAGCAATGGAGGTAGGTGATGAACCAAATGTTTCCCCTTCGGTAACTTATTTTGAAATAGAGTAGGTTGGTGGGGATCAAACACAAGAAGAATCTACTAAACATGTTCCTATAGAGTATAAATTTGATCAAAGATTCCCATCCCCTGAAAGGGATGATGCTCTCAATATTGCTGTCCCTACTAACAGGATAATTAAGTGGGAGTATGATGATGATAAATATGATGATTTAAGAATAAAGGCTTGCAAATATTTTATGATTGATGACACTTTCATTAAAACTAAGGAGTTTAAATATTTTGTCATCCAACTCAAGATCCAATACATCAAGAAAATGATTGAGGATGCAAAAGAAGAAGTTGATCCCTCATTGCAAGAGGTTGAGAAAGTGAAGGAAGATAAAATAGTGAAGGATATTGCTACCATTACACCCAAAGAGGCAAGGATTTTAGTTAAGTGAATTGGTATTTTATTGTTTACTAGGTGGGATCTCACATCAACTATTGTAGTAGATGCAATTAGAAATTATCCTAGTGCTTCCATTTTCTAGGAGCACATTGACAATAAAGTGTTTGGTTCAAGGTTTAGCCCAAAGTAGCATACTCTTGAAATATGGTCCATGCCACCCAACACTGGGAAGCATGAATTTGTGAAATAACTTGAGGAATTGATTGGTGTTTTGGTGGTGAAAAGATCCACTTAAATTACTCCTACACAAGCTACACAATTGACAATGCATGTTGCAATGTTGAGTGTTGACACATCCCATATCTCTCAAGAAAGGTATGAAAATTAGTTAGATAAGTATAATATAATGGTTTCTACTACTACTACCTCAGCACATAAGACCCTACATTCCCCAAATTCATCCTCTTCTAATTTTTCTTCACAAGATAGGGAGACTTTGTCATTAAGGATCAAGAATTAAATGAAGAACTGCAAATGGAGAAAGAGAATGTGAAGAAGGTGGCCACTAAGGTAGAGAGAGAGAACTCAAAGGTGGCCACAAATATTTTTGATGATAGGCACAAGGTTTCTAGATTGGTGCACAAGTCTGATAATGTTTGGAATGTTTACAAGAACATTCATGAAGCTCACCAAAGGTATACTCAGGTAGAAAGTGCCTTTCAAAATTATTGGAGTGAATGGAGTGCCAGGGTGGGTGCTTTGAAATAAATGATACCAAACATGAAGGAGGACCTTGAAGAACCTACACACATACTTGATTTAATAAAGGCAGTTGACTTATAGAGTGAGATACCTTCATTTCATGGAAAATTGGGTGTGCAACTCCAAAATAAGTTGAAGATGTTTAGAGATATGGAGTGGCATAAAATGCCTAAAATATTGAATGGTGAAGGAGAATTGAAGGACTTTAGAACATGGAAGGATGAGTTAGGAGGTCTACTCTGACACTTTAAGGAAGCAATTAGCCTCACTGATTATACCATGTTAAATAATTTTGTTGATAATATGACCAAGATTACGATAAATATGGATACATTTTCCAAAGAAGCCAGGGTGTTTATTGATTCCAAATACAATCAACACAATTCAAAGGTGCATAAGTTGTTGTATACTCAATGGACCATTGAGGAGGAGTATAATACATGTCTTGGAAAGTTTATAGATTAAGCCTTAGATAAAGTATGGTTAAAAATTATCTCCTCTCAGTTATGAAGTTGATGAATTTTTTTGCTAATGTGGATGTGGTCTATTTTCTTCCTATTTTAATGCTTTTATATTTTAAGTTTTGCAATATTTATGAGCATGTGGAAAGTAATTTTTCTCATGGAAAAGGTAACTTGCACCAACTGTAGAGCCTTTTGCAAGGTGGGAGAATCTTCATCAATAAATGAGAAATGATTTTGTCTTATGCGAACATCTCTTTTGAATTTGGGAGAATACAACTACCTTTGAATGTAAATGTGAATGTCAAATGAAAACATGACATGTGTACAATTTGGCCCAGATCTTGTTTTTCTCCCTTGTTCTTATAAAAGGGAATTCAAGGCCAATTGTATGGGTTTTTTTATGAATTGATCTCAGAGAAGTTTTGTAAAAAGGACTAGATAATAGAATGTGAATCTATTGTAGGTTCTAAGAGTCTTTTGAGTTTGGTAATGGTGAATATGATAACAGTGCTATGATTTTTTGGAATACAATTGGAACAATATTCAAGCCAGTGTTCTCCATTGTATACTTTGCATAGATTTTGAATACAAAGAAATCAAAGATTAATTTTATCCATCCTCTTGTCTTTCCTTGAATTTTTATTCATTTTTATTAGACTTATTCAAGGAATGAGTTAAACTATATTAACATGAATGAACATTTATGTGAATGTATGCACGGATAACTAAGTATTGTTGGTTAAGTTTTTGGTATTAATGGTGTAAGGCATCATTGATAGGATTTTCTATGACAAGAGTAATGTTGTTGTATGCTCTCAATTATGTGATTTAGAATTCTCCACCCTAGGATAAGGCATTGGTTATTTAATGTTGCATTTTCCTAGATATTTCATAGAAACTACATTCAAAATCAATTTTAAATCCCATTTTATATGTGATTGTATGCCAAAATTAATGTATAACATTTTCTCATGCTTAAGTATGATGATACCATGATGATTAGCCAGATCTTTAAGGTATTTCATTTGTTAAGTAGTTAAAGGATAATCATCTATTTGAATTACAATGTGTATGATAATTGGCACAAGAGTATCATAAGATACATTGTAGGGATCACCTTCTTAGGTTTTGTAGAGCTCAAAGTGCAAAGGGAAATCCTAGCAAGATTTCACCTGTTCCGTGGCCAATCCTCAAATTTATTGATAATTGAATTTAGAAAATTCATAGATAACTAATGAGATTAAGTTTGGTTCATTAAAAACAACCAACACAACCTAATCCATTGATTTATTTCATCACATATCATACAAACACTAGCTCATGGCAATACACAAAACATGATATGAAGGATTGATGTCTTGTACACAAACTCCACCAATCATTAGTGCTAGGTAAATGGGTTCAGTTACCTCGATGATATTGAAGGATTCATTTGTGACTTAAGAAACCTACTACTACCAACATCTATTCAACCCCAAAATATAAAACCTGATCAATGCCATCACTACATCACCTTAGGGTTTAACTATGAAACCTTAATTTGACTAGAGAGCAAAACTAAATTAATTTTGAGATAATATTTTATCCTCTGGATCTAGAGATCACACATCTAGAAAGATCTTGAAAAACCCATATTGAATATGTAGCTTGATTTATCCTTTGACTTTTGGAAGTGACCTCTGTAACAACATGACAACATTACAACATTTGAGAAACTTTGTAATACTTGCAAAACATTCTCTTCTCTCTATCATTCTTCAACAACTCTTCCAAAGACTAATCCACTTAGCTCAATGGAATCCGATGATCTCCCCTTTGACATAAATGACACCTTTTGACATCAATAACAACATTATGTCAACAATCTCCCCCTTTTTCATTGATTGAAAAACCAAATTCTTTAAATGCTCGATTACAATTCTAAATGCTTCAATTCATGATCTCTACCAACTAAACCAACATTGTACTAATCAACTAAACTACTTTGTAACAATTATAACAAAACCATATGAGTGCACATACATAACAACTCTCACTTACACATATCTACAATTCTTTCACAATCTCTCATTCAATTACATGAGCATTTGCAAAATTTCTCCCATTAGAGATTTTTCTTATCTTTCTCCCCCTTTAAAATTAATGACAAAGGGACACTCTTGAACATATTATTGCAAAAAATGTTTCTCCCCTTGTAACAAAAAACACAAAGAGAAAGAATGTGTTATTGAACCTGCAACCATCAAGTATTAGAAATTTGTAAAACCAGGTTTACTTGAATTGATTTTTCCTTCTTTTCAAAGGATGAATAAATGAGCTATGAAGCTCCCCTAGACTTATGATCCATCAGTAATATTTAGTGATGTGAAGTGGGAGAAATTACTCCCAACTTCTACCTCAGATATTAAAATTATTCCTTGGGAAGATGCTTGGTAAATATGTATGCCACTTGATCTTTGGTAGGCACATATTTTATAGTGACTTCTTGATTTGCTACCTTCTCTCTTATGAAGTGATACTTCATTGATATGTGATTTTTCTAGAATGCATTACTAGATTCTTTGAGATGTTAATTGTACTTGAATTATCACAAAGAATAGAGATAGGTTCTTCTTACTCAACCTTGATATCTTTGAGTGTCTGCTACATACTCCGCTTTTGTTATAGAAGGAGTAACTGATTCTTTCTTTTTCTCATCTAGGAAACAATTTTGTCTCCCAAGAAAAATGAGCCACCACTAGTGCTTCTTCTATAATCTACACTTATAGCCCAATTATGTTACACCCCAAGTGTAGAGATATTATTTACTATTACTATATAGGGTAAAAATGGATGTAATGTGAATTCATGAGATAAATAAAATATGCGTGTACCTTGTTATCAATATGAATTTTATCTCATTTGATGATTGTCTCATTTGAATGTTATCTGTGTTGATGTTATTCATGGTGAAATACTGCATAAAAGTGAATGAAAGGTTATTGAATTATCATTATTCTAGCTTTGGAGATGTTTATGTTTACTGCATATTGTTATGAACAATTGAATATCATGTGCATGTGTTAGTGAATGTAGGTATGTGTTCTATTCCTCCAAGCAAAGGGGAAGTATCACTTGGGAGAAGATCTTAGTTGGGTAACTAGTAAAAGTAACTATCTGAGCATAAACTCACACCACATTAGAATGATTGAGTTAAGTCAGTTTGTGGGTAATAGGTAAGTCATCCTTGGCCGATATTTCTACGTTTGAGAGTCTTGTTTACTTCCACATGCATTGGGTGATGTTTATTTGTTTGGGCTTTTGAGATATTTCTTGTGTTATTACAATCATATGGACAAGTGGGATGTGCATGGAAGTATGTTTATATGTATACATATGGATGTCAATGGTATCTAATGACACATATATGCATATTTATAGACATACCACATGTTCACATTTATCAATATGTTGGTAATGTGAATGGTTATATTGGACTGAATGTGAATATATATATGTGTATAATATATACATGTATCCATCTGTATATGTATATCAATACATGTGTACATTTCTAAATGGACATGCTCATATAGATGCATCTATATAGATATACCTAAACATACGTGTTGTAATGAAGAATAAAATTTGGATTAGGATATCTGCAAACTAGAATAAACGATGTTAATCTTAATCTAACCAATACTAATATAAATCAAACAAAAAAGAACAAATAAGTAAACATAATAAACTAAACAAATTAATGGAAATCTCTCACCAAATATGCATTCACTCCAAATTATCTTGATTGCTCTTCTCCATTTTTCCTTTTCAGTATTCTTGCCCTCAAATTTCTCAGTATTGATGCAAGCATAACTTCATCGAGTGTCTAAGAAAAATATCAAAGATAAGTTTCTTCTCAAAATTGTATAATTTTAGGAGTAATAATTTCGGGAGGAGGAATAATGATAATGAGAGGCCATTTTATAGATTTTGGGTTTCCGAACGATCGGCTCAAATTGAAAGAGAGTGTCGAGTCTCAAAAAAGCTGGTTAAATTAACCACGAGAGGTTGCCACACTCTCACTACATTTTTGGTCAGCTAAAAAGGTCAACCTATATTGTTGAACCCTCTACTCTTAAGGCTATGCTAGACCTAGGCGAGTGCACCTATATGAGTGACACAAATTTTGAACTATGTTTCCTACTTGATCTAATGGCAATTTGATGGTGGAAAGAATATGATCCTAATTTGCTATGAATTGTATATGCAATATCAAGGTGTGAATTAATATTTTTAACTAAAAGATGTCAAATGAAATGGATAGAACTGATGTAATCTAAATAGGGGAGACCGGTGCCTTATTGGGTAAAACAAAGTCAAATGAAAGCTTTAAATGAATGGTTTCTATCTGGCAGGGATTCTAATTATTTGGAATATGGTATTTAGTCTATAACTTGTATAAACATGCAAGGATGTAATTATCAAACTCTTCTTAATGATCCAAATGATAATTTCCAAATTACTGTGAATGACTTGAAGGAATTAATCTTTGCTTGAAAGAACCAACCAATCACATCACACAAATACAACAAATGTGTATTAATAAACTAAGAATATACTTGATATGTCAATTTAAATAACAAAAAAACATCAACCTTGGAGATAACTTGATAATATTCCAATTAATTTCAACAAATAATTGATACCAGAATAGTACCACAACATTAAATTCCAATCATTTGATCCTTCAAAATTTATACATGCATCATAGTCTCCTTGAATATCATTCTGAAAAATACATACAGTAATTTTCCTATTTCTAAAAATCTCTCTCTTGTGTCTTTCAGAATTTTACAAATACTTATTCATTTCATCCCAAGGGTCGTGACCCTTCAATTTTCTAATTGTAGTCATTCACATTCTTTATAGTTTAAAGAAAACATTTAATTAACTGCCTTGTCAGCAAATAAATCATTTAAAACTATAGTCAGGCTTTTAATTTTCTCATTTTATACCTTTTCCCGCCTTTATTTTATTTTAAATTTTACTGCGAGCCTTTCTTTGTATTTACCGCTCTACCACGGGCTTTGACTTTTCTCCTGTGGTATGGTGGTTCCCGACCCCACTTTGACCATCGCAATCTCCATCGTCGCTTACCGTGCTATCACGGGTTTTGACTCTTCTCCCGCGGTATGATGGTAACCATTAGTTGCTTCCCTCCTTGCCTACCGCTCTACTGTAGTCTTTGCACTAAATTTATTTGGTATAGTAGTAACTGCTGACCACTAGCTGCTTGCCTTCGATGACCATTTACCACAGTCACCACAATCTCCACTTGAACCTCCTGCAGTACTGCGGTAACCGCATCGCTAACTACTAACCATTAACTGTCACCTCATTGGCGCCACTTACAAACCATTTCCTCCATCCACCTTTTATCGATCGCTATGTTGCCACTCTAGCCTACTAAACATCTGCTAACCTTTTACCGCACTACCGTGGTCACTGGCTTGTCTACTAGCAGTACCGCGATAGACTTTCTTCACTGACTGTTTGACTGCTATGCGGCCACCACGGTCTGTGGTTTAACAACGCATGGTGGTGTAGTAAACACTTGATGCCTGCTCCTTAGCCACCATCACCATACCACAGTTTAATTTTGGGAGATCGTGGTAAGGCGGTAAAAGCTTATATAGTAAAATTTAAAGGGGCGGTAAGGGTTATAAGTTTTTTTTTGGCCCTTTTGGATGGCAGTAAAGCTAAATTTTCAATGAGATGGTAGTGAAATATAAGAAAATAGATGGGGACAAAGCATAGAAGGTGGTTAATGACTTCTATGGGAAAGATAATTAAAATGTAAGGCATGAGTAAATAAAATATCTTAAGGTTTTGATGGATTTTCATGGAAAATAAATAGGAAAATCCTAGGAATTCTTGTAGAAAATTTTAGTTCTAACAGTGGCTCCATCTAGGGATGAATGATTGTGAGGTCATTGCAAGGATCCAAACCTTTGGAGAGTAGACCAAACATTATGATGAGAGCAAGTGGAGATGAACATGATCCTAAACTACTGTACATGGAAAAAAGATCAAATAAGGGATTCTAGGATTGTCCATGTACTGGAAATTTCCTATATCCTTTTCTTCCTATACTACTATGCATGGAAAATTTATGAGAAATCCTCTGCAAGAGTTGTCCATGCACTGGCAACCCTTGATCCTCTGTGAATTTTAAGATAAAAAGTTCTTCAAAAATTGCCCGTGTAAAGGCAATTCTTGCTCTTCACCACTCATACTTTGTAAATAATATGAATCCTCTCCTTGCTTGCCAATAATAACAAAAGGTCCTAACCATAGTGCCTCAAATTTTCTATGTTTTCCCTTCTCTTGGCATCTAGCATTCCACATCAATACTAGATCATCTTTTTCAAATTTTCTATTTCTTGCTTTTTTGTCAAACAAATATATCATTTGTGCTTGTAACTTCATGTTCTGGTTTTGAGTTGTTATTCTTACTTCATCAAGTTCTACAAGTTGCTCCATTCTATCCTCCATTGGTTCAGGAACATCTATATCTTCTTGAAGGATAAATTTGTAAACTGGCCGCAAATTTTGCAAAGGCACCCTAGCTTGTGTTCCATAGACTAATTCATATGGGGATTTCCCAATTGCCCTTTTGATAGTAATTTTGTTTTCCCATACAACCAATCTTAACTTTGAATCCCAAGATTTTTTGTTCTTACCGAGCATCCTTTTTATGATTTTTAAAAGACTCTTGTTGCTAGATTCTACCTGACCATTAACTTGTGGATGATATGGGGCAGAATAAGAAATATTGATACCATATGTCTTACAAAACTCTTTGAACTCATCAGACTTGAAACACATGCCATTATCTTTAATCACTCTTAAAGGTGTACCGAATCTAATAATAATGTTATCCATTAGAAAGTTGATCACAACTTTACTTGTTGCTTGCTTGGTTGGGATTGCCTCTACCCATTTGGTGAAGTAGTCAATGGCCACTAGTATCCACCTATGTCCTCCACTCAACTTCTCTTGAATTTCTCCAATCAAATCAATTCCCCATTGGTGAAAAGGGGCTTCAACCTACATAGGTCTGAGTGGTAGAGCTCCCTCATACTTCATTTTCCTAGAGAACTTTTGGCATGCCTCACACTTCCTTACATATGAAAATGAATCATTAAAAATTTTTGGCCAGTAATAACCTGCTCTGAGGATTTTATGTGCAATTGTCTTTGTTGAATAATGTCCTCCATAGACTCCTTCGTGCATTTCTTTCAGAACATGATCAACCTATGATTCATCCAAATATAACAGCAACATTCCATCCTTGTTTTTCCAGAATAGATCTCCTTCTATAAATACATATTTTGAAGCCTGAAGTTTTAGAGTTCTTTTCTAGTTATCACTGAGTCCCTCTGGGAATTTTGTGTTTCTAAGGTAATGCATGATGTCTGTGTACCAGGGTGTATACTCAATGCTTGCAATTGCATTTTCTTCTCCTTGTACATTGCAGATTTGATTTGCCTCAATGTTTGTTTCTACCATTAATTTGGTGAATCCTTGGCCCCTTACCAATTTAGTAATCTGTATTTCTATATCAAATTCTTGAATTTTGTTAATCCACTTACATCTTTTCCCTGTCACTTCTGATTGTGTCAAGATGTCTTTGACTGCTGCATGAGGAACATATGCAATTACTTTGGCTCCAACAAGATACGGCCTGAAAGCTTTTGTGGCCTTTACCAGTGCAAAGGCTTGTTTTTCCATTATGTCATACTTCAATTCTGATCCCTATAAATATTTACTAAAGAAAGATACAGGTTGCTCATGACCATCCTCATTTTTCTCTAACATGACAACAACTATTGTATGCAAGGAAGCAAATGAAAATATCTAAAAAGGCTTTGTGAAATTAGGAGACTTGAGGATAGGGGCTTCCTTAATGGCCTATTTTAATGGATACAAAGGCTTCTAATGCTTGTGGGGTCCATTCAATCTTTTGTCCTTTCTTTAACATTTTTGATATGGGTTTGACAATCTCAGCAAAGTTGGATAAAAATATCCTAATAAAATTAATCTTCCTAGAGAATAACTGGATGGCTTTAACATTTTTAGGGACAGGAACTTTATCTATAGCCTCAACTCTCTCAGGATCTATCCTAACTCCCTCTTTTGATACAATTTGTCCTAGGAGCTTCTCCTCTGTAACAGCAAAATGACACTTCTTAGGGTTCAAACTGATGCCATATTCTAAAGCCCTAATGAATATTTTTTCAAGGTGCCCTATATGATCTTCAACTCTTTTTGAGTAAGTCATGAGGTCATCCTGATACACCACCATTATAGCATTGATCAAATCAGAAAATGCTAAGTCCATAGCCCTTTGAAATATTGCTCTTGCATTGGTGAGACCAAAAGGAATTTTCACATATACATATGTTCGCCATGGGGTTGTGAAGGCTATTTTAAACTACTCACATTCCTTGACCTTAACCTGGTTATAACCGAAAAAAACCATCCATCATAGACAACAATTCACATCCAGTTACCTTATGCAAAATGGCTTCCATGTTAGGCAATGGTTAGTTATCTTTAAGAGATGCTACATTCAAATTTTTGAAATCTACACACAATCTTATATCTCCATTTTTCTTTCTAATAGGAACAAGGTTTGACACCCATGTTGAGTGCCTCACAGGTTTGATAATACCTCCATCTCTAAGCTTGGTAAATTCTTCCTGCATTTTTGGTTCCAGAGTGGGGTTAATGGGCCTTTGTTTCTATCTAAATGGATTTGCATCTGCTTTCAATGGAATTTCATGCTGAAATAAATCCTCCCTATATGCCTTGAGGTCTTCATAAGACCATGTGAACACATGTTTATATTTCCTTAACAATGAAATCAGCATTCTTCGGATAGTAGGGATTATCTTTTTTCCAATGTATACCTTCCTTGGTGATAGTTCCATCCCCAAGTTTATTTCTTCAATATCTTCCCCTCTCACTAGGGTTTGTTTCATAAGGGATCGATCACTTCCATCGTATACTCTTTCTAAAGCTACCAGCCCCTTGGGAAGTTTATTAGTTTTTAGTTGTAGGACCTTCTTTCCAAACACTGTCTCTTCTCCATTTATTTCTTCCACAAAGGCATTGAAGTCAATTTCTTGAGCCTCATACTGGTCTATACATTGAAGGAACTTCAAAAGGTCACTGTCATCATTGAAAACCTACCAACTATATACATTGTCAGGTACTGGAGGTCTTGTTTTAAATTCCACTTGGGACACTCTTGCTAATGTGATATCATCTTGTTTTAATGCTATATTTGCCAAGAAATTTGCCATTATGTTTTCTGATCTGTCCACCCAATCAATGGAAAAAGCATCAAATAGTTCAATTGTATCCAAGACTGCATTTATGTATTGTTTCAGTCTTTTAGTTTTTGCTATATATTTTGATCTAATCTGAGATACAACTAGTTCTGAATCTCCAAAAATTGTCAAGACTTTGATCTTGTGTTTTACTGCTAAATTCAATCCAGTAAATAAAGCCTCATATTCCGCTATATTGTTTGTACATTCAAATGCTAACAAAAATGAATATTAATAAGTTTAACCGTCAGGAGATATTAAAACTATACCAGCTCCATTTCCTTCTTAGCTGCAAGCTCCATCAAAGTACATCTTCCATATTCCTTGTTGATTTTTAGAAATATTTTGATCAATTGGATCTTTACTTTCCAACTCAGGCTAAGATAATTCTACTCTAAAGCTTCCCACATCAACATCACATAAACAATTTAGTGGTTCTTGAGGAGGATATTCAACAATTTGGTTCATTCTAGGCTCTCTATACAATTTTACCTCTTCCCCTTTTATTGGTATGGTAGCATATGACAAGTCAAACTGTACATTGCCTCCTACTGTAGCAATCCATTGTCTTGATAGAAGCATCCCAAACTGAGGTGGTGTGTCAATTATAATTAAGTCAATAATGTAAGAGGCTTGTGGGTAAGTATCCAACCTAACTTCCACATTTTTCATGATTCCCACAACTGGGACAGGCCTGCTATCCATAGCATAATATTTACCTCCCTCCACATCTACCCATAAACCAAGCTACTTCATTACCCCTACTGGCATGATATTCATAGAAGCACCTGAGTCTATCATGCAATTCCTTACTAGTTTTTTGCTTATGAGTAAAGTGGTGAAAAATGGGTCAATTTGTGGTGTGTTCATCAGGCAAGCTTCTGGGATTTTTACCTCCTTCTTTTTATTATTTATCTCTAAGACCTCTTTGTTCCCAGGGCTTTGATTTCCATTAGAAATTAGTTGTATGGTACTTTCCCTATATTCTTTGATTTTCATCATTTCAATCAAGGGTATAGACATTTTCAATTGAGAGAGAGCTTGTATAAAATCAAAAGATATACCTTTGGCTATAATTGCCCTTTTAGATTCAATGCATTCTCCTTTGTTTTCTTCTTTCTCTAGTTTTGATGTTTGATCTAGCTTTCACTTTTCAATGGGAGGTTTCTTGCTTTCCTATTTAGGGTATGCTTTTTTGTTCTCTACTATTTGATTTATTATCAGTCCATTTTGATGTCTCATCTAATGCCTTTTTATTTTTTATGAATATCCCCCTTGGGACACCTTCATCTTTATTTACCGTTTTGTTTCTGGCATCCTCTACTACTGCAATTGTCAATATTTTAATCTCCTCTTCACTAGGTCTTCTTATATTACATCTGTTAGTCTGGCTTGATGCAACAGGGGGTTCTCGATCGCTTTCATTTTCCTCATGGTCAGAGAATACATGCTGCTCTGCCATGTGAACATTGTATTTTTGGTGGTCCACATTGTATTCATATCCTTCCTCCTTTGAAGAAGCATATTCTTGCTCCAAAGAGTCAAGAGTGTGAGAAGTTAAGTAGACATTCTGGTCTTCACTGCCATCATCTTCCTGTATATCTTCCTCTGGTATTGACTGAGCTATTACACAATGTTCAAGGGAATGCAGTGCACAACACACTGAACACCAAGGAATTTTATCTACCATGTATGCCCCTTTTCTTTTTAATGGATTGGATGTCTCTTTATTTCTAGGTCTCTCATTCATTGGTTTCCCATCTTTCTAATTGGTATTATAAGGCATGTCATGCAGCCTTGGTCTCTCATTCCTATATGTGTTCTCTTGCCTGTTTGGGGGAACATATTGGGGAATTCTAGGATTTTCCCTTTTAGAAAACATCCTTGCAGCTTTTCTATTATTTTCTATAGTTAAGGCTATCTTTTCGGCCTCAGCTAGGTTCCTAGGATGTCTATTTCTTAGTTCATATCTTTTCTTAGGATTGAAGGCTTTCAAATAGACACTCAACGTAGTAGGATCAGTCAACTTGGATGCCTGAGGTATTTTATTGTGTAATTTAGTAAACCTCTGGTTAAAATCAAAGTCTGACTCATTTTGATATTTTTGGATATTCATTAACTCGTGTAAGGAAAAGTCTGATGCACACTAATTCCCATATTACTGAAGAAATAGATCATGAAATATTTGAATGGAATAAATGGATGCTATCGGTAGACTATTAAACCAATCCCTGGCATCCTCAATCAATGACATCATAAATAATCTTATTTGTACATCCTCATACTACATGCCCAAGTCCTGAATGACTGTTTTGAAATTTCTCAGATGTTCCTCAGCTGTAACTGCATTACTTCCTATGAATTTAGGGACTAGATTCCTCCAATTGTTGTCCAAGGGATAGGGGCAAATCTGAAATCCATCAAGATCAAATTGCCTAATCATAGTTGTGCATTGTGGGGGAGGATTTTGGTACTGTTGGTGTTGGTAGAGTAGGTTATTATTTCCCATGTATTGATGGCCTTGTGGGGGTATATACTACTGATAAGGAGGTGGCTGAATATTTTGGTGTTGTGGTGGAGCATTTGTGTTTCTCTTACGATTCCTTGGTGGATTTCGATGGGCTGGTGGGGAATTTGATGGCTTCCTATTGTTGTTCTTATGAGGAGGGGTATATTAGGGTGAATTAGTCGTTGGTGTTTTGATCTGAGATTTTTGTAACTTCATCCTTCTTAATTCTTCTATTGCTTGAAGTTCTTGCTCATACTCTACCCTTAATCTTTCTGTATTTCACTCCCTTTGTTCCAACCATGTATCTTCTTCATCTCGTGTCGTGAATTCATGATTTTCTTCGAACGTCTGATCATACTCAATCCCTCCTTCATAGAGTGTTGTTCTCTGCTCAAATTCAAACTCTTTTCTTTTTCTAGCTTCAAACTAAGCCATATGCTCATCATATTTCTTAAGTTTTACCCTGTGGGAAGGATTTCTTCTCTCCTCAAGAGTGTGAAGCTCCTTAGATATACTTTCTTTGTTTGCAAGCGTATCATATGAATTGTATGTTTTTTGTTGTTGTGTCCAATTCATTGAATGATTTCTTGCTTTGATTATTTTTGGGATTTGACTTTCCTTTATTAGCAGGACTATCCCCCTCCTTGTACAAATATCTCCTTCCTTGCATGTTATGAGAGACTATGATGGTTTGAACTCTAGGTTGATTCCTTTCTGATTTGTATCTTATTGTGTTAGTCTCAATATTTTTATTCATTCAAAGTTGCCCCCCACTTTTTCTAAAAGTGAGAACAGATTTTGTGGTTATCTTCCCCAACGAAGTCAATTTTTTTCAAATTTCAGTTATGGTTTTCTATAATGACTTTATATGGAAAGGTTGTCTATTACCAGACAATTCTTCTAGTTTTTCCCTAGTAGAGTCGCCAATTTGTTAGTTCTCAAAAATGCTGGTTGAATGAACCATGAGAGGTTGCCACACTCTCACTACGTTTTTGGTCAACTAACAAGGTCAACCTATATGGTTGAACCCTCTACTCTTAAGGCTCTGCTGGACCTAGGTGGGTGCAACTATATGAGTGACACAGATTTTGAATTATGTTTCCTACTTGATCTAACTATCCACAAATGGCAATTTGATGGTGGAAAGAATATGATCCTAATTTGCTATGAATTGTATATGCAATATCAAGGTGTGAATTAATATGTTTAATTAAAAGATGTCAAATGAAATGGATAGAACTAATGTAATCTAAATAGTGGAGACCAGTGCCTTGTTGGGTAAAATGAAGTCAAATGAAAGCTTTAAATGAATGGTTTCTATCTGGAAGGGATTCTAATTATTTGACATATGGTATTTAGTCTATAACTTGTATAAACATGCAAGGATGTAATTATCAAACTCTTCTTAATGATCCAAATGATAATTTCCAAATTACTGTGAATGACTTGAAGGAATTAATCTTTGCTTGAAAGAACCAACCAATCACATCACACAAATACAACAAATGTGTATTGATAAACTGAGAATATACTTGATATTTCAATTTAAATAACAAAGAAACATCAACCTTGGAGACAACTTGATAATATTCCAATTAATTTCAACAAATAATTGATACCAGAATAGTGCCACAACATTAAATTCCATTCTTTTGATCTTTCAAAATTTATACATGCATCATAGTCTCCTTGAATATCATTCTGAAACTACTTATAGTAACTTTCCTATTTCTAAAATTCTCTCTCCTCTCCTTCAAAATTTTACAAATACTTATTCGTTTCATCCCAAGGGTTGTGACCCTTCAATTTTATAATTGTGGTCATTCACATTCTTTACATTTTAAATAAAACATTTAATTAACTGCCTTGTCAGCAAATAAATCATTTAAAACTATAGTCGGGCTTTTAATTTTCTCATTTTATACCTTTTCCTGCCTTTATTTTATTTTAAATTTTACTGCAAGCCTTTCTTTGTATTTACCATTCTACCACGGGCTTTGACTTTTCTCCCATAGTATGGCGGTGCCTGACCCCACTTTGACCATCGCAATCTCCATCGTCGCTTACCACACTACCGTGGGTTTTGACTCTTCTCCCACGGCATGGCGGTAATCGTTAGACACTTCCTTTCTTGCCTATCGCTCTATCGCAGTCTTTGCACTAACTGTGTGCGATATAGCGGTAACCGCTGACCATTGGCTGCTTTCCTTTGATGACCGTTTACCATAGTCATCGTGGTCTCCACTTGAACCTCCTGCGGTACCGCAATAACCACATCGCTAATTGCTAGTCGTTAACTATCACCTCGTTGGTGCCACTTACAAACCATTTCCTCCATCCACCTTTTACCAACCGCTACATTGCCACTCCAGCCTACTAACCATCTGCTAACCTTTTACTGCCCTATCACGGTCACTGGCTTGTCTGCCAGCAGTACCATGGTAGACTTTCTTCACTGAATGTTTGACTGCTACCGTAGCCACCATGGTCTATGGTTTAACCGTGTGCGGTGGTGTGGTAAACACTTGTTGCCTACTCCTTAGCCACCACCGCCATACCGTTGTTTAATTTTGGGAGACCGCGGTAAGGTGGTAAAAAGCTTATATAGTAAAATTTAAAGGGGTGGTAAGGGTTATAAGTTATTTTTGGCCCTTTTGGATGGTGGTAAAGCTAAATTTTCCATGAGAAGGTAGTGAAATATAAGAAAATAGATGGGGACAAAGCGTAGAAGGTGGTTAATGACTTCTATGGGAAAGATAATGAAGATGTAAGGCATGAGTAAATAAAATATCTTAAGATTTTGATGGATTTTCATGGAAAATAAATAGGAAAATCCTAGCAATTCTTGTAGAAAATTTCAGTTCTAATGGAGACATCGAGAAATGAGATTGATTAATGCCATGCGATGTGAGTTTGATGTCAGATAGAATGTGAGTTAGAACATGAGTCAGAAAAGACTGCAGGATAGAGACTAGGTTAGAACGAGAGTTAGAACATGAGTTCAATATTTTAATCTCCAATTAAGAGTCTTCAAAAATAGAAATAATAGACTTTGAATGTCAAAGACAAGGTTATAATTTGAAGAATAATGCATTTGAATGCAAACATGAGTTAATTAATTAAATAAAGATATTTAATTAATAAACACATCATGCATATGAGTTGGAACTAGTTAACTGACTAGTTGTGACAGAGAGTCCTCTCAAAGAGATAACCAGATGTTGAATCCAAAGATAATTGGAGAACAAAAAATGGATCTTGAGTTAGAAGCCGAGTGAATGAATTAGTCAACTGATTGGTAGAAGAATGTGACATAAATAAATAAATATGAATTAAATGTTAATTTAATTCAGCATTCAAAAAATGAAAGATTTAATTAAATAAATAAAGATCATTTATTTAATTTGACTATTGTAAAGGTGGCATTGAATAAATTAAATAATAAATATTTAATTATAGTTGAAGTATGACAAAGAGGTAATTAAATAATAAATTATTTAATTAAGAAGGAAGAATTAATTAGTTAGCGACATAATTAAACAAATATGATTTATCTAGTTAATCATGGTTGAATAAATGTTATTTATGAATTAAAGAATTAATGAAAAAGGGGTATTTAATTAATAGAGGAAATATGTGTTAAAAAGGTAATTAAATAATAAACATTATTTAATCATGACCATGGACTATAGAAAATCATGTCGAATGTGTACTCGTAGGCCTAGACCAATTTTTAGTGTTTACAGTTGTCCCCTCTTTGATACAATGTTGTTTTGACGTTGTGTCAAAGAAAATATGCCCCGATTGTGCCCCAACATGAAATAGGTTAAGGTATTCGCCCTCAGGAAAATTGACAATTTTTGAAAAATTTCAAAAAAATAAGGAAATATTCCCGATAAGTCAATTGGATGGTTAGAAATGCTATGGAGTTGATATGGACATGTATGGGTCATTTAAAATTGAAATGTTAAGTGGCCAGTAGAGAAGGGTTGAAGAAATGCCACCCAAATCCTACCTATAAATAGGAATTAGGTTGGAAACAAATTCATTTGCACCTGAAGGAGTTTGGAAAATAGAAGATTTGCTTTGACTAGTTGACAAAACTGGCACCCATTCCCTATGATGCGCATCGAGGATATCAGATTTGGACCTTCAGGTGGCTAGCCAACACAGGACCACCGATACGTATTCAAAAATGAACTTTTGAAATTTAGTTTTGCACATGATTTTAGGCATTGAAAAGTCAATTAGCAAATGCAGTTTGTCGTGAACGACACATATGCCGTCGTATTTGCCACATTTGACTGCGAAATGATGCATGTGTGAAAACACATCTAGGCTAGGTTAGACATTTTAGGGATTAAATGCATATGAAATATAATGCAATGCACCTACATTAGGGATAAATGCATGTAGGGTAGTGAACCGCATATGAATTTTTGAAACACATATGTAGTAGGTAGATAAGCTATAGAAAATGCATCGCATATGTGGTAGGTAGAAATAGGTATGTGAAATGTGAAATGCATATGTAATATGCACCATAAATGAGGTGTTATGCCACACATTTGTAAAAATTCACCGCATTTGTTATAGTGAGCCACATTTGGCTGGTAAAATTTTTGAAAAAAAATTCTAAGAAAAACCTGAAAATTCTTGACATCATGGTTTAAATGCATTTTGTATTAGATCCTGTATATACGCGGGCGACACATCCTAACACATTCGATCTAAGAGATTGTTTGACTACTACAGAGATATGGCTTCTATGGAGACTTTGTCTACATCACTTTCTATTGATGCCCACCATTCAGGCGAATAGGGGAATGCTTACTGCATTATGCGAGTGATGGCACTCTGAGACATCGTCATTTCATTTGCTGATTGGGTAGGCCATTGTCACATTGGAGGATGTGTACAGGATATTGAGACTATCGATTAGATGAGAGTGAGTGATGTATGATACCCAGCATGGATTGACCGAGCTTGCGAGATTTTATCAGGTGGATGATATCAGTAAGCTCGACATCGAGCAATATGAGATCAGATGGCCAATATTGGCGAATAGATATGATAATATTGATTGTATATTATGTACATTGATAGGGGGATTTTTCTAACAGACCATTGGGGTCATAGTTTTCTAGTTGGATGGGGTGCGATGTTGATTGGTATGTTGGAGAGAGGGAGACTATGTTTTCTTGGGGTCCATGCTTACTAGGGATGTTATACTTTCACTTACATGATATTGCATATAGAGATGCTCAGTCATTAAGTTGTGGGACCGCTCTGCTGATGGTGTGGGGTTGGGAGAGGATAGTTGTGTTTCATCCTCCAGTTACTATAGAGCGATGAGAGAGATTCCCATATGTGTTTTGGTATATAGGACATTACTTAGACGCATGTAGGAGACACAGGATATTGGTGACATGCACTTGACATTTAGGATCAGTTCACGTGGAGACCTTACATGGATTGTGAGGAGTGGTCAGATGAGAACAAACACTCACCATTCTACAAATAGACACAATACCTTATTGGGAGGATTGTTTCTAGTGTACATATCATTGAGAGACACTTACCAAACAAATTTTTGAGATAGTTCAGTGAGATTCAGGATGAGCCTCGGAGCAGAGTATATTTTTCTCATTTGTCTACAGAGGTTCCATATTGAGGACCCATGATTCTAGTAGCTACTGTAGAGGCAGAGATACAAGAATTATAGCTAGTACATTGGGGGTGGAGAGATGGAGCAACAAACCTAGGTATGATAGCTATGTATGATGCATGGTGGGTAGAGCATCGGCCTATTCGGTACACAGATCTGGATCATCAGATATCTATTGAGAGATGAGGCACAGGACCTAGAGGATGACAGAGAGCTGGAGGTGCTAGAGTTGGTAGAGTTGGAGGGAGAGGTGATGATGATAGAGGTGGTAGGCGAGGACAGAGAGGGGGTTGGGTAGGTGGACTTTCACTTATCCGAGTGGTAGTAGTAGAGGATGTACTGATGTTGGACATTAGAGGTGGAGTTGATGTACAGGTTGGGGATGAGCATGCAGAGGTGGATATTGGAGTAGAGGATGTTGTAGAGGGTGTGGACATGGATATGGCTATAGACCCTCTAGGTATTTTGGTAGGATATGGGGAGGATGATGTGGAGGAGGAGGCACTGATGGAGGATTAGGAGAGAGAGCTCAGGGATCGAATAGTGGAGGGGAGACGGGAGGATGATGCCCCTGGGGATGGTGATAGGGAGGCTTTGGAGGAGAGATTGAGAGTGATGACAACATATTTTGATGCTATGAGGATAGAGAGAGACAGTGCCTATGTAGAGAGAGACAGTGCCTACGTAGAGAGAGATAGTGTCTATGCAAAGAGAGACAGGGAACTCAAGGAGAGAGATCAGGCCATAGCCTGACGATAGGAGATAGAGAAGCAGTTTATAGAGGTCAGATGCCTTTGTAGTGGGTCCTCATCTGATGGTATGGTATGAGAGTTAGTCAGATCATTTTAGAGAGCTACCTATTACAGGGATTTATATGAGGCAGTGGTCCCAGCAGAGAGACAAGCTCGTAGCTTTTCAGAGGTTCACAGTCAGAGATCATAGGGTAGGAGTCACACCAGGACACAAAGTACAGAGGGTGTGGTAGGACCACCGAGGGCAGGTCTGTATGAGAGGCCTTCCACCTCATAGAGAGCACCTTCGAGGCTTTTCCCACCACCTTCACCATGTGATAGTAGTGGCAGTGGGACATGATGATACTGTTACATATGTAGACATTTTATTTTGATCAGAGAGCCTGTGAGCTCATTGTTATTTATGGAGACATTATGACATTGTACCGTGATACATTATTTTGAGTGATATATATATATATATATATATATATATATATGATTTTGGTAGCTTCTATATGATATTCAATTCTATTTTATGGTGATGCATTGCTTCTATATGATTATGTTTCCTAGATGATGTATGTATATGTGTTATGAATGAATATTTCTACATGTTATGAGTTATGAATTTTATGATGTTATGGATGTCGTTATTTACTTATGGTAATGGATGTAATGAATAGATATGATGTTATTTATATGTGATGGTGAGATGAACATGTGTAATGTTTCCATTATGTATGATGATGAAATGCCTATCACGTAATGATTGTGCAAATATGCAATGAAGATGTTAATGCAATGTAACTATATGACATGTTTATGGAATGTATGCAGATTATCTAATGTTTTTGTTGTGTCACAGGGCTCTATCATTATGTCAGAGAAGAAATGTTAGCACGAATGAATTTAGAATGTTAGTAAGAAATAATAAAGGTTGATTGATTGAAAGACACATGATCTTCAATATTTTTCCAAGTATGCTATTATTTGCTTATTATCATCATTGGGTGGGACATGACACAAATGGATAACACAACCATTTATTATGAGGGATGGTGCAAAATTTTGATTGGAATTATGGTAGATGGAAGAGAAAGTTTGATTACACATGGTGCCTGTTTGCCAAGTTTTCACCATGGTACTTATCCATAGAGCCACCGAAGCAGTTTTCACTATTGGATGGATTATTTCTCTTTACTTTTTTGATTTTATCAATTTATTTTTTTGGTGTTACAAAGACGCTTATTTGCCAAGTTTTCATCAAGGTAACCATTTTTTTTAATTTTTTTTTGTATTTTCTAGATTAAGACACAGATTCTCAGAAGCTAGGTATATAACCTCTTTAGATGAAGACTATTGATAGGTGACAAAAGTGGCTCTCCTTCAGGAGTAGAGAGTTGGTATGATCCTAATCCAAAGGCTTCTATGACAATATAAGGCCCTAACCAGTTAGGTTCAAACTTACCTAGTTTTTCTCGTTCAACTTGATTCTTAGGATTCTCCGTTAAAACCAAGTCACCCATGTCAAAGTGTCTATTTAGAACTTTTCTATTATAGCTTCGATGAAGATGATTCTGATATGCTCGCAAATGGTCTAGTGCTTTCTATCTTCATTCATCCAGTAATTATAGCTCTTGTAACCTAGATACATGGTATTCTTCATCATTAATCTGACCTTTCAAGGATACCCTCATGGAAGGAATTTCAACCTCCATAGGTAAGATAGCCTCGAATCTGAATACTAGGGAATATGGAGTGGCGCCAATGGGAGTATGGATGCTTGTGCGGTAAGCTCATAAGGTAGGATTTAGCTGTAGGTGCCAGTCACGACCAACATCATTGACAGTCTTCTTCAAGATTCTAACAATGGTTTTATTAGATGCCTCAGCTTGGCCATTACCTTGCGGGTAATATGGGGTGGAAAAATGATGCTTGATATGGAAACCTTCACATAGATGACGTACTTCCTGGTTCCTGAATGGGTGGCCATTGTCTGTGATTGTGGATTGGGGTACACCATACCAAAAAATGATATAGTTTAAGATAAACTTGGATATTTGTGTGTCGTTGATGTAGGTCATGGGAATAGCTTCGATCTATTTGGTGAATTATTCAATGGCGGTTATGATGAATTTATGGTCATTGGATGATGGAGGGTGTATCTTAGCTATGAGGTCAAGTCCCCACTGGGAAAAAGGACATGGTGGCATAATCAGATGAAGCTCTTGTGTTGGTTTTCCTATCAAATCTCCATGTATCTGACACTAACTACATTTCTTTACAAAGATATTTGAGTCTTTCTCCATTGTAGGCCAATAATAAACTAGTCTCATAATCTTATGGGCTAAAGTAGGACCACTCGAATGGGATCCACAGATACCCTCGTGCACCGTTCAAAAGTTTTTTGTGCTTCTTTAGCATCGAGACATCTATTAGGGCGTTATCTAAGGTACGTCTATATAGGGTATCTTCGATGATGGTGTACTTAGCCAAGAGCTTCATTGAATATGTGTTTATACCAAGGGGACATAAGACCAACAATTGTACACACCATCATAGAATTGGGGACATCATAGGTGGGGACCAACAACTGTTCAACCAGAAACTCAAACCTAGGCACATTACTCAGAATATCAAACAAGGAACCCATGGTTACCATAGCATATGCAGCCCTGTTCTGAATACGTAGTATTTGTCGAAAGGAAATATGATCAAAGTAATTCTTGAAACTGTCATCCATCCGCTTGTAGGGGGATATTTTCTCATCCTTAGTCTCATAATCATCATTTACTTTCCAAACTACTAGCTGAGAATCGCCAAAAACATGTAGGCTTTTAATCTTCCATTGTGTTGCCATTTTTAATCTTATCACTAAGGCTTCATACTTTGCTATGTTTTTGGTGCAAGGGAAGGAAATCCTAAATGATTTAGGAATGGTGTCACCTTGAGGTGTCAACAATAGAATATCTACTCCTGAACTACATTGTGTATGTGACCCATCAAAGTATAATTTCTAGTTTTTTCTAGTGTCAATGTTAAAGATAAATTCGTTAGGAAAATCAGCTACTAAAGGATGGTATGCCTTCATGGGGGCATCTTCTAACTAATCTGAAATAACTTGTCCTTTTATATCCTTCCTTTTCACATGTTGGATATCATACTCGCTAAGTATCATAACCCATTTAGCCAATCGGCCTGTTAATGTTGCCTTAGGAGATATTTGAGGGGATCAATCTTTGCAACCAACATTGTTTGGCGATTGAGAATATAGTGTCATAGCTTTTGAGTAGCAAATACTACCACAAGATAGGCACATTCTATTTGATATAGTTTAATTAATATCCTAACAAGGTACGATTGATGTAGTAGACTAGTCTCTCATGACCTTAATCATCATGTTATGCGAGGAGAGCTCCTAATGCTGACTGAGTTTGCTTAGGTGTATATTATCAATGGTTTTTCATGTATAGGTAGCATGAGAATAGGTGGAGTAAGCAAGTAATCCTTGATTTTTTGGAAAGCTTCCTAATATTTAGGTGTCCACACAAATGGTACTCCTTTCTTGAGCAAATGTTGAAATGGGTGTATTTTTTCTACCAGTTGTACAATGAAATGCCTGATGGACTATAGTCTTCCTTGTAGTGTTCTTAGTTGACTACTTCAATACCTCTTCTGGAAATGATGTACCCTAACAGTTTTCCTGATTTCACTCCAAAGACACACTTCTTTGGATTTAGCCTAACATTGTGATTCTCCAGCCTCTAGAATATCTTGTCTAGAACTTTCAAATGATCTTCCCTTTTTTTCGATTTAGCTATAATTGCATCTAAATAATCTTACATGAGAGTGTGTACAAAGTCATGGAAAATTGTATTCATTTCTCGTTGATAGGTAGCTCCTGCATTCTTAAGCCCAAATGGCATAACATTCCAATAGTACATGCCCCATTGACACATGAAAGTTGTCTTGTGTTGGTCTTCAGGTGTGATTTTGATTTGGTTATATCCAGAGAAACCATCCATGAGGGAGAGCATCTTGTATCCTCCTGTACAATCTATTATCATGTCTATGTTTGGAAAAGGGAATTCATCCTTAGGACATGCCTTATTGATGTCTCTAAAGTTTGTGCAAATTCAAATGCCCCCAGCTGGTCTAGTCACTGTTACAAGATTTGAAATCCAATCTGCATAGTCTATTGTCCTTATGAATCCTACATCCAAGAGTTTCTTAAGTTCTGCCTTGACCAGTGGAGAAATCTATGGATGCATTTTCCTTTGCTTCTATTTGACTGGCTTAATACCTAGTTGTGGTGGTAAATGGTGCAATAGTAGGTTTGGATCCAGCCCAGGCATGTAAGCATACGACCATGCAAAGCTTATCTGTCTCTTTTTGAAGAAGTCCTTAAACTCGGGTTTTTCTATCTTTGTTAAAGAAGCTGCAAAATATACTATCTGAGGATTCTCTTTTGTACCTATGTTGACTTCAACAGACTCTTCTACTAGCATTGGTGACTTTTCCTATTCAATAGGAAGAATATTTAAACCTCTATCCTTGGGTGCCTCTGAGAGGTTTTCGCCCTCAGATACGTCCTTTATTTTGACTGTTTCTTCGTCCAAAGGATCCTTTTGGTTTTCACCTAGGGAATCATCATTTTTATTTTCATTGTCTTTGTTCTTTTTATTCTCATTTTTGTGACTAGAGGTGTAAATAGACACCCCAAAATATGCTTTGTCATCCAAGTCTATGGTAAAACTAGCTTTATGATCCCCTCTTAGTATGCCCTCTCTAAGTCCCATGAACTCAACAATTTCTTCATCGTTCTTGAATGTATCTATGATGGGTGTACCTTGTTGATCCCAGTTGATAAGTATGGGATATATGAGAGGCATGTCATCATCAAAGTTTTTAAAGGTAGCAACTGACAAGCTGAATAGAGAGTGGTTGACATGGTCACAAAATTTTTGGACTAACTCCTTCTTGTTCTTCTTCCTTTGGTAGGTATATTCTATTGTGGAACTATCGTAAGGGCTAATTCATCAGAAGATGGTTCGATAGGTGCCCAAGATGCATGATCGAGGCTTTCCCAATAATAGAGTTTATGTCATTCTTCTTTAGACAAGTGTTTCCTAAGACATGGACTAGATGATTTTGGTACAGTTTTTACCTTTAGGTCCAATTATCCAAAGAGATCATCTATGTTCATGGTACTAGTAGAGGAAAGAGAATCCCATTCACCATCGCTTGAGTCAGGAGATTCATCAGAAACTAGGGGAGGTGATTCATGAGACTCGTTTTAGACTAGGGAAAGTGTTTCATGAGATGTCTCGATGCCTCCATAAGCACAATCTTCCTCTTAAAATGGTGATGAAGTACTAGGAAACCCAATTCGAAGTGGTTGACACCCTAGCCCTAGGTATTTCGATCGTGGTAAGACAGTGATCAGTTTTTTCCTTCCATTTTAATGTAGTCCTAACCCACTATGTCCATCATATCCTTCATTTTGCATAATCTTAAAGCCTTTTCCATATTGGTCCTTAGATATTTGAATAGACAGTGGGGGGTATTCATTGTCTTCTTGATACAACTAGGAGGTAATATCATCTTGATCCACAATCTCTTCATTTAACTCTCCCCATTTGTTCAATGTCATTATAGGGGGAACATGGAATGTGACTACTGACTGCCTTTTCTCTACCATGGGCAAGCCATATGCCTTACGTGGAATCAGTTGACTAACACAGTATGATGCCTTTATGTGATATTTGCCACAACCCTTGTCTTGTATCTCAACCTTAGGAGTGTTTGATGGTGGTTTGAATGAAATGAACTTGGTAATACGTGATGGGTCAACATATAGGGATAAAGTGGATGATGAAGCTTCTTAGTTAATAGGTACTTATTGCTGTGGAATTTTGCTTAGGCTTGTACAATATTGAAAAGGATATGGATCACCATCAATCATGATCTCGTTGCCATTATAAGGGAATTTAAGATATTGGTGATATGTTGAAGGTATGACTTTCATTGCATGTATCCAAGCTCTACCTAACAAGAAGTTGTATGGAAGGGTGAGATCCAAGACTTGGAAGCTAGTGTTCATAATTGTTGGGCCAATTCTGATAGGGAGTGTGACAACTCCTTTGGATGATCTTTCCTCATCATCATAAGCCTTGATGACTATACTCTTAGAAGTGTTTACGCAATCTTCTGAGAATCCTAATGCCTTAACCAATTTTAGGGTACACAGATTCAAACCTACTCCTTCATCTACCAAGATGCATCTGACTTTGGTTTGATGGAATAGGACTTCAACTTGTAATGGGTCATTATGATCAGACTTTTCGGTTGAGTAGTCTTGTTGGAAAAATGTGGCAGGATGTGAGTTGGTCAAATATCCCACCATTTCTTTGAAGCAATTGACATCTAAATCTATTGGAATGGTAGTGTTCTGCAATGCTTTTTCAAGTATGGCTCGATGTTCTGGTGACAAATTCAATAGTTCCAAGATAGATATTTGTGCAAGGGTTTTTCTCAATTGATCGAGGAGATTGTATCTAAACTTGGACCTCTGCGTAGGTGGCTCAGAAGAAGGACCTAGAATAGTTATTTTAGTTATGTGTGTGTTCACATTACATTCCAGATGCTTCTTAATGATGATGATATCAACATGTTCATTTGCAGCTCAGAGGCTATATATGGTCTTTCCTTTTCCATAGTCATACTTGGTGTTTGTTTAATTGGCAGATGGATTATTCTTGGTTCCCGAACCAAAGGTGTTTACTTTTGTGTGCTCATGTAATAGGTCTGTGTAGACCTTATGATCACTTTTCTTATTATTTTTCTGCCCATTTACCTCTATGGTTCTGTTTTCAACAAAGTCTTGTATGATATTCTTTAGTTGGTGACATTGTTGTAGGTTGTGTCCTTTCATTTGATGATAGTCACAAAAAGTGGTATCATCCCACCATGAAGGTTTGTACTATCCAGGATCATACTCTCTTGGTTCCAAAGGTTTGATGAGATTATGTTTGACCAATTCTTTGAAAACTACATCAATTGGTTATCCTAAAGGTGTAAATTCAAGTGTATGAAATCTCCTTTGGGGTCTTTGTTGTGAATTTTGGACATAATTAGCCATTTGATCTGGACTTTTCATTATGTTTTCATTTTGGTTTTATCCTCTAAGTGTGACAACTGGTCTTGTATGTATGTTTTTAGCATCAACAATGTCGTGATTCATAAAATTCTTGCTCCTAGACCAGAATTTGTTTCTATCATTCAATGCATTTGGATGTTGGACAATTGGGCTTTTGCCTGGTACTTTTATTTCACATTTTTCAATAAGGCCCTTTTCAAGGATGATCCCCTTTTGTACCAAGTCTAGGAATGAATTGCAATAGTCTACCCATAAGTTACCTCTCAGTTTCAGATTGATGTTTTCGAGGAATATCGTGACCTTTTGTTTTTCGGGTATTTCGACTAGATAATAGATAGCTAGACTTCTCCATCTCTAGAAGAAAGTGGTGAAAGTTTCACCATCTTCTTGTGTTGTGTGACACAAGGTTTCTATTGTCACTTCATTGTCTATGTTAAAGGAAATTTTTTTGACAAACTTCTTAGCTAATTCGCCCCAAGATCATATCCCATATGGTAATTTAGAAAACCATTCCAACGCTATCCCTATAAGGGTTCATGGAAATAGTCTCATCAAGTATGTGGGGTCATATGATATGTCCATGCACGTCGTTGAGAATTATCTAGTGTGTTCTAAAGGATTCTTCCTCCCATTATACTTAGGAAAATTTGGTATAATGTATCCATAGGGGAAAGGTGTCATATAAAGCGCTTTGTCGAATGGACATGAACATAGATCTTGTGCTGAGATAGTTCATTTTCCTGACATAGACATGTTGTCCATATATTGCTCAAGAGTTTGCATTTGGTTTTGAAGGAGATCTACTTGTGTCAAGGACATGTTATTTGCATTGTTTGGATCAATGTAGGTGTTCTGATATGCCATGTTCTATGATGGTTTGTGATTTGGTGAGGGAATATATCCCATTAGAATGTTCTGATTTGGTATAGGAATATTTCCTGTCTAAAGGTTTTGATATGGTATAGGAATTTTGCTTGTTTGAGTGGTCTGATTTGGTATAGGAATATTTCCTATCTAAGTGGTCTGATTTGGTATAGGAATATTTCCTATCTAAATGGTCTGATTTGGTATAGGAATATTCTTGCCAACTTTCGATCTCTTACCAGTTGTGTTGGTGCCAAAGGGGTTTGAGGAATTTCTCCCATAGTAAATTGTAAACCCTGTGTTATGTCAAAAGGGATTTTGCTTACAATTGACAATGTTTGAGTAGATATGCTAGTTGGAATTGCTGCGGTTATTTGGGGAATAGAAACACTTGACGTCGCATTTTACGTTGGTTGAGTATGTTGTGTTTTCAAATTATGAATGTCAAATCCTAGTGGTAGTGTGGAACCTTCTACTAGCAACTTTGCTAGATAGCCTTGGGGATAATTTTCCAAACACTCATCAATAAAGGATGAAGATTCAAGATCTTGTACAATGGAATCTAGGTCTTGTATATATATTCGTCCATGTGTGTCTCTAGTGACGTGTTTTTCAAGAAAAGGCTTGTGTGGTCTTTCACTTCCTGATGGTTTATTTTGGAATGGATTGATGAATTCATTAAGGTTTGACATTGCTTTTTTTGTTTTTGAACCTTGTTTCGACCATGAAAAGTTGCTCAAAATGGGGTAATGCAGATTATGTCTAAAAACCGATATGTCTTATTTCTATGTTTTTGGATTTTATTTTATTTTGACAATAAATGATGTTGGTAAAATGATTTCTAAAACAACGTATACTAAGATGATGTATGATAGGATGGACAATATGCAAAATCTCAAGTAGACTATGATGAAAAATGAGTCTTAGATGAGTATAACCTACCACCTATGGATTAAATGCATGCAAATATTTGTGTTTGACCAAGGAACCTGATTGTAGGACAAGGACAATTGACAAGGTGAATTTCCCAAACTAGACTGTTGAGCTAGAAAGATTCACAAATAGGACTAAGTGACTAGGTTCAATGACTTGTGACAAATTGGAACATGAACATATCCAATGACGAGGAAAGTTATCTATTCTATTATATGAAATTTTCCTAGGAAGTATCTATGATATGCATGAAACTTAGGATGACTTATGATATGGATGCAATTTAGGATGACTATGAGTAGGGAATAAATGATACATAATGATGCTAGAGTTTTTGAGAAAATTTTCTTAGTTTTTGTCCAAGGTTGATCTTAAGAACGAGAGGAAAATAGTGAAAATGATGTTTCAGACTCAGTTTGCGGTTATTTTGAAGTTTTGTGTTGACAGTCAAATGCGGTTTACCAAACAATTGCAGTTCACTATTGTGCATGCGGTGTTTCTGACCGTTGCGGTTTTTCCTATGACAAATGTGGTTTTTCAATACACTTGCAGTACTAAATATGGACTCTGCAAAACATAAATTTTCTAGTAGACACTTGCGGCTCAAAAATTAACAGATGTGGTTTACATGCACACATGCGACTCAAAATATGATAGTTGCGGCTTGTAATATCTAGATTGTGAATGATGAATGTTTTTTACAGACACATGCAACATTTCCCCTAACAAATGTGACTCGCTTATACAGATGCAGCATTAAAACTAACAGTTATGACTCATTTTTTGATAGTTGAATTTTTTTCGAAAGTTGTTTTGACTAAATTCGTGTTTTGATCAAGATTTTGGTGAAGACAGCAGAAAATAAACACAACAATCAATGTATTTTCAGTTTGTGATGATAGAACTATTAAGAATAAAAAAAAATTTACAACCTAGCCTTTTTTAGATAATACTTGTTGAGTTCTTACTTGGATTTCTCTAGCTACACATATTTATGGCAAATGACTAGTAGCTTGACCCCACTAGCTCCCCTTCATGACACTCACTTATATGGGGTAGACAAGCTATTGTACCCATGAAACTCCCATGGCATACATCTCAATTCCACACATAAATCATAAGAATGTAAGATGGCTTCACATGGCTGACCCTGCTACACCAACAAGTAGGTAGGATTTTGGTAAATCTACAAAAAGGTATTTAATAAGGGAATTTCATTCATGGGGAACTATCCAACATTGGCAAGAGTCCATTTCTGTCCATCTCGTCAGAATAGTGAGCATGATTTCTGGGATTTGTCCAGAAATCTATTTTTATATACTAGGTGGAAGTCGCTTGGTTTTAGCGTGTTATCGATCTGAGTCATCTTGGGGTGAGTACTTGTTCCCACCAAGAGAGGCCCAAGTTCTAGAGTCAGTAACCATTTCTCTTACACCCAGGATCGAATGACTACACAAGGGGAGAGGATACTCCGATATACTACATCGTAATGGTGACAAATATGTGGAACTCACTAGACAAAGTAGGCAGTGATTCTTTTCATTCCAAACAATAGTTATCTATCTACCAAATAGAAAATTATTTTTAATCCACACAACAATTATCTATCTACCAAAAAAAAATCTTGCTAAATAAACAAAGACAAAGGCATTAGGTCCTGCATGCAAATTGATAGGTAGTTGATTGTTCTTGTCTTCGGCTTTCGTCCTGCAGAAAATATTGTCTTGGGTTTTGTTATTGTCTTCTATGCTTCATCCTGCAAACACTACGTTATTCCCTCTTAACACAACTAAAACAAACGTTAGCAAAAAATGAAAAATCACACAAAATCAATAAAATAAAATGCAGATGTACAGAAGTCAATAAAAAAAAGATGCGGCGTTTCGAGCCACCTATGTGGTTCAATGTTGACAGGCGAATGTGGTTCACGAATTTATTGATAGGCAGATGTAGTTCAAGACTTCATGAATGTTGTTCAGGATGATAGTTACGTCACTGTTTTTATTAGATGTGGCTCATAATACAAATGTATTGGTGTGTTGAACAAATGTGGTGCACCGTACGAAAAACCTGCAAAAAAGAAAAATGAAAAAAATGGAAAGACGAAAAGATGTGTGAAATTTGAAGCATGATTCACATCTGGTTCACCAAATGTAAGATAGAATTAAGATTTGGATTAAGATATTTACAAACTAGAATAAATGATGTTAATCACAATCTAACCAATTATTATCTAAATCAAACAACAAAGAAGGAATAAGTAAGCATAATAAACTAAACAAATTAACGGAAAGCTCTCACTGAATATGCGTTCACTCCTTTGAATTATCTTGATTGCTCTTCTCCATTTCACCTTTTTAGTATTCTTGCCCTCATATTTCTTAGTATTGATGCAAGCATAACTTCATCGAGTGTCTAAGAAAAATATCGAAGATAAGTTTCTTCTCAAAAGTGTATGATTTTGGGAGTAATGATTTCGGGAGGAGGAGTAATGATAATGACAAGCCATTTTATAGATTTTGGGTTTTCGAACGATCGGCTCAGATTGAAAGAGACATCGATGGACGAGATTGATGAATGCCATGTGATGTGAGTTGTATTTCAAATAGAACATGAGTTAGAAAAGACTGCAGGATAGAGACTAAGTTAGAATGTGAGTTAGAACACGAGTTCAAGATTTTAATCTCCAATTAAGAGTCTTTGAAAATAGAAAGAACAGAATTTGAATTTCAAAGAAAAAGTTAGAAGTTGAAGAATAATGCATTCGAATGCAAATAGGAGTTAATTGATTAAATAAAAATATTTAATTAATAAACACATCATGCATATGAGTTGGAACTAGTTAACTGACTAGTTGTGACAGAGAGTCCTCTCACTGAGATAACCAGATGTTGAATCCGACGATAACTGGAGAACTAAAAATAAATCTTGAGTTAGAAGGTGAGTGAATGACTTAGTCAACTGTTTGGTAGAAGAATGTGACATAAATAAATAAATATGAATTAAATGTTAATTTAATTCAACATTCAAAAAATGAAAGATTTAATTGAATAAATAAAGATCATTTATTTAATTTGACTGTTGTAAAGGTGGTATTAAATAAATTAAATAATAAATATTTAATTATAGTTGAAGTATGACAAAGGGTTAATTAAATAATGAATTATTTAATTAAGAAGGAAGAATTAATTAATTAGCGACATAATTAAACAAATATGATTTATCTAATTAATCAAAGTTGAATAAAGGTTATTTATGAATTAATGAAAAAGGGGTATTTAATTAATAGAGGAAATATGTGTTAGAAAGGTAATTAAATAATAAACATTATTTAATCATGACCATGGACTATAGAAAATTATGTCGAATGTGTACTCGGAGGCCTAGACCAATTTTCGGTGTTTACATGTGTAAATAAAAGTATATACATTTATACATATATATATATGCACACTTTTGGTATAATGTGTTTATTATATACTATTTTGCATGTACTCTTAGATGAATATATATTATATATATAGATATCGAATATATTCATACATTATCAACTTGTGATATATGTACATACCCAAAAATGGTCACAATTAATCAAGCCTATTAATTAATTAAATATAATTTATTTAATTAATAATCTCCTAAATTCATCTACATATAAATAAATTTAATTATTTGTTTATATTTTTCACTTTCTATATTCTTCTAATTTAATTAGATAAATAAAGTTATTTAATTATTATCATCTTCCTCTTAATTATTTAAATAGATTTCATAATTTATTTATATAAATTTTCACAAGTGTAAATTTACAATTTAAATGATAATTCTTTTCTCCACACAATTAAATATTCTTAATTATTTAATTAGAAGCTTTCTTTCCTCCATAATTAAATATTCTAAAATATTTAATTGGAAGCTTTCTTTCCTCTATAATTAAATATTCCAAAATATTTAGTTAGAAACTTTCTTCTTTTCATATTTAATTAAGTATTTTATATATTTAACTAAAGGACTTTTTATCATCTCACACATAATTAAATATTATTTATTTAAATTATCCAAGCTTCTATATTCATTGTCACATGTAATTAAATAGATTTATTTATTTAATTATATATTTTTCCTCAACTATCAACTAACTCTTCATAAATGAAGTGCACAAATGGCAACTTTCCTTCATTTTTGAATGGAAAAGGTTATGTAAGAGGAAACACCTCCCATCTTTCTCTTAGCCTTCCATCTTTTTCTCATCTTCTCCATCTCTCACCATTCATCTTGATAGATTTGAACTCAACCATTGATCTTGGCCAACGAGATTCTTGCCTCCGAAAATCTATAAATACAACCCTCTTGTGAGTTGAAAAGGATCCTAGATTTTGTTAATTTAGCATAATCATTATAGTTGCATTTGAATCAACATCTGACTATAATAATTTTCAAGTTTATTTCATAGCTTAAATCATATAGTAATAGACACACATGTTGCATAAAATCTCGTTCTCCTAAGTTGTCATTTCAACAAGCTACTGCTTACACCAACTGAGAGCCAGTAACTTGTATCAAATCCTTGGAGATAGAGGACAATGGAACACATTTGAAAGAGTTGTTGTTATTTAGAGTTTGCATTTGTCTTTTCTAAATTAGTTTCCTTTAATCTAATGTTTCATTGGTGTGTTAGTTTACTATTTAATTAGTTCACTTATTCTAATGAAACATTTTTGGTGCCCACCGTGGGGCCTTGCCCCATTTTTAATCCTTTTATTGTAGGTTTTCTGATAGGTGACAGATTGGAGCTTTGGCTTAGTGCATACAAGCCAAGGATTAGTGCACACAAGGTCTATTTTGGCACATACAACGACTGTTTTAGCTCATTCGTGGCCTTTTTTACCACATACACTAGTTCATCTAGCATATTTAATGATTGTTTTAGCACATTCCTGCCAGTTCCTTTAGTGCATTTATTGAGTTTTTCAGCACATTTACCAATTCTTTTAGTGCATACATGAGTGTAACAGAAAAAAATCCAGACTCCAACGCCATCCACTAATAGTGATTTTTCCATTCATTTTTAAAATAATATGAAGCAATCCTAGGCTAGTCACATAAATTTGGAATCAACCAATCTTAGGATAGTCACCAAACATCATTTTTGCTTGTTTAAAATGAATCCAATGTTTGTTGTGAAGAAAAAAATTCACTTAGCATAGAAAATTGTCATTTGGATCTAAAATTAACCATTTGTTTGTTTTGATTATTGGGTAATAGGTTTATGCTCTCCCCTTTACTTAGTGACCAAAACACCAGACTTACCATTTTCATTTTATGCAATTCATGTTTTATTACATCCTTTAGAAGGCCTTCCATAGTGGGAAAAAGTACTCACCCTACAGGAACGATCTAAATGGGAACAACCAAAGCTAGGTTTTCCAACCCACTCTAATCAAAAGTGAATTTTGGGGAAACCCATATTCAATGGAAGTGAGAATGATAACCATCCCCAAAATATTTGTTCTAAAGATTAGGAGGTCTCTTGATGGAGTTTATCTATTGTCGCGTCAAATGGATACCTTTACTAAGAACCATAGTGTAGAAAGACAACTGTGTCAGTATCCAAACATCATTTTAATCACAGTGCAAGGGGAGGGAAGAATCTGCATCCAAGACACTCACCATATAATTACCACGGATTTTTTGCTCAGGGGATCAAGAAATCTAACCTTGAGTACGCACCTGGAAAAGACAAAAACATAGGCACCCTCTAGGGGGTGACATGGCCGTGTGAGTTGATAGAAAGATTTGGGTTGTGGTTTCCATGATGACCTATTTGACAACTAAGAGTGAGTCTATTTGAAGTTCTTATTTTGTTCAATACCCATGAAAATCTCAAGAACATACACTCTTTGTTTAGATTTTAGGATTTACAAAAAAATTGTTTTCTACTATATGTTGTGTTTTTCACATTTAAATCAGATAAAGATCATCCAAAAGCATCAAAATGTTAAAAAATATTTGTCTTAGAATAATAATTGGATAGTTTAGCGCATCCCTGGTCTGTTTTGGTGCATTTATGCTCTGTTTCGATGTATTTATGCTTTGTTTATCGCATACATGCAACAGTCTAGCACATAGGTTGGATCTTCTAGCGCATCTGCATTTTGAATCTAGGTAATTTTATGACACCCAAGAATCTACCATCTTATTCTAGTCTTTCTCTATGCTCAAGGTTTGGAAGTTTGCAAATTTTGCCAAGAAGTCCCTAGAGAAGAAAATTAGGAAGCCAAAGAAATATCTCAATTATAAGAAATTGAAAAAGAGGAAATTTTTATACCAAATTCGAAAGGTCTTTCTTGAACACAAAACCTTTATTCATCGATATCACAACTTTGTTAGAGGTTTCACTGACGATTATGTTGTAGAACCATTATACTCACGATATTTCTTTCAAAGAAGAGCCCTTTCTCAAAGACATAATAATAGTTAGTGTATTCATCCCTCTTACATTCCCCAACCTACAATTATGTACGCTACTCGTCCCAATCAAATTTTGCAATAGAGAGCTTAGGGGACATTTAGGCATTTATCAAAATCCTTATTTTTGCAAAGGTATGATCAAACCTCACAAAGTGCAAAATCATTTTCACTTTTGATCTTTGGTTTAATTCCTACAAATAGGATCATCATCCTTTCAATTAGGGAATCATGAGCTAAATATTAGAAATATCATAATCCATATCAATAGAATCTCCATTCTATTATGACTTCTATCCATAAAAAATTATACTATTTCTTTCTTTTGATCAAAGTTAGTAGAAAATTGGCAAAAGCTTATGCCTGTGGTCACAAGATCTTGAAAGCACATAGAATGAGACAAAAGGGAAAGTACTTTAAGAAATATGGGAGGCACAAGATCTTGAAAGCACATAGAATGAGACAAAAGGGAAAGTACTTTAAGAAATATGGGAAATAAGAGTGATAGGGAAGAAAACCCCTTTCATAATTCAAATATTGAGGAGATAACGGAAGAAAAGCTCCAAGAAGTAGAGTAGGATCCCCAATTCCATACTCTCATGGAAAGAGTTTTAGAATGAAACAAGGAAAGATATTTCCTTTCACTAGCTAATCAAGGGGCTAAGTTACCTATTGATTTTAACATGGATGGGCTTAGAGAAAATCTTGAAGCCCCTCTTAATGATTTTAGTGCTCTTACTCAATAGATAAAAGCATTGCAAGGGAAAATATAGGAAATCCAAGGGGGTACAACAAAGAAGTATGTTTTTGATGATATCTATCCATATCCATTTGATAGGAGTCTTTAAATGATTCCTTTTCAAAAAAATTGGGAAATCCCTAAGTTTGATAGGTATAATGGGAAAATGGACCCCATTGAACATGTGAGGGATTTCTAAAATATGAGCTTCGAATTTGCTCATGAAGATACCTACTTAATGTGATTTTTTCCATGAAGTCCAGGTGGACAATCCATGGAGTGGATTTCCAAGATCACTCCCCACATCAGAACATTTGAGGAGTTAATAAATAAGTTCATATCGCAATAGTCCTACAATATCCAACACCAGATAACCATGCTTGATTTGTGTAAGGTGAAACAAAAGGTTGGGGAATCTTTCACTATATTTTTACAGAGATGGAGAAGGGTGTTTGCCAGATACTCCCTTCCTGTTCTTGAAATGGAAAAGACGAAGATCTTCATCGACAATTTGAAGCAAGAGATGAGTTATAGGCTAAACCTTCACTGTCCCCAATCATTTGAAAAATTTATTGAAATTGCAATTACTATTGAAGGTGCCTTGGTCAAGCATGGAATTCTAAAACTCGATAAAGAAGGTTCAAATTCCTACAGCAACAACAACACCAATAGTATTTTGGAATCAAAATAAAAATGTTGTGAACGATGGGGTAGTAGATGCTAACAACATGAATACAAATCTTGTTGTTCTCAATATATCGGGGGTTCAACATAGCAATAATGCTAGAAATTATAGTACCCAAGGAAATATTTCCAATCAAGGAAATGTGACCAATAATTGTGGAAATAATATTGGCAATAATCAAAATTCTAATGTGCCTAGATCTCAATTTTTCTCAAATTGATGGAGTTTTACTCCCTTGGGCCAATATTTGGAATCCATTCTTAAAGAACTATTAAATCAAAACACTATTACATTGCCACCACAAATAGATTATGAGTCTTGAGTTAAACCACCATCATGGAATGACTCACACTTTTGTGAATATTATAGATGTAAAGGTCATAAGACAAATAATTGCCAAGGGTTAAAGAATCTTGTTCAAGATTTGATTGATAATCATACCATCACGATTGAGGGACATAATGGAAATGATTACCATTAGGCATTCAAGGATCCTCTCCCCAATTATCAAAAAGGGGAATCTTCGGGTGACAAAGGCAAGAATGTTAATCATGTCTATGACGCCATTATCAATCATATTTATACAGATGATCAACAAATCAATGCTATCAGAATCAAAGGTAAGCAAGAATATTGAGAGGTCAATGCTACAACAAGGGGACAAGCCAAAATAATTATAAAAGGAAGTTCACACAAGGCGAAAATTCCCCCTCCAATTCAATATAATTTGGTTGATCAACTATGAAAAACATTGACCCAAATTTCTATCTTGGAGCTCTTAAAATTATCACCTACGTATAAGGACATTCTGGAGAGAGCACTTGTCGATACAACTATGTATCCTGATCTAGATATCAATAAATTTTAAGCCATGATGGGAAACTTGTCCTCATCCACATTTTTATCCTTCATTGAGAAATATGACTCATCCATGACCCATCCGCATAATTCATCACTTTACCTAGAGGTCATGGTTTATAAATCCCACATTAGACGTGTCCTAATAGATGGGGGAGCTTGATTAAACGTTTTTACTTTGAAATTGGTCCCTTCTTTGGGTTATTCAAAGAAATCTATAGATCCACAAAGGAAAATTACAATGAAGGCATATGATGATGAGGAGAGAGCTTCCAAAGGCCTCATCATGTTACCAATCAGAGTGGGACCTGTTGTGAATAATACCTTTTTTTCAGGTTCTAGATCGGGATCTATCCTATAACATACTCTTGGGTCACCCATGGATACATGAGATGCCATTTGTTCCATCCACTTATAATCAATGCTTGAAGTTTCCATATGATGGACATGAATTAACAATACCAACTGATCACATTAGTATTCAAACTTGTTCTAATCTAAGAGCAACTCAGAACACACTCATCCCATATAATAGAGAGGCTTTGGCCATCTCTACCTCCAAATACAATGAACAAGCATGAGAAATGATAAGTAATTTTGGTACCAAGCTAAAATTGAAAGATAATATGGTGGGAGGATATTCCTTATGTCTCTCTAATCTACCCATATCTCCAAGATCCCATGGTTAGCCATCAACATCCATACAACAGGCTACAAAAACTTTAGCCTTAGCTTTAGTTCCCATCACCAAGTTTTATGGAATATTTATCAAAGAAAATGAAATGGAAGATAGAGCTATCCTTGATTGTCTCTATAAAGATATAGAAGAATTAGTACAACATGTCAAGTTACCCATAGAGCAATATGGAAAAGGTTATGCAATAATGCAGCAAATGGGTTATGAAGGAAATGGCCCTATGGGAAAAAGAAAGGAGGGTATTGTTGAATCTATCCAACTGAAAACAATGCACCCAAAGGATAAGACTAGATTAGGATATGGTGAGGATACAAAGGAAGTAGCAAAAAGACCATCCAATGAGGAGTTAGCTGAAACAATTCTACAGATTCAAGAAAACAATTCTGACACTGTCTCCAATGAATATGAATGGGACACCATATTTGATGATAAATTCTGGAGGGATAAACAGGTGGATGTCATACAAAATTTCACACCCACATTCATGCAAGGGGAAAGCTCAAGGCCTTCGCTTGATTACATTCTACAAAGCAATCATTACTGAAGTGAGAACGATTCGATTCAAAGTGAGACAGAACATCAACAAGAGGATACCATCCTAGATATTTCCCATAACAAAGTTGATGATAGCATCATGACCCTAACCGCTAGTGATCTTACTCAGCCTAATGACCCATTTCCTTTGGTCTATCCCGAACTCATTGATTGGTAACAAATTGCACCAATGGATATCCCAACTTTTCCAAATGATGAAACTATCATAAACTTCCTTTGTTCATCCCAATCAGAAACAAGTTCCACCAGGGAGTCACAAGATCGAATTTTTCAATAGGAAAGTGCCAAGTTTCTTAGCTATGAAATTAATAACATAAAAGAAAGATCTAATGGTGAAAACCTAACAAAGGCAGTATTAGATCATTGAAAGAGAAAAATAAAAAGCGTATCTAATGGTGAAAACCTGTCAAAGGCACTGGAAGATGGGAAACTTGACACTCCCATAAAATTATCAGGAATGGTCTTCTATTCTAATAGAACTAACATCGTCAATAAATTTAGGTACTATAGAGAAACCTAAAATCTTGCAATTGGCCGCATCGTTAACAAAAGAGGAAATCCTAGGATTCACACAATTTCTCAAGAGCCAACAAATCAATTTTGCATGGTCCTATGTAGATATGCCTGGATTAGATCCAAATCTCATCATGCATCATCTATCTATCATGTCGGGGGAAAAACCTGTGAAGTATAAACTAAGAGAAAAGCATCTACATGTTGCATTATTGGTTATAAAGGAGTTAAAGAAGCTTTTAGATATTGGATGCATTCAGTCTATCAACTATGTGGAATGGAATTCCAATATCGTACCTGTATCAAGGCCAGATGGAAGAATCAAAATTTGTACAGATTTCAGGGATTTGAATAAGGCATGCCCTAAGGAATATTTCCCTCTACCAAATATAGATATGATCATAGAATTGACTGTTGGCCATGCTATGTACTCACTAATGGATGGATTTTCGGGATACAACCAGATAAATATTGCACCTAAAGATTAGGATAAAATAGTGTTCACATGTCCTTGGGGTACATATTGCTAGAATGAAAAATCGTTTGGACTCAAGAATGCAGGAGCTACTTATCAATGAGAAATGACTACCATTTTTCATGACATGATGGATGCATTCATGGAGGATTATTTTGATGATCTTTTAGCCAGATCATACACAAGAGAAGAAAATTTAGATATCCTATCTAAAAAATTTAACAGGATGGAAAAATTCAAAGTGAGACTTAATCCAAAGAAATGTGTCTTTGGGGTGAAATATGGAAAGCTTCTAGGATATATTGTGTTATCAAAGGGAATTGAGGTGGATCAAACAAAGGTACAAGAAATTCTCGGTATGCCACCACCAAGGAATATTAGTCAATTATGCTCATTACAGTGATGGTTGCAATCCATCAGGAGATTCATTGTATAATTGGTGTATACAAGTCTACCATTTACTCATCTCTTACATAGGAATGTTCCATTTAAATGTGAAGACAAATGTGAATTAACATTTGATCAAATAAAGCATTATCTAATGAGTCCACCAGTGCAAGGTGAATCACTCATTTATATATTTCAGCCACAGTGGTGTCCTTGGGAACATTATTGGCACAAAAGGACAACTGAGGAAAGGAGCGAGTGATATATTACATCAGTCAAACATTGACAAGCCATGAAGTAAAGTATACCTTCATTGAAAAAGCTTACCTAGCAGTAGTGTTCACCTCTCAAAAGTTGCGACACTACATGCTAGCTCATAAAATAAACCTTGTGGCTAAGATTGATCCAATCAAATATCTTCTAAGTAAGGAAAACTTAACTAGTAGGTTGGCTAAATGGGTCATGATCTTGAGTGAGTTTGACATTCATTATGTTGGAACTATGAAATTTTGACCATTTTATTCACCCTTGATGATTATTAGCCTCCCAAAAAGTTCATAAATATAGACACAAAAGTCCTCACATAACATCTTTCTACAAAATCCAGTTTAAATTTTTTCATAAAACCCCATAAATTTCATCTGGCATTGAAACATTGACATATGAAAATATTGGCATAAGTTGATGCAGGTCTCGTTGATGATAATATACATATCTTCAATATATCGGCGAGATATCAGATGGGTCATACCGATAAAGTTGTGCACTAGGAGAATGCGGGTTTGTATTACTTATTGGCAAGACAAAAAGTATTGACATGACGATGTAAGGTCATATCGAGCTAAGCTACTTTGTGCAGATTGGAGAAAAGTAAAGCCTATCGGGGAGACTTTGGCCATCGGAGAGAATTTTCAAAACACTGCCCGAAGCACTATTGGTCTTGCCGATAAAGAAAAAGGAGAACTCACTTGGTGAGACAAATGATGTCAGGGAGAGTTCAAAAGATCTTACCGACCCCTCAGGTTACACTAACAACAACTAAGCTTACAAAGATAAAGGATGTCAGGGAGACAATGTGCGTTGTCATACCAAAAATGAGGCATAGCAGAGAGACATGTCATCACGGGGAGATCTAAGAGACATAATAGTGAATATTATTTTGTCAGCAGAAAAATTTTCTTAGTCTCGGTGACATGAGTAAATAAAGAAAACATCTCATTGAGACAAAGTATATTCAGAGTAAGATAAAAAATTTTTTTCCTAATTCATTGAGTCTGAGAGATAGTTGTTTCAATGAAATTCATGGCGATATAAAGAGCGAAAGAGGAACTATCGAGGAGACTTGCGAACTTGGGGAAACTGCAAGATGTCTTGGTGGATGGATGAATGTTGAATAGGTAGATCAACCAAAGATTTGAAATATCTCACTGATATGAGCCTTGATCTGACAGTGAGAGTTTCAAAAAAACCTACAGCATTCATATCTCAGTAAAGACATTAATGGCACCACAAAGCATAGGATATTTTGTGTATCAGGGTATGATAAATTGAAATCATTGCCTCATAGAATTTAAAGCGAAAGAAAGCAAAGGAACTAACAGAGCAATTAAGGCATTCACCTGGCTTGACTCAACAAAAGTTTACAGTAAGTTTCTCTCCAAAACTCATAAAAATTTGAATTATAGAAGGCACTGTTTTAGGAAAACTAAAGGGAAGAAAACTCGGGGAGGGTAGCCAATCAAAAGAAAAAAGGTAGAATAATAAATTACAAACAAAAGGTACTAAAAGGAAGTTGAACTAGGACCTCATAAATGAGTTACCTAGTTCTTGACCTAGAGCTAGGCATTCTGCATAGCTCAAAGTAGAAGTTGACAAATTGGATGACAAATGCAAATTTATAGGGGATGTTTGGAATCTGATTAGGGGCTATGAGTTATTCATTTTCCACTATCATAGAAGAAATTGGTTTGAGCTGGTGTCCAATCCATGGAGGCTTAATTTAGGAAAAATTTTGTGCCCTAACATTTTTATTGATGTTGAACTCATAAAGATGCCAGCTCGACATTATGACTCGAAAAGAAAAGCTATATGTGATTTGTCAGGGAACCCGTTGATACATATATTTGGGAATGCAATTGCTGAGGTTTTCAGGATGGAAGGAATATGTAGTGAGATAGTAGTCAGCGAGGATCTCGATAGTAATTTTAGAAGGATGGGCACCATCTATAAAGGGTGGAGGTTGCCTTTGCATAGGTTTAGGTGTCATGGCAAGCCTATTCCAATGGAGGACAATGAGGGGCCACCCTATCATGTCGATCTCTTCGAACCTTACCTCAAATACACTTACTACTCGGTGGGATAGGTATTAGGGATGGAGGTACCTGAGCATATGGTGATTGTGCCCATGGGAATGACTGTAGACACTCAGTATCATAATTTCAGATCATTTGACTATGTTGCACACATTTTTAAAGAGCTGGATACAGGTTTGATGGCGATAAATAGTGGTGCTTTTGTTCTCCATCTCATAAATTACTCACTACTGCTGCATTTAGTGTTGTACTTTCAACAAGAGTTGGGTTTATGGCCCTAGGACCTGAGGATTTCACAATCCAACAAGGAAGGTAGGCCATTGCCTATTCAATTATGGACTTTTGTTTGGGACAACAGGTTTGCCAATTCAAATTTCCCACATTTTGAGGAATTCTTTGTGAAACCCTTGTATAGATTTTTCAACCATCCTTGTGATTTTTCTTTATCTAAAGAAGTGAAAATATTTCTTAGGCCTAGAGATTACAATGGACTAATTGATCATAACTGGGGGGATTGGTATTGTTTAGAGAATGCCACAATGATTAGGGTTTATGGCTTTGAGGATGCACCTCTCATTCTTCCTAGAACTGTCTCGGATAGAATTGCATACCTAGAAATTGTTAGGCAAATGGATTACTCCAATTTTATCAACTTAAGTTTATATGGGAAATAGGCCTTCATGCCCAACACGTTGTATTTTAGAGATTTCACTGTATTAGCCAAGGAAGGTTATGACTTGATTTTGGATAAATTGCTACACTATAACATGAGAAGAGCACCAATGAGAAAAAACTTTGATCCAGAAGGGTATATCCACGCTTCTAGATAAAAGAAAATTCCAAGGGTACCATCATGTGCCCTATAAATCTGATGACATAATTAGAAACCTAGATGCAGAGGAAGCTGAAATTGTGATTGAAAAACATCATCAAGAGTTGATGGATGTTGAATTGTTATCCTCCATTAAGGGGATATCAGAAGCAGATAGGCCACAAGGCTCATCTGGGAAAGTTTCAATAATGACGACTCAAGACTGTACCTATGTTGCCAGAGAAGCTGATGTTGAGGAAACCATGGATGTAGATATAAGGCATGAAGACTATAGGTCTTTCATAACTGATGATGAATTTATAAAGACCTCAAAATTTAAGACATTTTTATATAAGAAAAAAGGAAAAGAAATAAGGGGACAGGTTGAAAAATGTTACTTCAGGAAATGAGGATCAACTGTTGAAAAGCTTAAGAGATGAATTAGACAAGGAGATGATTAACATGACCCCTGAAAATGGAAGGGAGCTACTAGAAAAGGTAGGTGTTATGATTTTTCCAGGTTTGGATATGAACTCTGCATTAGTTTTTTATAGTTTCTTAAAAGATAGCAATGCCACCCACAAGCTAAGTATAGAGAAGGTGATAGAGGTATACACATGATCAAGATAAATCCCTGATGATGAGACATTAATGATTTGGGCCTTGTATCCTCCTCACAAAAAATCAAATTTTATTGACACTGAAAAGGCATTTGGACATGTCATGACCCTGAAGGCTGGGGAGGTTGATCCTATAGCAACTGCTGATATTGGGATAAATATAGCCAAGTTAAATAAGGCTCAAATCCAAGCATTGATAAGGGAAAGGGAGATGTATAAAATTGGTAATGAGAGGATGTTGAGAGAAAATGAACGCTTGAAAGACTTGGTAGGTGCTATAATAGAACCAACAAGGATGCTCACCCAAGGAGAGAGTTCATAGAAAAGGGACCATTGGGAAGGATCAACTCCATATTCTCAAGGAAAAGCAGATGCACTTGCTGAAATAATCAAAAGAAGGCAGGTTGTTCTAACCACTTGGTTAAATAGGCTCTGGGGAAAACATTCACAATTTGTGGATGCAATAAAGCAACACAGGAGAGTGGATAGTAGAATTTAGGAAAATATTGAGGAATTGGAACAAAAGGACACTCCTAGTAGTGAAGAGATTGAAAATGCCAACTGTATCGTGGACAGACATAGGGATTTCTTTGAAGAGTTGCAAGGAGATATGTAGGGATTGATAAAAGCCACCAAGGATAGATTGACCAAGCTATGGGATTATGAAAGGAAGATGAAAGAAGCGACTAAGAGGAAAAGTGAGTGTGAAACAATACTCCAAGAGATCTTGAAAGCAACCACTATATAGGATATGACATTGGATGAAGCGTGTGAGAAGAATGAGAGAATGATAATGATGGAGATTGTGGTCTGTGATGCGTTGGGGGATGCTAACACTCATGAGTGCTAGGATTATACAAAGCATATGTTTGTAGTCCATTTGTGGCTTAACAAGAATTAGTTAAATGGAGAATTGTAAAAAAAAATTATGTTTTAAACTATTTTGAAAAGGCGCGTCCTTTTGCAAACTAATTTATAAATATCCATTATTGGATAAATTAAAAGGGGGATAGAAGATAGAATTAAAAGGATAGATCACTGTAAGCATTATAATTTCAAGATGATATTCAAGGAGACTATGATGCATGTATGAATTTTGAAGGATCAAATAAAAGAAATTCAATATCATGGTGCCATTCTGGTATCAATTATTTTTTAAAGTTAACTGAGATATTATCAAGTTGTCTCCAAGGTTGATATTTCTTTGTTATGTAAATTGGCATATCAAGTATATTCTTAGTTTATCAGTACACATTTGTTGTATTTGTGTGGTGTTATTGGTTGGTTCTTTCAAGTAAAGATTAATTCCTTCAAGTCATTCACAGTAATCTAGAATTATCATTTGGATCATTAAGAAGAGTTTGATAATTACATTCCTACATGTTTATACAAGTTATAGACTAAATATCATATGCCAAATAATTAGAATCCCTACTAGATAGGGGTCATTATCTAAGACTTTCATTTTGACTCCATTTTTACCCAATAAGGCACTGGTCTCCCTTACTTTCACTACATTAGTTAATCCATTTCAATTTGACATCTCTTAATTAAGAATATTAATTCATATACCTTGATATTGAATATACAATTCGTACCAAATTAGGATCATATCTTTCCACTATTAGATTGCCATTTCTGGATAGTTGGATCAAGTAGGAAACATAAAATCAAAATTTTTGTTGCTCATATAGGTGCACCCACCTAGGTTTAGTAGAGCCTTAAGAGTATAGGGTTCAACCATATTAGTTGGCCTTGTCAATTGACCAAAAATGTAATAAGAGTGTAGCAACCTCTCATGGATCATTGAGACCAGCATTTTTGAGACCCAACAAATTGGTGACTCTATTGGGGAAGAAACTAGAGATTTGTCTGGTAGTAGATAGCCTTTCCATTCAAAGTCACTAGAGAAAGCCATAATTGGAATTTAAAAGAAATTGACTCCGCTGGGTAAGATAACCACAAAATATTTTATCACTTTTAGAAAAAAGTGGGTCGCTACTCTGAATGAACAAAAATATTGAAACTGATACAATAAAGTATAAATCATAAAGGAATCAACCTAGGGTTTAGACCATCATAGTTTCTCAGAACATGCAAGGAAGGAGATCATTGTACAAGGAGGGGGGGGTCATGATAATAGAGGAAAGTCAAATTAAAAAAACAATCAGGGCAAGAAAGTGTTTGATGAATTGGACACAACAATAAAAAACAAAGCATCAATGTTGTTGATGGAAACACACAATTCATGTGATACACTTGCAAATGAGGAGAGCCCATCTAAAGAAATCCATACTCTTGAAGGGAGGAGAAATCCTTCTCACCAAATAGACCTTGGGAAATTTGATGAGCACATGGTTGAATTTGAAACTAGGAAAAGGAGAGAATATGAAGATGAACAAAGAGAAACACTCTATGAGGGAGGTCTCGAGTATGAGACATTCGAAGAAAACCATGAATTTATGACACAAGATGAACAAGATACACAGTGGGAACAAATGAGGAAAAATGCAGAAAGATTGAGGGTTGATTATGAACAACTTCAAGCAATGGAAGAATTGAGAAAGATGAAGTTACACAAGGCTCAAAACAAAACATCAATAACTGAATCATCCAAATATACACCCCCCCATAAAAGCAATAATATGAAGCCACCAAGTTCCCCTCAAGCCCACCGAAATCAGCCTAGAAATAAATATAGGAACACTAATGCTCCACCACAACACCGAAATATTCAACCACCCCCTCATCAATAGTATGCACCCCCACAAGGCCCACAATGTATGGAAAATAACAACCCACTCTACCAACACCATCATTTTCAAAATCCCCCCCCACAATAAAAAACTATGATTACAAAATTTGATCTTGTTGGGTTTCAAATCTATCCTTACCCCCTGGATAACAATTTGAGGAACTTATTTCCTAAATTCACATGGAGTAATGTAGGTATAGCTGAGGAACATTTGAGAAATTTTAGGGCAGTCATTCAGGACTTAGACATGTAATATGTTGATGTACAAATGATGTTATTCATGATGTCATTAAATGAGGATGTCAGGAACTAGTTCAATAGTCTACCAACAACATCCATTTATTCCATTCAAGTATTTCATGACTAGTTTCTTCAACAATATGGAAATCAGTGTGCATCAAATTTTGCATTACATGAGTTAGTGCCAATTCAAAAATATCAGAATGAGTCAGCCTTTGATTTTAACCAAAGGTTTGTTAAATTACACAATAAAATACCTCAGGCATCCAAGTTGGCTGACCCTGTTGCCTTGAGTATCTATTTGAAAGCCTTTGACCTCAAGATAGGATATGAATTAACAAATAGAGGTCCTAAAAATCTTGTCGAGGCCCAAAAGATAGCCTTAACTATTAAGAACAACAGAAAAGCTTCAAGGATATTTTCTAAGAGGGGAAACTTTAGAGTTCCCCAATATGTTCCCCCAAATAGACAAGAGAACACATATAGGAATGAGAGACCGAGGATGCATGACATGTTTTAAAATACCAGTTGGAAGGATGGGAAGCCAATAGGTGATAGGCCAAGGAATAAGGAAACACCAGATCCTCTAAAAATAAAGGGAGCATATATGGTAGATAAGAGCCCATGGTGTTTAGTCTGTTATGCACCACATTCCCCAAGACATTGTGTAACAACTTAGTCAATACCGGAGGAAGATACACATGAAGATAATGGTGGTGAAGACCAAAATGTCTACCTAAATTCCCACACTCTTAACCCTTTGGAGCCAGAGTATGCATCTTTACAGGAGCGATATGAATACAATGTTGATCACCAAAAATACAACATTCACATAGTAGAGCAACATGTTTTTTTTGACCATCAAGCAAGTGATAATGAGAAAAATCCCCTTCTTGCATCAAGCCAGACAAATAGATGCAATATAAAAAGACCAAGTGAAGAGGATAGGAGAGAGTTCACAGAAAAGGGACCATTGGGAAGGATCAATTGCATATTCTCAAGGAAAAGTAGATGCACTTGTTGCAATAATCAAAAGAAGGCAGGTTGTTCTAACCACTTGGTTAAATAGGCTTTGGGGAAATAATTCACAAATTGTGGATGCAATAAAGGAACACAGGAGAGTGGATAGTAGAATTTAGGAAAATATTAAGGAATTGGAACAAAAGGACACACCTAGTAGTGAAGAGATTGAAAATTCCAACTGTATCATGGATAGACACATGGATTTCTTTGAGGAGTTGCAAGTAGATATGAAGGGATTGATAGAGGCTACTGAAGATAGAGTGACAAAGTTATGCAATTCTGAAAGGAAGATGAAAGAAGCGACTAAGTGGAAAAGTGAGTGTGAAACAATACTCCAAGAGATTTTGAAAACAACCACTATGGAGGATGTGACATTGGATGAAGCGTGCGAGAAGAATGAGCAAATGATAATGATGGAGAATGTGGTCTATGATGCATTGGGGGATGCTGACACTCATGAGTGCCAGGATTATACAGAGCATATGTCTACAGTCCATTTATGGCTTAACAAGAATTAGTTAAATGGAGAAGTTAAAATTTTTTATGTTTTAAATTTTTTTGAAAAGGCGCGTCCTTTTGCAAACTAATGTATAAATATCCATTATTGGATAAATTAAAGGGGGGATAAAATATAGAATTAATAGGATAGATCACTCCAAGCATTATATTTTTCAGGATGATATTCAAGGAAACTATGACACATATATAAATTTTGAAGGATCAAATGAAATAAATTCGATATTGTGGTGCCATTTTGGTATCACTTATTTGTTAAAATTAACTGAAATATTATCAAGTTGTCTCCAAGGTTGATATTTCGTTGTTATTTAAATTCACATATCAACTATATTCTCAGTTTATCAGTACACATTTGTTGTATTTGTGTGGTGTAATTGGTTGGTTCTTTCAAGCAATGACTAATTCCTTCAAGTCATTCACAATAATCTAGAATTATCATTTGGATCATTAAGAAGAGTTTGATAATTACATTCCTGCATGTTTATACAAGTTATAGACTAAATATCATATGCTAGATAATTATAATCCCTGCTAGATAGGGGTCATTTATCTAAAACTTTCATTTTGACTCCATTTTCACCCAATAAGGCACTGGTCTCCCTTACTTTCATTACATTAGTTTATTCATTTCAATTTGACATATCTTAATTAAGCATATTAATTCATATATCTTGATATTGCATTTACAATTCATACCAAATTAGGATCATATCTTTCCACTATTAGATTGCCATTTCTAGATAGTTGGATCAAGTAGGAAACATAAAATCAAAATCTATGTTGCTCATATAGGTGCACCCACCTATGTTTAGCAGAGCCTTAAGAGGAGAGGTTTCAACCATATTAGTTGGCCTTGTCAGTTGACCAAAAATGTAATAAGAGTGTGGCAACCTCTCATGGTTCATTGAGACCAGCATTTTTGAGACCCAACAAATTGGTGAGTCTATTGGGGAAGAAACTAGAGATTTCTCTAGTAGTAGACAACCTTTCCATACAAAGTCACTAGAGAAAACCATAATTGGAGTATGAAAGAAGTAGACTCCGCTGGGTAAGACAACCACAAAATCTTTTCTCACTTTTAGAAAAAAGTGCATGGTGACTCTAAATGAACAAAAACATTGAAACTGATACAATAAAGTATAAATCAAAAAGGAATCAACCTAGGGTTCAGACCATCACAGTTTCTCACAACATGCAAGGAAGGAGATCTTTGTACAAGGAGGGGGAGGGTCGTGATAATAAAGGAAAGTCAAAATACGAAAACAATTAGGGCAAGAAAATGTTTGATGAATTGGACACAACAACAAAAAACAAAGCATCAATGTTGTTGATGGAAACACACAATTCATATGATACACTTGCAAACGAGGAGATCCCATCTAAAGAGCTCCATACTCCTGAAGGCAAGAGAAATCCTTCTCACCAAATAGACCTTGGGAAATTTGATGAGCACATGGTTGAATTTGAATCTAGGAAAAGGAGATAATATGAAGATGAACAAAGAGCAACACTCTATGAGGGAGGTCTCAAGTATGAGACATTCGAAGAAAACCATGAATTTACGACACGAGATGAACAAGATACAGAGTGGGAACAAATGAAGGAAAATGTAGAAAGATTGAGGGTTGAGTATGAGCAACAACTTCAAGCAATGGAAGAATTGAGAAAGATGAAGTTACACAAGGCTCAAAACAAAACATCAGTAACTGAATCACCCAAATATACACCCCCCCATAAAAGCATTAATATGAAGCCACCAAGTTCCCCTCAAGCCCATCAAAATATGCCTAGAAATCAATATAGGAACACTAATGCTCCACCACAACACCAAAATATTCAACCACCCCCTCATCAATATTATGCACCCCCATAAGGCCCACAATGTATGGCAAATAACAACCCACTCTACCAACACCATCATTTCAAGATCCCCCCCCACAATACAAAACTATGATTAGACAATTTTATCTTGCTAGGTTTCAAATATATCCTTACCCCCTGGATAACAATTTGAGGAACTTAGTCCCTAAATTCAGTGGGAGTATTGCAGTTACTGCCGAGGAACATCTGAGAAATTTCAAGGTAGACATTGAGGACTTAGACATACAATATGAGGATGTACACATGAGGCTATTCATGATGTCATTAATTGAGGATGCCAGGGACTGGTTGAATTGTCTACCAACAACATCAATTTATTCCATTCAATTATTTCATGACCAGTTTCTTCAACAATATGGAAATTAGTGTGCATCGCATTTTGCATTACATGAGTTAGTGACAATTCAAAAACATCAGAATGGGTCAGCCTTTGATTTTAACCAAAGGTTTGTTAAATTACACAATAAAATACCTCAAGCATCCAAGTTGGATGACCCTGCTACCTTGAGTATCTATTTGAAAGCCTTTGACCCCAAGATAGGATATGAATTAACTAATAGAGGTCCTAGAAATCTGGCTGAGGCCCAAAAGATAGCCTTAACTATTGAGAATAACAAAAAATTTGTCGGATGTTTTCTAAGAGGGAAATCCCTAGAGTTCCCCAATATGTTCCCCCAAACAAATAAGAGAACACATATAGGAATGAGAGACCGAGGCTGCATGACATGCCTTAAAATACTAGTTGGAAGGATGAGAAGCTGGTAGGTGATAGGGCAAGGAATAAGGAAACACCGGATCCATTAAAAATAAAGGGAGCATATATGGTAGATAAGAGTCCATGGTGTTTAGGCTCTTATGCACCACATTCCCCAGAACATTGTGTAACAGCTTAGTCAATACCAGAGGAAAATACACATGAAGATGATGGTGGTGAAGACCAGAATGTCTACCTAACTTCCCACACTCTTAACCCTTTGGAGTCATAGTATGCATCTTCAGAGGAGGAGGGATATGAATACAATGTTGATCACCAAAAATAAAACATTCACATGGCAGAGCAGCATGTTTTTTCTGACCATGAAGCAAGTGATAATGAGAAAAATCCCCTTGTTGCATCAAGTCAAACTAATAGATGCAATATAAGAAGACCAAGTGAAGAGGAGATTAAAAGATTGACAATTGCAGCAGTAGAAGAAGCCAGAAGCAAATATCATTTGAGAAACAGAATAGTGAATAAAGATGAGGGTGTCCCAAGGGGGATATTTATAAAAAAATAAAAAGGCATCAGGTGAGACATCAAAAGGGACTAATGATAAACAACCAAATAAAAGAGAGCAGAAAGGACCCCCTAAGGAGGAAAGTAAGAAACCTCCCATTGAAAATAAAAAGCTAGATCAAATATCAAAACTAGAAAAGGAAGAAAATAAAGGAGAATGCACTGAACCTAAAATGGAAATCAAAGCTGAAGGTACATCCTTTGATTTTATACAAGCTCTATCTCAATTGAAAATGTATGTGCCATTAATTGAAATGATGAAAATCAAAGAATATAGGGAAAGTACCATACAACTAATTTCTAATGGAAACCAAAATATAAGCCATGGGAATAAAGAGGTCTCAGAGATAAATAATAAATCGAAAGAGATAAACATCCTAGAAGCCTGCCTAACGAACACACCACCAATTGACCCATTTTTTACCACTTTACTCATAAGCGGTAAACTAGTAAGAAATTGCATGATAGAATCGGGTGCTTCTATGAATATCATGCCAGTAGGGGTAATAAAGTAGCTTGGTTTATGGATAGATGTGGAAGGAGGTAAATTCTACGCCATGGATAGCAGGCCTGTCCCAGTTGTCAGAATCATGAAAGATGTGGAAGTCAAGTTGGAAACTTACCCACAACCCTCTTACACTATTTAAATAACTATAATTGACACACCACCCCAATTTGGGATGCTTCTATCGAGACAGTGGACTGTTGCAGTAGGAGGCAATGCATAGTTTGACTTGTCGTATGCCACCATACAAGTGAATGGAGAGGAGCTAAAATTGTATAGAGAACCTAGAATGAATCAAATTGTTGAGAATGCTCCTCGGGAACCACTAAATTGTTTATATGATGTTGATCTAGGGAGCTTTAGAGTGGAACTATCTCAACCTGAGTTGGAAAGAAAAGACCCAATTGATCAAAATATTTATGAAAATCAACAAGGAATATGGAAAATGTACTTTGATGGAGCTTGCAGCGAAAAGGGTAATGGCGCTAGTATAGTCTTCATATCTCCTGATGGTTTAACTTATAAATATTCATTCCTATTAGCATTTGAATGTAGAAACAATGTAGCAAAATATGAAGCTTTGTTGACTGGTCTGAATTTAGATGTTAAACACAAAATCAAAACCTTAATAGTTTTTGGAGATTCAAAACTAGTTGTATCTCATATCAGATCAAAGTATGTAGCAAAAAATAAAAGATTGAAATAGTACAAAAATGGGATATGGGATATAATTGAACTATTTGATGCCTTTTCCATTGATTGGGTGGACAGATCAAAGAACATCATGGTAGATTTCTTGGAAAATATAGCATTAAAACAAGATTATATTACATTAGTAGGAGTTTCCCAAGTAGAATTCAAAACAAGACCTGTAGTACCTAACAATGTATATAGTTGGTAGGTTTTCAATGATGACACTGAAATTTTGAAATTCCTTTAGTTTATAGACCAATATGAGGCTCAAGAAATTGATTTCAATGCCTTTGTGGAAGAAATAAATGGAGAAGAGACAGTATTTGGAAAGAAGGTCTTGCAACTTAAAACTAATAAACTTCCCAAGGGATTGGTAGCTTTGGAAAGAGTATATGATGGAAGTGATTGATCCCTTATGAAACAAACACTAGTCAAAAGGGAAGATATTGAAGAAGTAAACTTGGGGACTGAACTATCACCAAGGAAGGTGTATATTGGAAAAAAGATAAGCCCTACTGTCCGAAGAATGCTGATTTCATTATTAAGAGAATATAAACATGTGTTCGCATGGTCTTATGAAGACCTCAAGGCATATAGGGAGGATTTATTTCAGCATGAAATTCCACTGAAAGCATATGCAAAGCCATTTAGATAGGAATAGAGGCCCATTAACCACACTCTGGAACCAAAAATCCAGGAAGAATTGACCAAGCTTAGAGATGGAGGTATTATCAAACTTGTGAAGCACTCAACATGGGTATCAAACCTTATTCCTATTAGATAGAAAAATGGAGATATAAGACTGTGTGTAGATTTCAGAAATTTAAATATGGCATCTCTTATAGATAACTACCCACTGCCTAACATGGAAGCCATATTGCATAAGGTAACTGGATGTGAGTTACTGTCTATGATGGATAGTTTTTCTATTTATAACCAGGTTATGTTCAAAGAATGTGAGCAATATAAAACAACTTTCACAACCCCATGGGGAACATATGTACATGTGAGAATACCTTTTGGTCTCACTAATGTAGAAGAAACCTTTCAAAGGGCTATGGACTTAGCATTTTCTGATCTGATCAATGTTATAATGGTGGTGTATCAAGATGATCTCATGGCCTACTCAAAAATGGCTGAAGATCATATAGGGCACCTTGAAAAAATATTCATCAAAGCTTTAGAATATGGCATTAGTTTGAACCCTAAGAAATGTCATTTTGTTGTTACAGAGGGGAAGCTCTTAGGACACATTGTATCAAAAGAAGGAGTTAGGATAGATCCTGAGAGAGTTGAGGCTATAGATAAAGTTCCTATCCCTAAAAATGTGAAAGCCATCCAATCATTCTTTGGACAGATTAATTTTGTCAAGAGGTTTGTATCTAACTTTGTTGAGATTGTCAAACTCATATCAAGAATGTTAAAAAAGGGGCAAAGGGTTGAATGGACCCCAGAAGCATTAGAAGCCTTTGTATCCATTAAAAGAGCCATTAAGGAAGCCCCTATCCTCAAATCTCTTGATTTCATGAAACCTTTTCAAATATTTTCATTTGCCTCCCTACATACAATAACTGCTATCATGTTACAAAAAAATGAGGATAGTCATGAGCAACTTGTATCTTTCTTTAGTAAATCTTTATAGCGATCAGAATTGAATTATGACATAATGGAAAAACAAGCCTTTGCACTGGTAAAGGCCACATAATATTTTAGGTTGTATCTTGTTGGAGATAAAGTAATTGCATATGTCCCTCATGTAGTAGTCAAAGACATCTTGACACAATCAGAAGTGATAGGGAAGAGGTGCAAATGGATTAACAAAATTCAGGAATTTGATATGGAAATACAGATTACTAAATTGGTATGAGGCCAAGGATTGGCTAAATTGATGGCAGAAACAAACATTGAGGCAACCAAATTTGTAGTGTACAAAGAGAAGGAAATGCAATTGCAAGTATTGAACATACACCCCGGTACACAGACATTATGCATTACCTTAGGAATACAAAATTCCCAGAAGGACTTAGTGATAACTAGAAAAGAACTTTAAAACTTCAGTCTTCTAAATATGTATTTATAGAAGGAGATCTATTCTAGAAAAACAGAGATGGAATGCTGCTGTTATGTTTGGATGAATCACAGGCTGATCATGTTCTAAAAGAAATACATGAAGGAGTCTGTGGAGGGCATTATTTAGCAAATACAACTGCACATAAAATCTTCAGGGTAGGTTATTACTAGCCAAAAGTTTTCAATGATTCATTTTCATATGTCAAAAAGTGTGAGGCATGCCAAAATTTCTTAGGTAAAATGAAGTATGAGGGAGCTCTACCACTCAGACCTATGCAAGTTGAAGCCCCTTTTCACCAATGGGGGATTGATTTCTTTGGGGAGATACAAGATAAATCAAGTGGAGGACATAGGTGGATACTAGTGGCCACTGATTACTTCACCAAATGGGTGGAGGCAATCCCAACCAAGTAAGCAACAAGTAAAGTTGTGATTAGCTTTCTAATGGATAACATTATTACTAGATTTGGTACACCATTGAGGGTGATTGCAAATAATTGCATGTGTTTCAATTCTGATGAATTCAGGGAGCTTTGTAAGACATATGGTATCAATGTTTCTTATTCTGCCCCATATTATCCACAAGCTAATGGTCAGGCAGAATCTAACAATAAGAGTCTTTTAAAAATCATAAAAAGGATGTTCGGTAAGAACAGAAAAGCTTGGGATTCAAAGTTAAGGTTGGCTATATGGGCAAATAGAATTACCATCAAAAAGGAAATTGGGAAATCCCCATATGAATTATTCTATGGAACACAAGCTAGGATGCCTCTACAAAACTTATTGCCAGTGTACAAATTCATCCTTCAAGAGGATATAGATGTTCCTAAACCAATGGAGGAGAGAATGGTGTAACTTGTAGAACTTGATGAAATAAGGAGAATAGCTCAAAACCAGAACATGAAATTGCAAGCACAAATGAAATATTTGTTTGACAAAAAATAAAAAAGTAGAAAATTTGAAAAGGATGATCTAGTGTTGATGTGGAACACTAGATACCAAGAGAAGGGAAAACATGGAAAATTTGAGGCACTGTGGTTAGGACCTTTTGTTATTATTGGAAACCAAGGAGAGGATTCATATTATTTACAAAATATGAGTGGGCAAGAGCAGGAGTTTCCTGTGCATGGGCAATTTCTAAAGAACTTTTTTTCTTAAAAATCATAGAGGATCAAAGGTTGCCAGTGCATGGACAACATTTGAAGAAAAAATTCTCATAAAAAATTTCCATGCACATTAGTATAGGAAGTAAAGGATACAGGAAATTTCTAGTACATGGACAATCTTGGAAATCCTTATTTGATATTTCTCCATGTACAGTAGTTTAGGATCATTTTTTCCATCTCCACTTGCTCTTATCCATAATGTTTGGTCAACTCACCCATAAATCTGGATCCTTGTAATGATCTCACAATCATTCATCCCTAGATGGATCCACTCTTGGAACTGTGAAATTTTGGCCATTTTATTCACCCTTGATGATTATTAGCCTCCCAAAAAGTTCATAAATACAAACACAAAAGTCCTCATATAACATCTTTCTACAAAATCCGGTTTAAATTTTGTCACAAAACCCCATAAATTTCACCTGGCATTGAAACATTGACATATGAAAATATCGGCATAAGTTGATGCAAGTCTCATCGATGATAATATACATATCTTCAATATATCAGTGAGACATCAGACGGGTCATACCGATAAAGTTGTGCACTAGGAGAATGTGGGTTTGTATTACTTATCGGCAAGACAAAAAGTATCGGCATGACGATGTAAGGTCATATCGAGCTAAGTTACTTTGGGCTGATTGGAGAAAAGTAAAGCCTATTGGGAGAATTTGGTCATCAGAGAGAATTTTAAAAATACTACTCGAAGCGCTATTGGTGTTGCTGATAAAGCAAAAGGAGAACTCACTCGGTGAGATAGATGATGTCGGGGAGAGTTCAAAAGGTCTTACCGACCCCTTGGGTTACAGTGATGAAAACTAAACTTATGAAGATAAAGGATGTCGGGGAGATGATGTGCGTTGTCATATCGAAAAGGAGGCGTATCAGAGAGACATGTCATCACGAGGAGATCTAAGAGACATCATAGTGAATATTATTTTGTCGAAAAAAAATTTTTATTAGTCTCAGTGACATAAGTAAATAAAGCAAACATCTCAGTGAGACAAATTATATTCAGAGTAAGATAAAGAACTTTTGGCCCTATTCATTGAGTCTCAGAGATAGTTGTTTCAATGAAAGTCGTGGCGATATAAAGAGCGAAAGGAGAGACACTATTGAGGACACTTGCGAAGTTGGGGAAACTACAAGATGTCTTGGCAGATGGATGAATGTTGAACAGGCAGATTGACCAAAGATTTGAAATATCTCGCTGATATGAGCTTTGATGTGAGAACGAGAGTTTCAAAAAACCTATAGCATTCATATCTCGGTAAATACATTAATGGTGCCATGAAGCATAGGATATTTTGCGTATCAGGGTATGATCAATTGAAATCATTGCCTCACAAAATTCAAAGCAAAAGAAAGCAAAGGAACCAGCAAAGCAATTAAGGCATTCACCTGGCTTGAGTTGACAAAAGGTTATAGTAAGTTTCTCTCCAGAACTCATAAAAAATTGAATTATGGAAGGCACTATTTAAGGAAAACTAAAGGGAAGAAAACCCAGGGAGGGTAGCCAATCAAAAGCAAAAAGGCAGAAGACTGAATTACAAACAAAAGGTACTGAAAGGAAGCTAAATTAGGACCTCATAGATCATTTATCTGGTTCTGGACCTAGAGCTTGGTGTTCTTCACAACTCAAAGTGGAAGTTGACAAATTGGATGAAAAATGCAAATTTATAGGGGATGTTTGGACTCCAATTAGGGGCTATGAGTTATTCATTTTCCACTATCATAGAAGAAATAACTTTGAGTTGGTGTGCAATCCATGGAGGCTTAATTTAGGGAAATTGGTGTGCCCTAAAATTTTTGCTGATGTTGAACTAATAAAGATTCTAGCTAGACATTATGACCCAAAAAGCAAAGATATATGTGATTTGTCAGGGAACCCATTGATACATATATCTAGGAACGCAATTACTGAGGTTTTTAGGATGGAAGGAATATGCAGTGAGATAGTAGTCAGCGAGGATCTCGATAGTAAGTTCAGAAGGATGGGCACCATCTATAAAGGGTGGAGGTTGCCTTTGCACAGGATTAGGTGTCATGGCAAGCCTATTCCAATGGAGGATAGTGAGGGGCCACCCTATCATGTCGATCTCTTCAAACCTTACCTCAAATACACTTACTACACAGTGGGATAGGTATTAGGGATGGAAGTACTTGAGCATATGGTGATTGTGCCCATGGTAATTGTTGTAGACACTCAATATCATAATTCCAGATCATTTGACTATACTGCACACATTTTTAAGGAGCTCGATACTAGTTTGATGGCGATAAAGAGTGGTGCTTATGCTCTCCATCTTAGAAATTAATCACTACTAATACATTTAGTGTTGTAATTTAGACAAGAGTTGGGTTTATGGCCCCAGGAGCTAAGGATTTCACAATCGGACAAGGAAGGTAGGCCATTGCTTGTTCAATTATGAACTATTGTTTAGGACAGTAGGTTTGCCAATTGAAATTTCTTGCATTTTGAGGAATTCTTTGTGAAACCCTTGTATAGATTTTTCAGCCACCCTTGTGATTTTTCTTTATCCGAAGAAGTGAAAATATTTCTTAGGCCTAGAGATTACAATGGACCAATTGCCCATAATGGGGGGGATTGGTATTGTTTAGAGAATTCCACAATGATTAGGGTTTATGGCTTTCAGGATGCACCTTTCATTCTACCTAGAACTGTCCCGGATAGAATTGCATACCTATAAATTGTTAGGCAAATGGATTACTCCAATGTTATGAACTTAAGTTCATATGGGAAATAGGCCTTCATGCCCAACACATTATGTTTTAGTGATTTCACTATATTAGCCAAGGAAGGTTATGATTCGATTTTGGATAAATTGTTGCACTATAACATGAGAAGAGCACCAGTGAGAAAAAACTTTGATCTAAAAGGGTATATCCACTCTTCTAGACAAAAGATAAAATTTAGAGCGTGCCATCATGTGCCCTATAAGTCCAATGACATAATCAGAAACTTGGAGGCAGAGGAAGCTGAAATTGTGATTGAAAAACATATTCAGGAGTTGATGGATGCTGAATTGTTATCCTCCATTAAGGGGATATTAGAAGTAGATAGGCCAGATGGCTCATCTAGGAAAGTTCGAAGAATCAAGACTCAAGACTATACCTATGTTGCCAGAGAAGCTGATTTTGAGGAAACCATGGATGTAGATACAAGGCATGAAGACTATAGATCTTTCATATCTGATGATGAATCTATAAAGACCTCGAAATTTAAGACATTTTTATATAAGCAAAAAGGAAAAGAGATAAGGCGACAGGTTGACAATGTTACTCTAGGAAATGAGGATCAACTGTTGAAAAGCTTAAGAGATGAAGTAGACAAGGAGATGATTAACATGACCCCTGAAAAGGGAAGGGAGATGCTAGAAAAGGCAGGTGTTATGATTTTTCTAGGTTTGGATATGAACTTTGCATTAGTTTTTTATAGTTTCTTAAAAGATAACAATGCCAACCACAAGCTAAGCATAGAGAAGGTGATACAGGCATACACAAGATCAAGACATATCCCTAATGATGAGACATTAATGATTTGGGCCTTTTATCCTCCTCACAAAAAATCAATTGTTATTGACATTGAAAAGGAATTAGGACATGTCATGACCCTTAAGGCTAGGGAGGTTGATCCTATTGCAACTGCTGATATTGGGATAAATATAGCCAAGTTAAATAAGGCTCATATCCAAGCATTGATAAGGGAAAGGGAGATATATAAAACTGGTAATGAGAGGATGTTGAGAGAAAATGAATGCTTGAACGACTTCATAAGTGCTATAACAGAACCAACAAGGATGCTCACCCAAGGAGAGAGTTCATAGAAAAGGGACCATTTGAAAGGATCAACTGTATATTCTCAAGGAAAAGCAGATGCACTTGCTGCAATAATCAAAAGAAGGCAGGTTGTTCTAACCACTTGGTTAAATAGGCTCTGAGGAAAACATTCACAATTTGTGGATGCAATAAAGGAACACAAGAGAGTGGACAACATAATTCAAGAAAATATTGAGGAATCATAACAAAAGGACACTCCTAGTAGTGAAGAGATTGGAAATGCCAACTGTATCATGGATAGACACATGGATTTCTTTGAGGAGTTGCAAGGGGATATGCAGGGATTGATAGAGGCTACTGAAGATAGATTGACCAAGTTATGTGACGATGAAGGGAAGATGAAAGAAACAACTAAGTGGAAAAGTGACCGTGAAACAATACTCCAAGAGATGTTGAAAGCAGCCAGTATGGAGGATCTGACATTGGATGAAGCATGTGAGCAAAATGAGTGAATGATAATGATGGAGATTGTGGTTTGTGATGTGTTGGGGGATGCTGACACTCATGAGTGCCAAGATCATACAGAACATATGTCTGCAATCCATTTGTGGCTTAACAAGAATTAGTTAAATGGAGAATCTGTTAAAAAATTTTATGTTTTAAACATTTTTGAAAAGGCGCGTCCTTTTGCAAACTGATGTATAAAATTCATTATTAGATAAATTAAAAGGGGGATAGAATATAGAATTAATAGGATAGATCATTGTAAGCATTATATTTTCAATATGATATTCAAGGAGACTATGATGCATGTATAAATTTTGAAGGATCAAATGAAAGAAATTTGATATCATGGCACCATTCTGGTATCAATTATTTGTTAAAGTTAACTAAAATATTATCAAGTTTTCTCCAAGGTTGATATTTCTTTGTTATTTAAATTGAAATATCAAGTATATTCTCATTTTATTAGTACACATTTGTTGTATTTGTGTGGTGTGATTGGTTGGTTCTTTCAAGTAAAGATTAATTCCTTCAAGTCATTCATAGTAATCTGGAATTATCATTTGGATCATTAAGAAGAGTTTGATAATTACATTCCTACATGTTTATACGAGTTATAGACTAAATATCATATGCTAGATAATTAGAATCCCTGCCAGATAGGGGTCATTTATCTAAAACCTTCATTTTGACTCCATTTTTACCCAATAAGGCATTGGTCTCCCTTACTTTCATTACATTAGTTTATCCATTTCAATTTGACATCTCTTAATTAAGCATATTAATTCATATACCTTGATATTGCATATACAATTTCGTACCAAATTAGGATCATATCTTTCCACTATTAGATTTCCATTTATGGATAGTTGGATCAAGTAGGAAACATAAAATAAAAATTTGTGTTGCTCATATAGGTGCACTCGCCTAGGTTTAGTAGAGCCTTAAGAGTATAGGGTTCAACCATACTAGTTGGCCTTGTCAGTTGACCAAAAATGGAATAAGAGTGTGGAAACCTCTCATGGTTCATTGAGACCAGCTTTTTTGAGACCCAACACATTATGTGGATCAGAAAGATATAAAGGGACAAGTAATCACAGATCAGTTAGCAGAAGCACCAATGCCAGTAGAACATCCAATGCACGTTGATTTTCCTAACGTGGATGTATTCACAATAGCTATTAAGCAGTCATGGGAACTCTATTTTGATGGATCCTACACTCAACATGGCTCAGGGGCAGGGATTCTTTTCATTACCCCTCTAGGACATACAATTCCAAAATATTATCAGCTAATATTCCCTTGCACAAAAAACATAGCAAAATATGAGGCAGTGTTAATTAGCATGAGAATTGCAGTAGACTGGAAAATCATAGAACTATAAGTTTTTGGTGATTCACATGTTGTCATAAATCAAATCAATGATGAATATCAAACTAAGGATGACAAGTTAATTCCTTACAAAAGGATGGTGGACAATTTCAAGAAATACTTTGTTGATATCAAGTTCCTACAAATTCCACGTACCGATAATAAAGTTACAGATTCCATGGCTACAATCGCATCACTACTCCAGTTGTCAGAGAATCAAGCATGGTATGACTTCCTAGTGGAACAATTATTTTCTCCCACCTATGACAATCCAAAAACCCAAATCATTTTCCACTTAACCAGTTCTAATTCTCCCTTGTATGAGCAAATCTATACTTACCTAAAGAATAATATTCTACCTTTAGATTTCTCTGGAAATCAAAAAATGAATTTCATACGTCAATCCTCTTGTTACACTTTATTTTATGATGTCTTATACTGGTGTTGTCTTGATGGTACCCTCCTTAGATGTCTTGAACACAATGAATCAAAAAATGCCTTACAAGAGGTACATGGTGACATTTGTGGGACACACTCAAGTGGACTAACCTTAACCAAGAAACTTGTTAGAATGGGTTACTACTGGCCGACCATGGAGAAAGAATCATTCATCTTTGTTAAGAAATGTGCAAAATGTCAAATTCAAGGGAATCTCATTCATGCTCCTGCTTAGGAATTACAACCCTTCACCACAACATGGCCTTTTGCTCAGTGGGGATTGGATTTGGTTGGTAAGATGCATCCATCATCTTCAAATGGACATAAATTCATTATCACAACCACCAAGTATTTTACTAAGTGGATTGAAGTTGTTCCCCTAACAGCTATTACTGGTAAACAAATCTCCTCATTAATTTTGAACTATATCATATGTCGATATGGCATTCCCAACTCCATTATTACAGATAATGGAATACCTTTTAAAAATCAGGATGTTGATGAACTGTGTGAAATATTTCGTATCTAACTCAGGTTCTCCACACCTTATTACCCACAGGGAAATGGTCAAGCGGAAGCTTCGAAAAAAAATTCTAAATATTTTGAAGAAAACAGTGAATGAGGCAGGTCGTGATTAGCATGTCCAATTAAATCCAGCATTATGGGAATATAGAACAAGTATTCACACACCAATAGGTGCTACCCCATATGCTTTGGTCTATGCAGCAGAAGCTATTCTACCACTAGAAGTTAAGATTCCCTCGCTTTGAGTATCACTAAAGGGGCCAATAAATGACGAAGGTTGCAAAGTATCAAGGTTGCAAGAGCTGGAACTACTTGATGAATGGCATCAAACTGTAGTTAATCATTTAAACGGATATCAATAGATTGTGTCCCACAACTACAATCACAAAGTAAAACCATGAGCTTTTCAGGTGGGTGACTTGGTTCTCAAGTAAAACCCTCATAATCAGCAGGATTGGGAAAAGAAAGGCAAGTTCAAGCCTAATTGGTTGGGTCTGTTCGTTATCATTGCAACATATGGATCAGGTGCATATTAGTTTTCAACATTAGAAGGGGACCTGTTTGAAGATCGGACTAACAAAATTCACCTAAAGAAGTTTCATGCCTAAAAATATCAAAAACAATATAAAAAGTCCTAAAAAATATCAAAAACAATATAAAGAGTCCTGAAAAAATTCTAAAAAACTGGAAAAATGTGTCAATATGGTGAAAACCTGGCAAACAGGCATCTTTTGACATAGCAAAAATACTATAAAAAAAAAAGAGCAAAAATACAAAAAAATCGAGCAAAAATACAAAAAAAATAAAAAGAGCAAATATACAAAATAATTCAAAAAGAGAAAACATACAAAAAAATCAAAAAGAGAAAAAAATCGTTGCCTTCATGAAAACCTGGCAAACAAGCTTCTTGGTAAAAACAAAAAAATCATTAAATCAAGAAAAAGTGCAATAAAAACAAATGGTGAAAACCTGGAAAACATAAATTATTTATGATTTGTTTGGCTCTCTCTCATCTATTAGGATACATTTTATATATCCATCTTTCATCATCATCACATACATGCTTGTCCATCACATCTACATCATGTATCCCAACATTTCTTTGAATGGCAAGGATTTCATCATGGCTTGATGATTAATATTATCCTTAGTAGTAGTTGTGTCCAAACAAGAATAAGAGTGCAGGGTCATTGGGGGAAATTCACTTCTTGGAGATTTTTCTATACAAACAACAACATATGTTGAGCATTAGCATATTGGAAACAACAAACTTTTCCATTCAAAACTGGGCCTAAACAACCTTTTTGACAGAAAACTGAAACAAATAAGATGATCTTAATCTGAATAAAATGAATGATAAACTTAAAGCATAAATTGAATTGTTGTTTTGACATTTGATGACATCATATCTTTGGAGTGGTTCAATGATGTACTGAACTAGAATCACATGGAAGGAGTATGATTTTTCTTTGCTTGTTGTCTATAAGCTAATCACTAGTATTGTGCAAATTTGTCATGGGACATTCTCTACAATGTATCATTGATGAGATTTCAGAATTTGCATAGGAAAATGATTAACTTTTATCTATTTCTGCAAACAATACTCAGGTCATCTTGGTTCAATTATACCTCGATTCTTGTATTAACTTGATACATCAAATATCATGAAAGTAGTACTTAGGTATTCATTGGTGCTAATATCCCCTTTGATGCTTGTAATAACTTTCAACATATCAAAAGTCTCAATGATGAAAATTACGCACAACATTAGCTCATGGAATGACAAACATGAGAATGGTTCATTAATACATTGTAGAATTGCATGATTCATTTAGATTTGTATTTTCGGTTGTATAATAGATTTTTTGAGGTTGGTAAAATTTTCATATATCTTTTAAGGCAACAATTGAGTACACTTGGACATTTATTGCATCTCATTACATTATCATTTGTTGCATCTCTTTTCATCCTAACTATTCATTTAGGTTATCATTATCATTTCATTTCCATTCTCACATAATTCATTTCATTATCATTATTATCATTATTATCATTATCATCAATATTAGGTTTCATTTAGTTCATCATGATCCATCTTTTATATCATTTTCACATCATGTGAATATCATTCATTAGTGCATATTATTTCATTAATTATTCATCTCACTTATATCATTTCATAACATTTTCATTATCATTCATTTCACATCATCTACATACATCAATAAAAGAGGATACATCCATTTTATTCATTACATACATCATATAGGAAAATCATTTAAATGGCATCACATCATCATGTTAGAAATCATTTTCATCATAAAGCATGTTACATCATACCATCATTGCATCATCATCATAAGAATCATACACTGCATAAAATAAAAACATCATCATTTGTAATTCATATCAAAATACATATAATCATCATTATAGCAACCACCAAAGCATATAGAAATAAAATTCATAAATAGATCCATAATACATACATATCAAATCACCACTGTATATCATAAATATCATCAAAACAAATATCCAAGTGTACAGGGATATCAAATGTTTTAACAAGATATATCAAATAGAATGGTGTGATGTATCAATAACTCATCACTGAGGGGCATCCGGATGTGGAACATGGCTACTACTGTCTCTTGAGGCAGTAGGTCTCACTAGATCTCTGCTGCTAAAAGCCCCGATCTCTCGTCTGACCAACTATCCCACACTCCTGGTGGCACTCCTGGTATGACTACATGAGTGAGTTTGTGAACGGGTACTTGACTGTGTATATGCAATCCTCTACTTAAGTGGCACTACCTCAAAATATCTCATCCTATAATACTTTGTGTGTCGAGTAGTCTCTATTCCCTCTTCCATAGCCTCTGCTATGGATGTGATCTCAACTAACCTAAGGAGTCTCTCTTCTACTCCCTAAAACTATCTCGCTCTATTATAAGCTGAGCTACCTATGGGTCTGGAGGTGGTGGTTGTACGATCTGTGCTTGTCACTAACTGATGGTGACTTATTCCTGTGCTAGCTAACTCTAAAGAGTCTGAACCTCTACCTGCAAGTTGTCTACCTATCCCTGAGAAGGAGACCTAATCATAATACATGCAGCTGACGTACTTAGCTGGTCCACCACTCTCGAAGTCTGAGGCCTCATCCTAAAAGGAACATCAAAAAATAATCTTTGTCCACCCCCACCACCTGCGTCATTCCCGTCATCCTCACTGTCATGGAAGCTATTTGTCTCATCCTCCTCATCACTCTCCTCATCCACCTCCATCGCCACCCCACCTATATCATCTGCCTATGGCTGCTTGGCTTGTGCCCCTACCTACCCTACCTGCCCTGCCTGTGTCTATGCCTGTCGTCATGCCCATCCAAGAACTGGCCCACCTAACAGTGGGGTAGGCTCATATGGAGTGGTAAGCCTCAAAAAATGATGTGCATAAAAGTAAGTAGAATAATCATCTATCATATGGGAATCTATAACCTTAAGATCTATCACCCAAAACTATGGTTGTAAATCCATATACTCAACCCTGGCTACATCAAACATAATAAATGGCCCCCACTTAGCAACATCCTCGTGGCATCTAGCATAGTGTGCCACTCCTTCTGACATCATCTATACCCTACCATACTACCTCAGTACTCTCATAACCAAAAAACACTCTGATAAAAGGAGTACGACCAATCATATATCTGGCTATCCCACAGTAAGGAAACTCTATGTCATCCTCATCCCAGGGCTCATAGTCAAGATACAATCTCCAAATGATAGTATCCATGTCATCCAATATCCTCCGCCAGTACTCTAACTTGCCCAACATCAGCTAGACAAGGGGAGCTATGTAAGCATAAATGTATGGGGTAGCCCAATGGATGATCTCTTTGAACAATGGGGTGAGTGATAGAAAAGTGCTCCCATGCCCAAATCTATAACATAATAAATCTAGCTGAAATACTCTTCCCATCGTGTACACCACCTGATGAAGATCATGGTACAAATGGGAAAGCATGCATGAACTCCATGCATATCTAGTCTGATGGAGGAGCATGTCCTCTAGAATCTGACCCTAGCCTACTAATAGTCGCTTTGACCTATGATCAGGACAAAGGAATCCACCAATGAGATCGACTAGAACTGATGGCAAAGGGGCATATCCTTGTACCATATCCCTTCATGCAATATCATATCTACCTGCATGAGGATCCTGAAACACTCTTCACAAGGCATTTATCCCCCAATCTCCTTGTGATCATAGATCACAAGCTCACCAACTACTGGGATGCCCAGAATCCTATAGAAATCCTCTAGTGTCACTATAATCTCTCTCGTCAGCAAGTGAAAGGTATTATGCTCACTATGCCATCTCTCAGCTAGTGTGGTCAATAGTGCCTTGCTGACCCTATACTATGGGATCCTAAGCAGAGAACCCAACCCATATCTCTGGATGAGATAGTCTAGGTATCATATCCCATGTACGAGGAAATTTCTCTCTGATCTGGAGGATATTAAAATCCTCCTATAACATCAATCCCATCCAAATCACATCAATCAACAAGGCGTAAGGAGAAATAATAAAGCAAATCATGTTAAATCAACTTAATCAAATCAATATCAAATCTATCTTTACTATTTATCTTTTCAAATAGGGAAAGAAAATTTATCACATCATTTTTACTATTTTTTCTTCAAGCAGGAAGGAAAATTTATCATTTTCTACTATTCTTTTTTTATTCAAACATGGAAACAAATTTAATAGCTAATCGGCTTAAACATCAATATCATTTACTAGTTGTCTTTCAATTGGGAAAGAAAACTTATCCAATCATTACTATTTATGTTTCAAACGGGAAAGCAAATTTATCAGAATTATTACTATTTTTTCTTCAAACACAAAGACAAATTTATCAAAATAGGTTAATTTATCCTTGATGTTATTCAAAAGCGTAAAATCAGTTCGCTAATCTAGCAACAATCATCAAGAAATCATCACATTCAAAAGTTCAAATCGGCAAAATTTCATGGATGTGCTAAAATAGTTCATCAATGTGCTAAATCACCAATGCACTACTTTATCCATGGATGTGCTAAAACAGAGGTTAAATATGCTATTTCAACAAAGCACTAATCTATCAAACCTAAGCACTATTTGAACAATGTATGCACCATTCTGGAAAATGCACTAATCTAATCATGGATGCACTAATCTATCCATTGATGTGCTAATATACAAACCTATGCACTAAAACAACATTTCTTTCCACAGGGATGGATGCGCTAAACTAAGGCTCGCATGCGCTAAAATAGAACTTCAAAAATCCTAAACAAATGAAAAAATATTCAAAAATGTGATTTAAATTCATGAAGGAGGATCAGATCAACTTATCGGAGGTCCATACACAGCTGGTCTCTGATGACAATAGGCTCGCTTGGATCGATGGTGCTCATAATGGATCAGCATCTCAAAAATTCTTCTCATAGCTTTAAAAACTAGAAAAGGCTGCTATTCAAATGATAATGACTTTTAACCTTTTCCACCTTTTAAAGGGGTAAAAAAGAGGGGTTATTTTTATTTTTACTATGCGAAGCACTATTTCGAGAGCTAAATCGATAGTTTTTCTCCAAAAATCATCTCCATTCTTTCAAATCATCATCATCCTCAATCGAATCACGCGATTTATCTCTCAAAGGGGCATATAGCATCAATCAATTTTCAAGGTCAAGGGCAAAATTCTTTGAAGCAATGCATAAAACACATCACTTCAAAGAGGGGCAAAATGTACACACCCAAAAATGGTCACAGTTAATCAAGATTGTTAATTAATTAAATATAATTTATTTAATTGATAATCTTCTAAATTCATCTAGATATAAATAAATTTAATTAATTGTTTATATCGTTCACTTTCTATATTCTTCTAATTTAATTAGATAAATAAATTTTTTAATTATTATCATCTTCATCTTTATTAATTAAATAGATTTCACAATTTATTTATATTAATTATCACAAGTTTAAATTTACAATTTAAATGATAATTCTTTTCTCCACACGATTAAATATTCTTAAATATTTAATTAGAAGCTTTCTTTCCTCCATAATTAAATAGTCCAAAATATTTAATTAGAAACTTTCTTCTTTTCATATTTAATTAAGTATATTATATATTCAATTAAATCACTTTTTATCATCGCACATATAATTAAATATTATTTATTTAAATTATGGAAGTTTCTAAATTCATTGTCACATGTAATTAAATAAATTTATTTATTTAATTATAGATTTTTCCTCAACTATCAACTAACTCTTCATAAATGAAGTGCACAAATGACAACTTTCCTTCATTTTTGAATGGAAAAGGTTGTGTAAGAGGAAACATCTCCCATATTTCTCTCAACCTTCCATCTTTTTCTCAACTTCTACATCTCTCACCGTTCATCTTGACAGGTTTGAACTCAACCGTTGATCTTGGCCAACTAGATTCTTGCCTTCAAAAATCTATAAATACTATTGGGAAATTGTTACCTCAACATTCTGGTTTCCCCTTGTTGACTTGGCCGTTTTCTTCATTTTTTGGCCTTTACTACCATACCGCAGAGGACTCCTTGGAGGTGGCGCGGTTGCATGGTGTGTGGCTAAGGTGGACAGGTTCGGTGGTTACTACACGACTTGTTTTCTAAGCCATGGTGGGCACGGTAAAACCATTGTTGGTTTGAGGCAGCGGCTTTGTTTGGTCTTGGTGGTTACCACGGTACTATAGGCAGTGGGTTGACTCACCGCAGTACCATGGTGAGACCGCTTGCGGTCAGGTCTGGCGGTTCCTGCCATACCGTGGCAAGCACTTTGGCTAACCGCGGTAAGACCGCCAACGACCTGGCTGGCATTACCACCATACCGCGATCAATAAAGCCAAGCCTAGTGGTAGCGTAGTGGAGTCCGAAGGCGATCTTGAATTGGTTTACTACCATACCGCGAGGTGGGTTCGACTGGGCTACAATAGCGCGGTAGGAGCTTAGATGAGCTCGGGGTAGAGTTTGACCGAGTTGGACTCGGTGTTAGAGCAGCAAGAAAATGGTAGGGCGACACGTGGTAGGTTGGCAGCTTCTAGTTGGCTGAAGGAAATGAAAGGTTGAGCTTGGTGAAGTCTTGGGCCAGAGCTCGAGGGAGCTCGGATGGCCTACTACCATACTGTGAGGTGAGACAGATAGGGCAGCGGTAGTGCGGTAGATGGCGAGGTGAGCTCGGGCGAACTCACCACCATACTGCAGTTCAGTCGACTAAACTCAACGGTAATGCGGTAGGAGCTCAGTTGACTGAGCTTGACTGAGATGGACCGAGAGTCAAACTGGGGCTGGTTTAATGAGTGGGTGGCTCAATGCATCTTCATGGTCAGTGCACGTTATTAGGGAATGGTTGTGCTTGTAGGTAGGATAACTATTATCCTATATGACCATTGCCTACAAAGATGAGTAATATGAGAGAGAGGCTACGAGTGTTTGAGTTGCTCTATACTAAAAACTTTGACTCTCGGATCTGGTATGATGTGAACCTGTGAGGCCAAGAGGCTGGGCTAGCTATGAAGCTAATTATGACAGTCTTGTGAGAGGAGATGAAGGGAATCTACATAGTATGTCACTTGGGTGACATTGTAACTATGTGAAGATTTTGGTTTTAGTGTTGCCTCTATCTTTCTCCAGATGAACAAGATGTAATATCCTGAAGAGCGTAGCTCTGGTCTTGTATTGTAACCATTTTAGTTACTGAATAATACATGTGAGACGAATATTTTGGAGATGGGGTTTTCTACTTGAAAAGGTTTTCCCCACATATATTTGTGTGTTCATAGTTTTGTCTTTCATGGTTATCTGTTTATAGTGAATTTATTTCTTATTTGCATCCACTTCTCTCAGAGGATCAATGGGGGATCAACTGTGCCTATTTCCTCTTTATGGCATGGTTGGTTGTGTCTTTGTGGTGATTTTGAATTGAAATCACTAAGGCATTGCTATCTTAGATGCATATCTTAATGATAGAACTATATCCATATCCCCAATAAGAGGTATCAGAGCTAGTAGCTTGTTGCTCGTGATACCAACAAGTGGTATAAGAGCATGTTTTGCTAAAGTTTTGGGTATTTCTCTTGTGAAGATTTCTTAGCCTGGCAAGCTTGAGGAAGTATGGAGAAATCAGTTGGTGATTGATCCTTCGATGAGTGGAAGTGTGTGCTTCATTTATTCAACACACAGGTTTGAAAGACGTTGGAGATGACTGGAGTTGGTCATGTTGTGGCAACATGGTCTGAGGCTTCTGGCTCACAGCAAAGTTCCTGCTACAAAGGGCATGAGATATTTTTCATGGTTGAGCTGCAGTGAAGCGTGGTGTTCATGCTAGGTATCTGTGTGAGAGGCTCCCTAGTGGTATGGACTTGCTTGTGTTTCTCATTAGCTATGTAGATTTGTGCTTGTGCTGGGTGTTTTTTGACTTAGCACTGAAGGCAATTTCTCTAGTGCTCTAATTGCATGGAGGCTATGAAGTGACCTTGGTGGTCTGCAACTTCTAGATAGCCCAGTTCTCCCTTTTGCTTGTGCATGATAGTGGTGTTAGAAATAATCTAAAATGGACCTGTTGTTCCTATGTGTTTGTGTCTTACACTTGCATGGTTTTAGATTCATGTCTTTGGCTTTGGAGGTTTTGTGTAGATTTTCCTAAAAAGTATATGATGCATGTTCATGTTTATTATCATTGTTTTGGTTAACTATGATGGTTGTGTGCAGACTCCTGAGTCATCCAAATGAGCAGTGAATATGGAGATGCATGGGTGTTTTATAAACACTATGGTTTTGCAGGTTTTACACGGTCAAGGAAAACTTGCATTGTGTGGAGTTGATGTCTGCTATTTTCTAGACCCTGGCTTCTGGGGTGTCATTGGATGAGATAGTTTGCAGTTCGACATTTTTTGAGGAGGTGTGATGTCTTCTCTACATGGGAGTGTTGGTATGTGTTTTTCATTCAAAATTATTGTGGTATGATTTGATGGTTTCCTAGACTATGGTGCTTGAGTTGTGGATGTGGCTAGAAAATTAGATCTCTTGTTGATATCGTGTTTGAGTCATGCTTGTCTACTTTGGTTGTTCTCTTTGATTATCTCAGTTTTGCAAGGTTTACATTTGGTTGCATCCACAATTTGTGCAATGTTGTGGGCTGTCCTTACCTACATGTTTGTTGTGGGACAACTCGGAAGTGTACTATCAATATCCATGAGGTTGTAATTGTGTTGTGCAGATATTAGCTAACCTTGTCTGTGGTCACTTGTGCATTGGTGTGGCTATTTTGAGATGAGAGGAGGAATGGTGTTTTAGTATTGAATATTTAGTGATGGGGATCTAAAGCATGTGCATCATGTTGTCATGAAGAGCTAGGTACACTGGCATAATGTAAGCTTTTGATAGTGATGGGGTGGTCAGTCATGGTGCCTGGAGAGCTCGGTGTCATAGTTCAGTGGGAGCTTTAGCAATGACTAGTTCTCTTCTTTGGTGTAGCATTTTCTGAGTTCTTTTACATCTACATGGTCACTATTTGAAGATGTACAACATATTGGAGCCATGAAGGACCTTGGTAGTCTTTGGCTGAGATGCTGGTGGTGCTTGATAGGTGATGTTGGTTTAGAGTTTGTTTGCTTTATGCCATGGAATACTCTTGCTTGTGCATTAGAGTTTCGGCATACTGATTTGCTCTTAAGACCATGGATAGTTCACTTGAAGCATGGTATCTCCTATGGGGATGTGTAGATCATGGTGTCATGATAAGGCTTTTGAAGCTTTGACAGTGGTCTAGGGTTTTCTCTTTGTTTTGAGTGCATTGTTCATATGTTGGAGGACTTCATGTTTATTGCAGCAATGCAGTTTGGAGTTAGCATGAGATGACAAGATGCTGATACTCATGGGTGCATGGAGAATAAGGTGAGGCTGAAATTATTATGAGAATGTTGTTGTTACAACTGAAAGTCCATGAAGCCTGCACCTTGGTTTAATATGAGTTCAACAAAGACCATAAAGGAGATTTCTCTTAGGTGAGTTCCTTTGGCTTGTATATCTTGGATGAGAGCATGTTTCTCTTTTCTTCTTGGTCTGCTCGGTAGTAGTGTTCCTGTGAAAGGTATCTACCCATTATACTTTTCAGGTGTGTTATGTTTTATCTTTCATTGGTATGAATCTTTATTTTTAAGATTCTAGAGGATTCATAATGGAAGATGGAAAGCATGGTTGATCTCCTTGTGCTTTTGAGGACTAACAGGAGATGGTTATATGGGTAAGTCTAATCTTCTTTGAGGTGCTTACATCCATGGCTTTGTTGGATGTTTTTAAGTCTTTTCCTTTGGGATGTGAAGAAGATCATTCTTGTCACAGCTTGCATTTAGAAATGTGTGCAGAAGGTGGCTACATGGTCTGATTTGCAATTTCTCTCTAATCTGGTCTTGTTCTTCCTGATTGTTCTTTTGACTTTAGATGTGAGTTACCTTTGTGGTGTTGATTTGGTAGCTATTTTTGGTCATGTGTTGTCACTCAGGTGATGACACAAAGGTGTCTATGCTTCTTTCTTCAATTAGGTTTGGAGGATTTTGGAAGAATGATGGATGAGAGTTGAGAGAAATATATCTTGCAGCAGGTGGTTGCAGATTGGTGTGAATGTTCCTTGGAACTACATGGTTACATTTCTTTGTGCAGGGTTTGGTGGACTTGGTATTCCTAGATCATTTGTGATGGTGCTTTGGTTGTATTCATCTAGATAGTGCCCTTGTAGTGGGAGTACCTGGACGTGTTTGGTCTATGACTGGTTGACACAGGGTACTTGTTAGTTACTGAGATGGGTGGTTTTTTATGATGGCATGAGTCTATTGTTGGTTGTCATACCTTTGAGGTATGGGTGGTTGGATTTTTCAACATGAGCTATGGGTGTTGGTTTTCAATCGTGTGGTTTGATCAGTTGGATGAGGGCAGTCAGTTTTATGGTTGTTGTTCAAACTAGTTGGTTTCTTGTTTTGGAGTTGGTGTTCACATTGTGTTTTCTATTGTTGTCTTTGTTGCCTTTGTAGCCTAGAGAATCAATCGTTTTTGTTCCTAAGACTGGTGCATATACACCTTGGCGTGTTCCTATGTTTGGAGCTGGTGCTTGAGATGGTGGATATTTTTCTGATGTCGTTGCAGACGTCTTGGTTGGAGCATGGAAGTATGCTTTTGGTCCCTATTCAGATGTTTTGGACGAAGCCTGATTGTCTTTAGCAAGTGGGAGATTGTTGGGAAATTGTTACCTCAACATTCTAGTTTCCCCTTGTTGACTTGGCTATTTTCTTCATTTTTTGGCCTTTTACCACCATACCGTAGAGGACTCCTTAGAGGTGGCATGGTTGCATGGTGTGTGGTTGAGGTAGAAAGGTTTGGTAGTTACCACCCTACCACGCAACTTGTTTTCTAAGCCACAGTGGGCATAGTAAAACCGTTGTCGGTTTGAGGTGGCAGTTTTGTTTGGTCTTGGCAGTTACCGCGGTACCGCAGGTGGTGGGTCAACTCACCGCGGTAGCACAATGAGACCGCTTATGGTCAGGTCTGGCAGTTACCACCATACTGTGGCCAGTGCTTTGGTTGACCGCAGTGGTTGCAGTAAGACCACCAGTGGCCTGGCTGGCGGTTACTGCCATACTGTGGCTAGCGCTTTGGTTGACTGTGGTGGCCACGGTAAGACCACCAGCAGCCTAGCTGGCGGTTACCACCATACCGTGGGCAGCACTTTGGCTAATCGTAATGGCCGCACTAAGACCGCCAGTGGCCTGGCTAGCGATTACCAGCATAGCGCGATGGGAAAAGCCAAGCCTAGCGGTAGCGCGGTGGAGTCCAAAGGTGAGCTCGAATAGGTTTACTACCATACCACGAGGTGTGTCTGACTGGGCTGTGGTAGTGTTGTACGAGCTCGAATCAGCTCAGGGCGGAGTTTGACTGAGTTGGACTTGGTATCAGAACGACAGGAAAATGGTAGGGCAACACGTGGCAAGTTGGCAACTTCTAGTTGTCTTAAGGAAATGAAAGGCTGAGATTGGTGAAGTCTTGGGCTAGAGCTCGAGGGAGCTCAGATGGCTTACCACCATACTACGAGGTGAGATGAATAGGGCAACATTAGTGTCATAGATGGCGGGGTGAGGTCAGGTGAGCTCACTGCCATAGTGTGGTTGGGTTCACTGAGCTCGGTAGTAATGCGATAGGAGCTCAGATGGGCTCGAAGCTCGATTGATCGAGATTGACTGTGTTGGACTGACGATCAAACTATGACAGCGAATGTGATGGCAAAACATGGAAGATCTTTTTGATCTGGTTGGTCAAAGATTTATTTCCTGATTGCGATTGAGCTGTATTATTAAAGGTTGGTTGATGGATGCGTCTGGGGCCGGTTTAATGAGAAGGTGGCTTGATGCATCTGCATGGTCAGTGCACGTTATTAGGGAATGGTTGTGCTTGCAGGTAGGATAGTTATTATCCTAGATGACCATTGTTGGCAAGGATGAGTAATATCAGAGAGAGGCTGAGAGTCTTTGAGTTGTTCTACAGTGAACACTTTGACTCTCAGATCTGGTATAATGTGAACCTATGAGGCCAAGAGACTAGGCTGGCCATGAGGCTAGCTATGAAAGTCTTGTGAGAGGAGCTAAAGAGAATCTACATAGCATGTCACTTCGGTGACATTGTAACTATGTAAAAATTATGTTTTTAGTGTTGCCTGTATCTTTCTCTAGATGAACAAGATGTAATATCCTGAAGAGCATAGCTCTGGTCCTGTATTGTAACCATTTTAGTTAATAAATAATACATGTGAGCTGAATATTTTGGAGGTCAGGGTTTTTACCTGAAAAGGTTTTCCCCACGTATATATGTGTGTTCATAGTTTGGTCTTTCATGGTTATCTATTTATGTTGAATTTGTTTCTTTTTTGCATCCACTTCTCTCAGAGGATCAATGGGGGATCAACTGTGTCTGCTTCCACTTTATGGCATGGTTGGTTGTTTCTATGTTGTGATTTTGAATTGAAATCACTAAGGCACTGTTGTCTTAGATTCATATCTTGATGAAAAAACCATATCCGTATCCCAAACAAATACAACCCTCTTGTGAGTTTAAAAGGATCCTAGATTTTTTGAATTTAGGATAATCATTATAGTTGTATTTGAATCAACATCTTATTGTTTTCATTTTAATTTTCAAGTTCATTTCATAGCTTAAATCATATATAAATAGACATGCATGCTACATAAAATCTTGTTCTTGTAAGTTGTCATTTCAACAAGCTACTGCTTACACCAATTGAGAGCTAGTAACTTGTATCAAATCTTTGGAGATAGAGGACAATGGAACACATTTGAAGGAGTTGCTATTATTTAGAGTTTTCATCTGTCCTTTCGAAATTAGTTTCCTTTAATCTAATATTTCATTGGTGTGTTAGTTTAATTTTTAATTCATTCACTTATTCTAACAACACAATATATATTAATATATATAATATATATGTAAATATGTATATTAGTGGATATATAAATATATACATATACGTGTGTGTGTTAAGAATTTAAGTATATATATGCATATATGTTTATATATATATATATATATTAAACATAATATTTATGTCGATTGAGATTGACTATCTCTTATTTATTTAAGTCGATTCATAAGGCTAACTAATAGTCAATATAGACTATATATTAAAGTTTGATGTTGACCATGTCTTTGTAAGCTGATTTAATAGCTATCAACTACTAGTGTTAATTGATTATCCTTCTGAATAGCACACGATATATAGAATGGCTTTGCATTTGATATCTATTGGCTGAGGAAACCTTGAATTGATTGACATATTAAATGAGACCATTCTTGACTATGAATTTCGTATTAAGCTGCTATGTTGATTCACTCACCATTTGGGACGTTTGAAACCTGTTGTTATATTTTGGATATTGGCTGATTTTTATGATGCCAAATGTGAAGGAAATGAAATAGTAGATGACACCACCTTTGAAGTTTGATTTCATGTAGAATTCTTCCAATGGAACAATTTGAATTCTCCATGTGCACTTTGATTTAGTCTTTGAATTGTTCTTGAAAACTAGTTGATCTATAGGAAGCTTTGGTGAGTCTAAGCTTAGTTGATCACCACCTTTATACTAAGCTACATTGTATGAATCTTGTTTTTATTTTGTGTGCCTAAATCATAGGCTTTGAGGCTTCTTGGACACTCTATAAATATATGAACTATTCCATTGTGAGGGATGCATTCATTTCAAGAGATTATACTTTATTTGTATTTCTTATTCCCTACAATATAACCAACCGTACATTGCTTAGCATTTTGAGAGAGATAGGAAGAGAGTTCTTATAGCTTGTGAGGAGATTATATTTTGAGAGGAGTAAGCTATCAACTTGAGAGGGGGAGATTAAAGTGACATTTCTTGAGAAGTTGAATATCCATTTCTATTGGAGAAGGCTGCATTGTTGACATCAGTTTGGATAAAGCGATAATAGGCATGTGAAGTTCTTCTTCTTTCATTATTTAACTTTGAATGGTGTGTTTGCATGCATGATTCAGATGTCTTTCTAGTATATACATTTGAAAGTATACATTACTTTGAAAAGGAAAGTGAAGTTATTATGCTATTATCATGATGTGTTTTTATGTACTCCATAATAGGAGATGAGTGTTTATCATAGGTAATATATACTAGGTATGATTGAACATGAAAGAACATATGGTGCAAATAGCTAAGTTATTTATTTAACTAGGAAAGCTTATGTTTTACTCCTAGGAGAGGTCATCTAGTATGGGAAAGAGTTTTATAAACTTACAATTAAGTATGGTTATCCAACTATGTAGGTTATCTTTGGAATCATGGACAATCCATAGAGGGAAATACCTAACTTTATTACTTACTAATTAAGTAGGTTTATTCAAAGTAGATTATTATGTTGTAGGTTATTTGGGATGATGGAATATCTATTGAAGGAAATACTTATGTGTAGCTTAAGATAGCCTTAAGTCAAATTGGACCTGAGTAGTATATGTGAGAGATAACTTCATTCAAAGTACTATATGATAATACTTTGACCAAAGTAGTGTGAATGTATGAGACACCACTATAGATTGTGTGATTGCTAAGACTAGACATTTTTAGTTCATCATGATCCAATATTACATACTAGACATAGATTGTAGGGTTACAAGTTCTAGTTATGTAGGAAACACCACTATGCTTAGTTGGTTGTCATTATCGGTTACTCTACCAATATCTTCATCAAAGGGAAGGGCCATCTATCAAATGATAGATGTGCGAGGAACTACATTGAGAGTCTTTGGTTGGTGAAAAATTGTTTGGGTGATGCTTCTCCTCCACATCAGGTAATAGAAGAACCAAGATTTGAAAGGAAGGATCTTGGACCATCTTACTGCTATTTGTTCTAAAGTTCTTTGATCTATGTATGTAATTGCATGCTTTATTTCATTGATGTATTTGTGAAATGAAAAGGAATTAATTTTTTATATATTATGTATCTTGATTGGAAATTGTTAAATAAAGAAAATAAAAGAATTATTGCACTGGCTTGTTATTTGTTTATTTACTCAAAAATTATAGTATTAGAATTTTTTTACTTCTTAGAAGGGTTAGTACATTACATGTGGTATCAGAGCTACTAGGTTTAGCTCTAGAACCTATGAGCTCATAATTTTTTCCCATCCAACATTATCTAATGTTTTGAAATTCTTGTGCCAAGATGGTGTGCCTAGATGAACTGCTTGAAAGTCAATAATTAGAAACAAGTGTTACCTAAAGGCCAAGAAGGAAAAATAATCCATCATTAGAACCTTAGAGGGAACCAACTACAATAATTATATCTGGTTGAGAGACACTAAAACCTTTAGTTACACACTTCCTTGGATCAATGATGTGAAGAGGAAGATGAAGATGGAGGATATGTACAACTACCTACCGACCATCTCACCAGAAAATTCTAACTCATTACCACTTCCATGGATATGAGTTCAGAAGAAAGTGTTAGCCTGACATTCATCTTTAGGGATCCCAAATTTTTACCACTGGCTGAAGTAATAGTAATTTCTGCAAGTAAAGAGTGTGAGTGATATGTACCATAGACACCACCAGATGAGAAATAGTCTCATGAACAAATGTCTGCAAAAACTGTAGACTACATTTTTTATGACCACTATATTGACTTTTCCTCTTGAAACTATGTATCGGATTATAAATTTGAAGGTTATTATCCTTTATAGGATAGGTATGAATAGATGAGAGATGAAAAAAAATATAGAGAACAACAATTATCTCAGCCTATAGGCTATACTCCTTTAAGTTTTGTGTATGAGAGTGAATCCAAAGGATATTGTGCACTAGACTATCTAAATAGCCACTCCATGTAATCGAAATGATATTGAAATCCTCATGAAATGAATAAAAATTATGTGTTTATCAAAAGAAGTGTGTACTTAATGTTATGTGGAATTCTTGTGTGCATGTGAATGTTTAATTTTATGTTTCCATAATATAATTGATAACATAATTTAGTCTAACATGGATAAAACATTCAAGTAGGAACCAATCACATAAGCATGGTAAGGACATGAACTAATCCTAGTGGAAGTCAAGAGGTTGGACAAGGAACCACTGGAGTAGAAGCTAGGCTTGACCAAATCTTGGCAAGGTTGGCTAACCTTGAACAAGAAAGAGTTAAGTATATGGTAGAAAAGGAAGTACCTGTTAATGAACATGAAGGAGAAAATTCTTCCCATGGGCATGGTGAAAACCATAATCATGAGAAGGAGAAATTTACTATGCCATTTGTGGAAAGGAATAAGAAGCTTGTAGCTTCTCAACTTTCTAGGGACATGAAGAAGGTTATACCACCCAAGTTTGATGGAAGTGTTGGAGGTGATGAGGCTGAGGTGTGGCTAGTTCAAATGGAAAATTATTTTTAGATACATAACTATGATGAATTTACTAAATTCGCATGGGGTACATGTCGGTTAGCAGGGGCAGCCTCTAATTGGTGGATGAAGAATAAGTTGGAACTTAATATCAACTCATGGAAGATGACATGGGGATAATTCGTGGATATTTTCCATTAAATATGGTTGCCACAACTTCAATATGATGTAAAAATTTCATATTTCCAAGGTTTGAGGCACGGTAACATGGTAGTCAACAAATACTAGGAGAAGTTCACCTGAATTCTATGCTATGTTCCCATATATCATAAGGATGAGTGCTTCAATATTAGGAAATTTATAATGGGACTCAATAGTCAGATTGGAGGAGAAGTGGATATGCGTGGTCCAACAACAATGGATCTTGTATATGAGAAAGCAATTAAGCAAGAGAAAAGTCTTAGGGCTAATTCCACTCATCAAGAAAGAAGGGAGCAAAAGAAGGATGTGGAAGTTCCTAACTAGATAGTTCCTAAAAAGGAGGAATATATGCAAAATCTTCCAAGGAAAAAGGTGAAAATATTCTGCAATAATGGAAAAGATGCTAGAAGAGAGTGGAAAAGGAATGATATTAGCATGGGTAATACCAATAAGGCTAGTGAAAGTACCAACAAGACTAGAGAAACCATGGAGAAAAGAGGGCCACCTATAGGATTTTTTATATGCAGAGGGGATCACTATGTTAGTGAGTGTCCCAATAAAACTTGTAGATCACGACCATATTTTAATCCATTATCCACTCAATAAGAAATTATTTAGCATAAGATACATGCAAGTAGTGGATGATCGTTAGGCAGAGTACCAACTAACTCCAGTCAAAATGCTAGGTATTTTTTTTGGCCTACCTATTTCTATTCTTATTGATATTGGTGCAACTAAGAATTTCATTTCACCTACCCTGATCACACTTAGAACTAGAAAATGTGTTGGTGCAGAGCCTAATCAGTCTCCAAGTGGGATATTTTTGGTAAGTGGTGACCGATAATGCTATACTATACACTCTTCATGCATCTTTGCTTCATCATCGAAAAAGGAAAAAACTGACTTTGTAGAACCCTAATTTCTAGAAGCTTCTAAAAAGCTTGTTTTAAGTGGTTAGGATGAGAGTTTTAGTATTGCATTATTCGCGAGATTGTAATATATTTTGCATTGGATAATAAAATCATTGGATGGATGTGGTTTTGTGCATGTAGCCTAGATTGGGTGAACCACGTTAAATTCTCTGTGTTGTCTTGTTTCTGCTATAATTTTCTATGTGTTTTATTTCTCTATTTTATTGATCAAATCTGCATTTAACTTTTAGATATCTTCCTTCTAACCCTAACAGACAAGACCAAAGGTTGATCAATATCTATTTGAGACTAGGATAGAACTACCTAGATTATTTACAGAATTTAACCCTTATGTTACACCTCTAGGATCATATGATGCTATCCTAGGAATGAATTGGTTGTGGAAACATAGGGCTATAGTAGACTGCCTTGCTAAGACTATAGAATGCCTAGATGATTTTTGAAATCAAGTTAAATTCCAAGGGATACCAAGGGAGGTTAGGGTTCAAAAAATTATGGCAATGTAACTTATAAGAGCTAAGAACAAAGGGTGCAAACTCTTTGTTTTAAAGATTGAAGAACTTGGGAAGGATAGAGATGATTCAGAGTTCCAAATTTTATAGATACTAGAAGATGGTGAAATAGATGAAATTAGAAAATTGAATATGAAGAAGTATCCAATATTAAGGAAAATTTTGAATGCATTTTGAGAGGAGTTACCAGGGTTGCCTCTGAAAATAATATTTGACTTCTCTATAAAGATTTTTCCAGGGTCAAAACCTATTTCTAAGGTACCCTATAGGATGACAATCACTGAAATTGTGGAACTTAAGACACAATTGGATGAATTGTTGTCGAAAGGACTGATAATACCAAGTGTATCACCTTGGGGAGTGCCAGTCATCTTTGTTAGGAAGAAGGATGGTACATTGCATTTGTGCATCAACTATTATATGCTCAACAAATCTATGGTTAAGAACAAGTATCTGTTGCCACACATTGATGACCTTTTTGATCAAATGAGGGGTTTTTTTATATTCTCTAAAATAGATTTGGGATCTAGATATCACCAACTAAGGGTTAAAGATGAATTTATCTTTAAAACCTCATTCAAAACTAGATATGGTCACTATGAGTTCATTTTTTTACCTTTTGTGCCTGCAACATTCATGAACCTAATGAATAATATGTTTAGGGATTACCTTGAAATTTTTGTACTAGTTTCTCTAGATGACATTTTGACTTATTCTAGAAATGAGTAAGAACATTGCAAGAATTTAGAAATGTTCCTACAATGTTTGAGAAAGTGTAGGTTGTATGGTAAAAATTCTAGGTGTACATCTTCCAAAAGAGGGTACATTATTTAGGTCATGTGATTTTAGAAGATGGAATTATCGTAGATTTAGCTAAGATCAAAATAGTAATTGAGTGGCCTATACCCAAAAAATGTGTCAAAAGTATGAAGTTTCATGGGTTTGTCAAGATATTATAGGAATTTTTTCACAAATGTTTCTAAGAGCACTTTTCCAATTACCTCTTTGTGAAAGAAAGGAAAGAGCTTTGACTGCACTGAGAAGTGTCAAGAGGCTTTTGACCTACTTAAGGAAAAATTAACCACCACGCCGATCTTAAAAATACTAGATCTTGAAGGTAACTTTATGGTAATTATAGATGCATGGAGAGAAGGGTTAGGAGGTGTGCTAATGAAATATGGGAAAGTAATCGCTTATGAATGTAGAAATTTGAAACCATATGAGATTAATTATGCATAACATGATTTAGAGTTGGAAGTTGTAGTTCATTCATTGCAAATGTGGAGGAAATATTTGCTAGGAAAATCCTTTGAGTTGAAAACTGACCATAATGGGTTAAATTACCTTTTTACTCAACCTAATTTGAATGAAAGATAAAGAACATGGTTAGAGTTAATAAATGACTATGATTTTAATATCAGATATATTAAGGGAAAATAATATTGAGTTGCTAACACATTAAGTTGAAGATGACACATTGCTTTGATTGTAACAATCCAAACTGATTTCAAGGGGCAAGTACTCCAAAAGTGCAAGGAAGATGGGTATTACTTGAAAAGTGAAGCAAGCACTCAAAAATAATCCGCAAGACTCTAGGTATGAAGGTTTTTAGTTTGAACCTAGTGGAATACTTAGATATAAAGGTAGAATGTATGTACCTGACATAAATAAATTAAGTAATTTGGTATGGAAGGAAATACATGAAGCACCATACTCTAGACATCTTGGAGTTTCATAAATGATGGCTGATGTAAAACCATTATACTTGTAGAAGGGAATTAAGGGATATGTCGCTAGTTTTGTGGCTAGGTGTCTTGAGTGTAAAAGGGTGAAAGTTGAGCATCATCATCCTACTAGCTTTTTATACCCACATGATATACTAGAAAAGAAGTGGCAAATCATAAGTATGGATTTTGTGCAAGGATTTCCTATGTCAAGGAATAAGCACAATGGCATACTGGTGGTACTAGATAAGCTTATAAAAGTAGCATATTTTATACCAAGGAACCTAATCGATGGAGCAACCGTCATAGCAAGGAAATTTACATGAAGGAAGTTTTTATATTGTATGGAATTCCTGAAAAAATAATTTCAGATAGGGATGCACGAGTCACTTCTAGGTTTTGGCAAACCTAATTTTTTGCACTAGGGACTCAGTTAAGTATAAGCTCAGCATATCATCTAGAAACGGATGGGAAAATAGAAAGGGTAAACCAAGTTTTGGAAGATCTACTTAGGATGTATTGCATGGATCAATAGTACAAGTGGGAGGATTACTTACCCTTAGTTGAATTTTATTATAGTAAAAATTATCATTTTGCAATTAAAATGGCTCCTTTTGAAGCTTTGTATGGATGAAAGTGTCAAACTCTTATAAGTTGCGATAAAATGTAGGATAAAGTAAGTCTTGGGCCAAAAATGTTGGTTGAAATGGAAGATTAGGTTAAGTTATTTAAGAAAAGGTTAGGTGAAGCTAATGATCGATAAACAAGTTATGCTGATGCCAAGATAGTACCCCGTAATTTTGCTTTAGGTGAAAAATTATTGTTGAGAGTGAAACCTCACAAGAGCTCCATTCAATTTGTAAAGTCTTCTAAGTTATCCCCATGTTACGTTGTAAATTTTGAGACTCTAGAGGAATTGAATCTAGCATCCTATCGAATCACATTACCACCAGCTCCTACTAGAATGCCTAATGTTTTACATGTGTCCTACCTTAAAAAGTATATACCAGAGGATAATAATGTAATTTATTGGACTTATTTATAGGTACAAGACCCCAGAGTACTAACTCTCAAGCTCATCAAGGTGCTAGGAGCACGTAAGCTATACTTGCATAACATAGAGGTGTTATAGTGCAAAGTCTAGTGGGACCAATACGTAGAAGACATAGGTACTTGGGAGGATTATGCAGAAATTTAGTAGAAATTTCCTCATAGTGTTTTTGAGAATGTTGAATAATGTAATGTTAGTTTTTATGTTTTGAATAATACCTTAGGTCATTAGGGATGATGATTCATAAGGAGGAGTATGTTACACCCCAAGTGTAGAGATACTAATTACTATTACTACATAGGGTAAAAATGGATGTAATGTGAATTCTAGAGATGAATAAAATATGTTGTTACCTTGTTATCAATATGAATGTTATCGCATTTGATGATTATCTCATTTGAATGTTATCACTATTGATGTTATTCATGGTGAAATATTGCATAAAAGTTAATGAAAGGTTGTTGAATTATCATTATTCTAATTTTGGAGATGTTTATGTATATTGTATATTGTTATGAACAATTGACTATCATGTGCATGTGTTAGTGAATGCAGGAATGTTTTCCATTCCTCCAAGAGGAGGGGAAGTATTACTCGAGAGAAGATCTTGGTTGGGTAACTAGTAAAAGTAACTATCTGAGCATAAACACACACCACATTAGAATGATTGAGTTAAGTTAGTTTTTGGGTAATAGGTAAGTCATCCTTGGCATATATGTTTGTATTAGAGAGTCTTGTTTACTTCTACATGCATTAGGCGATGTTTATCTATTTGGGCTTTTGAGATCTTTCTTGTGTTATTACGATCATATGGAAAATTGGGATGCATTTGGAAGTATGTTTATATATGAATATGCATTTCAATGGGATCTGACAACCCCTATATACATATGTATAGATATACCACACGTTCACACTTATCACTATGTTGGTAACATGAATGGTTATATATGAATGAATGTGAGCATATATATGTGTATAGTATATACATGTATCCATATGTATATGTATATTGATACATGTGTACATTGGAAAATGGACACACTCATACAAATGAATCTATATAGATATACCTACACATACATGTACATAGAGGTATATACATTTATAAATATATATGTACACATTTGGTATAGTGTGTTTATTATATACTATATTTCTTGTACTCTTAGATGAATAAATATATATATCGAATTTATTCATACATTATAGACTTGTGATATATAGAAATATATATATAATATATGTATATAAATGTAAATATATATATATATATATATATAAATACATGTTAAGTATTTAAGTATATATATGCATATAATATAAATTACATATATATTTATATATATATATTAAACATATTATTTATTATGACGTTGCTATCAAGATTCAACCATGTAGTTTTTGAGTCAAACTCATTGACCCATGATTCATGAGTAGTGGTTCACAAGAACCCATCTCTCATGATAATGAATGGTCCACTTAGCATTCATAAGGCATAACACTTGCTGAAGGTTTTGCAAATGGGGTAGCAAGCGAAGTGGGCAGTCCATCCTGGGAGGTCACCAATCCCAGTACTACTCCAGATCAAGTGCGCCTAACCAATGAGTGCTAAGTGGACCATTAATTATCATGAGAGATGGGTTCTTGTGAACCACTAGTCATGAATCATGGGTCAATGATTTTGACTCAAAAACTAAACAGTTGAATCATGGTAGAAATATCATAATTTGACACGCTGTGGAAGAAACCTCGTACTTATCATATTTTTTATGTCGATTGAGATCAAATATCTCTTATTTATTTAAGTTGATTCATAAGGCTAACTAATAGTCATTATAGACTATAGATTAAAGGTCGATGTTGACCATATCTTTGTAAGCCAATTTAATGGCTATCAACTGCTAGTGTTAACCGATTATCCTTGTGAAAAACATGTGATATTTAGCATGGATTTACATTTGATATCTATTGGCTAAGGAAACCTTGACTTGGTCAATATATTAAATTAAACCATGCTTGACTATAACTCTCATATTAAGCTGCTACATCGATTCACTCACAATTTGGAATGTTTGAAACCTATCGTCATGTTTTAGATATTGATTGAGTTTTATGGAACCAAATGTGAAGGAAGTGAAATAGGAAATGGTGCAACACTTGAAGTTTTATTTCCTATAGAATTATTTCACTAGAACAATTTTAATTATCCATGGACACTTTGATTTGGTCTTTGAATTGTTGTCCTGAAAACTAGTCAATTTGTAGGAAAATTTATTGAGTCTGAGCATAGTTGATCGCCACCTTTATACTGAGCTGCATTGCATGAAGCTTGTTGTCATTTTGCATTCCTAAATCAAAGGCTTTGAGGCTATTTGGATACTCTATAAATAGCTAAACTATTCCATTGTGAGGGACACATTCCTTTCAAGAGATTATACATCTTTTGCATTTTTTATTCCTTGCAATATAACCAACCTTACTTTGTTTAGCATTTTGAGAGAGATAGGAAGATAATTCTTATATCTTGTGAGGAGATTATATTTTGAGAGTGGTAATCTATCAACTTGAGAGGGGGAGATTATAGTGATATTTCTTGAGAAGTTGAACATAAATTCATTTTCTATTGGAGAAGGCTGCATTTCTAACATTAGTTTGGATAAAGCGATAATAGGGATGGGGATTTCTTCTTCTTTTATTATTTAAATTTGAATGGTGTGTTTGTACGCATGATTGAGATGTATTTCTAGTATATGCATTAAGAACTTTAGATTATTTTAAAAAGAAAATTGAATTCATTATGTTGTTATAATGATGTGTTTTTATGTACTCCATAATAGGAGATGAGTGTTGATCATAGGTAATATATACTAGGTATGGTTGAACATGAAAGCACATATGGTGCATATAGCTAAGTTATTTATTTAACTAAGAAATATTATGTTTTACTCCTAGGAGAGGTCCTCCAGTATGGGAGATAATTTTATAAACTTACAAGTAAGTAGGGTTATCCAAGTATGTAAGTTATCTTTGGAATGATGGACTATCCATAGAGGGAAATACCTAACTTGAGCACTTACTAATTAAGTAGGTTTATTCCAAGTAGATTAATATTTTGTAGGTTATCTGGGATGATGGACTATCCATTGAAGTAAATACCTATGCATAGGTTAAGATGGTCTTAAGTCAAATCAACCATGAGTAGTGTATTTGATAGATGAATTCATTCAAAGTACTGAATGATAACACTTGGCCAAAGTAGTGTGAATTTATGATACTCCACTCTAGATTGTATGACTACTAAGACTAGACACTGTCAGTTCACCATGATTCAGTATTACATACTAGACATAGATTGTAGGGTTATAAGTTCTAGTTATGTAGGACACAACACTATGCTCAGTTGGTTGTCGTTATTGGTTACTCTACCAATCTCTTCATCAAGGGAAGGGCCATCTATCAAATGATAGATGTGTGGGGAACCACATTAAGATTCCATGGTTGGTGGAAAAGAACCTGAGTCATGCTTCTCCTCCACAACAGGTGACAAAAGAACCAAGATTTTGAAAGGAAGGATCTTGGACCATCTTACAAATATTTTTTCTAAAGCTCTTTAAGATATGTATGCAACTGTATGCTTTCTTGCATTGATGTATTTGTGAAATGAAAATGAATTCATGTTGTATATACTAAATATATCTTGATTGGAAATTTTCAAATAAAGAAAATAAAAAATTTATTGCAATGGCTTGTTACTTGTTTATTTTCTTGTAAATTATAAAATTATAAATTTTTTACTTCATAGAAGGGTTAGTACATTACAAATTAGCATGTGTATATACAGTGAAAGTGCAATATTTTCTATTGGGATTCCACAATCCATAGTCAACAATGATTTTGATATATCTAAAAATTATTTTCATTGCATTCACATGAGACTCCTTAGGAGCAACCTAAAACCTTGAAACCATACACATTGCTTGGGGTAATCCCACAATACTGGGTTACAATTTTTGGCCAAACTTAACACTAAAATATTTTTTTCTAACTAAATCTTCACTTTCGGGCACCTATAGCAGCTAAACCATGAGGAATTTGAAGATGATGCGAACTAGTGATTTGTGAAAAATAAATTGCAAGTTCTAAATATTTTTTGTTTCAAAATTTTTGGAATCAGATTGCACTTCTTTTTCCATCTCCTTCGAAAACTAGTTTTTTTTAGTAAACAACATTTTTAAGGAGTGACACACTGTATACAACCATTTTTTTCTATGAAGGATAAAATTCTATTTTTTTCAAATTTAGATTTGTAACTACGATATCTAGTGCTTCCAATTGGTATTATAGTGTTTTATTGAATATTTTTTCCTTAATCAAGTTTTGAAGTCAAACCAATTACAATTCAGACATAGGCGGACCATATACAATGTAACTTTTTTGTATGTATCAAAATTATTATTATTTTGTTGGATCAAGGACTTGAATATCTGGTGCACTAATATTTTTCAAATTTTTTATAATAATCTGCTATTTTTCCACATGTGCAGAACATAGAGCTTGATTTTTGGCATAAACCCTATGTTTAATAAAACTAAAAAAAACATAATAAAACCAAAACATATTAAAATTATATTCGTTGGATAGCTCATTCTGAGGACTACCATCATTTAGTTGGGTCTATGAAGTCTCCTACATTTTCATCCTCAACCTAAGCTTCAAAGGGAAAAAATTTGGACATTTTTGGTGCCAAAGGTTGAGAAGGTCAGAAAAGGGGGGTTCGGGCGAACCAAGGGGGTTCGAGCAAACCCCCTTTTTGAAAAGGTTTTCTTTGTGTTTTTTTGTGGGAATGGTGGAACCTTACATTTAATGGGTTCACTTTAAACCAGGGTTCTAGCAAACCCTCTTTTGGTTCGCATAAACAAATAAGTTTGTTCAAACCCCAAAAACCATTTTTTTTTGCATGGGGTTGTTTTTTGCAACTTTTCATTCCTCACTCGAATTGTAAACCACTTTTGTGGTTTTACCCATAGGATGACAATATTCTCCATTTTTCATTCAAGGAAACCTTAGAGATATCAATCTTAGGATATGGATTTTTCGGATAGATCATTCCAAGGACTACCATCATCCAATTGGGTCTATGAAGTCTCCTCCATTTTCATCCTCAACCCGAGCTTCAAAGTGCAAAATTATAGACCTTTTTGGTGCTTGAGGGGGAGAAGGGGGGTTCGAATGAAGCCCCTTTCCTTGACCATTTTCTTGGATTTTTTTGAACGAGAAATGAAGGGACATCATTTAATGGGTTCGCTCAAACCAAATAGTTCATTTGAATCCCAAAAAGATTTTTTTTTTGCATGGGGTCATTTTTTTCAAATTTTCCTTCCTCACTCAAATTGTAAACCACTTTTGTGGTTTTACCCCTTGCATGATATTTTGTCTTGATCCGGTTAAGTATAACAAGCTTCTAGTCATAGACCTATACATTGTATGATTTGTACTTGGGGACTCATATGATTTTCTCAATTTGCATCCAGTTACCATAGGAGAAATAATCGGTCTACTATCTTCCATTCCATTTTTTTAAAGAATTTCCTTAGCATACCCAAGTATGAGATATAAATATCTCCTCATCATCTTGTACTATCTATAAACCACGTATAAATGATATTTCTCCTAGCATGGACATCTCAAATTCATCTTGCATTTGAACATCAAATTATTCACACAGCTTGTCATTTTTCCCACCAAATATTATGCCATCCACATACACAACAACAATAATCATGTGCTCACTTTATGATTTGAAGTACAAATTTCTATCAGCACATCCTTTCTTGAAGCCTTTTTTTTGTATATATTGGTCTAATCTTGAATAGCATGCCCTCAGTGCTTGCTTTAGACCATACAATGCTTTCATTAGTCTAAAACATTAATCTTCTTCTTTAGATAGCTGAAAAATTTATGTCTATTCTATGTAGAATTCTTCTTCAAGGTTTCCATTGAGACAATTAGATTTAAGATTCTTTTGATAGACTTTAAATCCTTTATAAAATAAAAATTGCAAGAAACATTCTTATCGCTTCTAATCTTGCAACAGGTGCAAATGTTTCTTCAAATTATATGCCTTTAACTTGTGCTTATACTTTAAACACCAAACTTTATTTATTCCTTATTACAACTCCATATTCATTCATCTTGTTTTTAAATACCCATTTAGTACCTATGATATTTTTTCTTGGGGGTGTAGGAACTAATTCCCATGTTTTATTCTTCTCAATTTCATTCATCTCTCCTTCCATGACCTTTATCTAGCTAGCATCCTTGTTGGCCTCCACATAACTCTTAGGTTCAATCTGTGAAAAGAGAGAAAATTTTACTTCTTCCTTGTTGGAACACCTTCATGTTTTTTTTTATTATCTAATCTAGAAGATGGTCCTTTTCTACATATTTTATAGGTTCTTTTTCATTCTCTTCTTTGAGATCTTCATCAACAATATCTTCTTCACATTTTGATTCATCTTCAAAGTTATCTCTATCAGATTTAAGTTGTTTCAAATATTCATCAATCTTAACATATTCACTTTCTACAATTTTGTGTATTCTTTTGTTATAGCACTTGTAAGCTTTTCTTTGGGTAAAATATCCAAGATATATTCCCAAATTATCTTCTTCTCTCTTTATGTAGCATTTTCTACAAAAAACTAAAATATTTGAGAGATGTTGACTTACTGTACTATAGTTCATAGGGGTCTTATCACTATTTACTCTTATTTGAACTCTATTTAAAATATATACTACAATATGAATTACTTCTCTCCAATACACATTTGCTAACTGGGATTCATTAAGCATTATTTTGGAAATATCCTTAACTATCCTATTGTTTTTCTCAAATACTTCATTTTATTGTGGAGTTCTTCATGGTAAATACTATCTTTTAATTCCATTTTTCTCATAGTATTCAATGAATTCACTTGATGTAAATTTTCCACCCCTATCTGGTCTTAGGTATTTGATTCTTCTTCCAATATCCTTCTCAACCATGAATCGAAATATCTTGAATCTTTCAAACGCTTTTGACTTATCTTTTAGAAAGGTTGCCTATGTCATCTTTGACTAGTCATCAATTAATAGTATGAAGTATCTTTCACCTTTCAGTCTTGTTGTCCTTGAAGGAACACACAAATCAATGTGAATGAGTTGTAAAGGTTGTGTAGTTGATTATTCATTTTTCTAGAATGTGACTCTTGTCTTCTTTCCTATTTGAAATTCTTTGCAAATGGTGTTTGTAAGCTTAGTTATCTTAGGAATGTGTCTTACTAGAACTTTTATACTCACTTTCACTAGAATATAAAAATTTACATGCTCCATTCTCCTATGCCACAACCAATTCTCATCAACTTGACTTATCAGACAACTCTGACATTTTACTTTAGTAAAATTATAAAGATTTCTTTCATTTCTTACTCCTTGTACAATCGTCTTTCCATTTTTCCTTATTTTGTATCCTTTTGAATTAAATGTGACTTTATAACCCTTTTCAAACATCTGACTAACACTAAGCATATTGTGCTTCAAACCATCTGAATTAAATGTGACTTTATAACCCTTTTCAAACATCTGACTAACATAAAGGATATATTTTGTAGGTAATTTACCATCTACGCTTATTGTTCCTTTACCATAAATTTTTATAGTAGTGTTGTCACCTAAATTGGCTGATCCTTCCTTGCATTTCTTAAGTTGGATGATTTTTCTCTTGTCACCAATCATATGTTTGGAGCAGCCACTGTCTATCACCCATAGAGTTTTCTAAAGGAGAAAATATATTTTTTCTTACAAAATTTGTAGTCTCTTCAGGAATAATTCTATAATCTCTAGCCTATGACTAGATTAATTGCAAGTATAATAGTACCCATAGAAGTATGAAGTGTACCTATTCATCATATTTCCTTGAGAAATATGAGGGGGTCTTCTTTGCTTTGGCTTCTTCAGATCTCTCACCCTTGTGAATCCATCAACATCAGGTCTTCTTATGTTTTACTTCTTCAAATGATCAAGAATAGATTGAATGTTGTTTTCTATAGCAGGCTTATTTTCTTCTTCAACTTTATTTATCTTAGTAGTCTTCATTTCCTCTTCAGAGGTGTTCTCCCTATAGGATTTCTCACCATATTTAATAGAATTTTTTTTTCCACTAAATCTTTCATATAGTTTTTTAGATGCACTGGTAAAAGTACTTTTCCCTTTTTCTAAACCCAAACCAGATTTTTCTTTTGAGGAAGGTTTAATTGTTCCTATTAACTCATCAAGAATATTTGAACCTCCCTTCAACTTTAGGCCCTTTTCTATTTATTCTCTAGCCTTTTCCAAATCTTTTCATAGGGAAACTATTTTTGCTTCTAGTTGCATACATTTTTCAACCACAAACTATAGTTTAGACTTGACTACATCTTCAATTATTGTGGCTTCCTCCACTTGTATCTTCAAGCTTACTACCCTCTCATTGGATTCTTCAAGATTTTTAGTTAGCTTTGCAGTCTCCTTTTGTGAAAGGTTTTTGTGATGCTTATTATCCTTTTTCAGACTAACAACTCCTCTCTCAAGTTATCAATCTCTTCTAAAGCACATATTAGTTCAACTTCAAGGTGGAATTCTCCTTCTTCTTCACCTTCTTCACTAAGGCTCTAAACCTTTCCATTTTAATATTCTTCAGAATCTTTTCCATGAAAATAAGTTATTTTTCTTCCATTACCAAAGCACAATTTTGTTCATCATCTAAACTATCACTAATATCAGATGAATCACTTTTCTCTTGGATGTACAAAATCTTCTTCTTCTTTTGAATTTTTTCTTCTTAGGAAAGTAGGGTTTTTTATTGTAAGGGAATTTTCTAGCAAAATTTTGTACTTTACCACAATCCAAGCACTTGAAGGTTAACTCACCTCTATATTTTTTTGAGCCTCTCCTCAATCTTATGATGAATTTTTCTTCTTCCTCATAATTCTGTTCATGTTTGAATGTAGAAGCTTCTTCCTTATCTTTCTCAAATACCCTAACCTTATCCTTGTTGGAAGAATTGAATGTAGATTCTCTTTTAGATGAGTTTGCATTTCCCATCCTCATCTCATAGGTTGTGAATATGTCATGCAGTTCATCAAGACTGAGTTTGTCTATTTATTTTGCTTCCTCTATTGTAGATATTTTGGGGTCATACCTTGATGGCATGGATCTTAAAAAAATTTGAACAATGACTGAATCATTTACCTCTTCTCCAAGACATTTGATTGAGTTCACAATTTCATCAACTCTGAAAAGATAATCTACAATCTTTTCTTCTTCACTCATCATGAGACTTTTAAACTTGGCTCTGAGAATTTACAACTTTTCTAGTTTCACTTGATCATCTCCTTCATAGATTCCCTTCAACTTATTCCAAAAATCTTGTACAATACTACAATGCATCACTTTGACAAACACTGAAATAGATAATCCACAAAGAATAACATGTTTTCATTTTAATTGTTCTCATAGTATTTCTTTCCTACAACATCAATAAGAGAAGTTGAAGGAGGTGTATATCCATTTTTAATAGACATCCACACATAAAACCATAAAAATTCCAAATACATCTCCATTGTAATGCTCTAGAAAGAATAATTTGATCCATAAAATAGAGGTACCTTGTTTGTAGATGAAACCTCTTGGGTGGCCATTATTTTCTCTTGTCGAAGATCTACTTGAGTTGATTAGGCTTCTCCAAGGGAACCAGGGCTCTGATACCAATTATGGTAGATTAATTAATTATTTATTACACTAGCATAAGTTAACTTAGGTCTTAATTAATCATATTAGTCCTAGGTTGCATTTAATTATTTAATAATGTTGTTGAGATAAGATTCCCTTCTAGAAGATGAGTTGTATTTTCTAGAACTTATCTCCATCTTGTTATCATTCTCTAGGTAGTTGGTTAGGGTTTCTTGTTGTCACATGAAGTGTGATTTGAACACTTGGGAACATCTTTTGCATTCTAGGTTTAGCACTTTCCTATATAATTAGGCATATGTACTCTTTGTAAAATATCTGATAGATCATAATAGAATCTCTATTTGAATGCCATTATCATACTTTCTATGTGGTTGAATATTTCTTCCTGGAAAAGGTCCTCCATTGAAGATTGCAACTTCATTAAGGACACCTATGCATCCATCATTCTAGCATGGTATCAAAGCTATTCCAGTGAAGATTCATCCTAGGATCAAGAAAGTTTGGCTAATGAGATTCTTTGCAGGCGCAAGGGTTTTCTTTGCAAGCTAGTTGGTTCCACCCAAGGACCAAGCTGATTTCTAGAGCAGAATGAGTCAAATCCAAGCTTGCTATTGTCTTTAGAAGGCCTCGAAACCCTAGGATCACCTACCCATTCATCCAATTTGGACATATTCACACCGGGAGCCATCTGAGGTATCTAGGGTTTTTTGCATTTTGTACAATCCGTACAGTTTTTGCAGAAATAAAATTTCCCCTTTCTGTCCTCCATCATGGAAATTTTTTTTCTAAGTCATTGGGCAATTTTTATTTTCAAAAATGGAAAATTTTTCCTATAGTTCTTGCAAAAATTTCATTCTCTCGGTGACTAGTATTTTATTCCTAAGTCGACATTGGGTTTAAATATTTTCTATGGGTTATTAATCTTCATCGGCTTCATATTTCTCCATCCATCAGCATTGTATTTTTTGCAGATTTAATATATTTTATTTGTTTTTAAATTTGAATTACATATTTTGCAATATTCAATTTTTTTTATTGGTTGGCCCACCATCCAGTCTATAGAAGGTTGTCACATCAGCCGCCGTCCATTCCCACCATCGGTGCCTATCACATCCGGTCGACGTCACATCCTCTAGTGACCGTTCCCACCGACTATCACTTCCACTGGTACCTATCACATCCTCCAGTCACCATTCCCATCGCTTGACCACCAGAGTCTCTGCTGAGCCCTCGTCGCTAGCCTTGGTCCTATCCATGACCGAGGGCCCCACTTGCTCGCAGTGGTGCCGCCCTAGCACCGCCCATTCCGCCCAGCCATCGCTCCACTGGCACTCTGCCCGACGGCGGTCGTTTTTTTTGTATGTCTTATTCCCACGGTCCTATCAACAACCAAGGGCTCCATTTTTTTTTTCCCAAGGTGCTTGCTTTTTGCACCAATTTAGACTGTAGGCCCTAATATGGCAGATTTTTGAAATTGCCATATCTTCGCACCACGGTTTTAAAATTTGACAAACGAGATATCGTCGGAAAGAGAATTTGGTCTACTTTCTAGTGGTGCAATATTTTTTTGTAGAATTTCTCTATGAAAATATTTTACAGTCAACTAAAGTCAAAACCCTAGTTTGGACATAAAGGCTCATATCTTTGCAACCATTGATCAAAATTCAGTGATTCCAATGGCATCAAGAAGGCAATTCTAAGCTCTTTTCATCCATCCATTCACTTTGATTTGTTCTAGCTACAATTGCATATTAGCTTTGGAAGTTTCTATTTGTTGCTAAAGGTCATTGTCTTTGTAATTTTGGAGAAAGTTTTTTGTACCTTATGGGGCTTTCATATTATCCTTCTTCTCCATCAGAGACTATTGGTATCCCTTCACATTCAGTGATTCCTTGTCTAGATTCATTGATTGAGGCTTCCATCATCATCATTCATCAGGACACATTCCATTTTCCAAACTTGACATCACAGGATGGCTTTCCTTCAGGGATTTTGATTATGTTGTATCCATGTGATGATTGTTGTCCTTGGGGGGGATAATGTTGAGTCCTCCAATCATCACCTTTCTACATTTCATCTCCTTTTTAGGAGAGGGGTTTTCTTCCCACTAGGTTTTCCCCTTTTCTCTATTTGTGGGAGATAGTTGCATTTTCATCTTTTGTACATGGGTACCTAAAATTGCCATCAACCGGGACCCATCATCATCATGCATAATCATTTCATTTTTTTTACTCCCTAAGTTGCACTTATGGGGGGTGTTAGTGTAATTAATTATTTATTACACTAGCATAAGTTAACTTAGGTCTTAATTAATCATATTAGTCCTAGGTTGAATTTAATCATTTAATAATTTTGTTGAGATAAAATTCCCTTCTAGAAGATGAGTTGTATTTTCTAGAACTTATCTCCATCTTGCTATCATTCCCTAGGTAGTTGGTTAAGGTTTCTTGTTGTCACACAAAGTGTGATTTGAACACTTGGCAACATCCTTTGCATTCTAGGCTTAGCACTTGCCTATATAATCCGACATGTGTACTCTTTGTAAAATATATGATAGATCATAATAGAATTCTATTTGAATGCCATTATCATACTTCCTGTTTGGTTGAATATTTCTTCCTGGAAAAGGTCCTCCATTGAAGATTGCAACTTTATCAAGGACACTTATGCATCCAGCATTCCAATAAATTATTGGAACACAAAAAAATACTAAGAGGGTAGGTGAATTAGTGCATCAATTAAAATTTTGCCCTTAACACTTTAAGTAGTTCAATTCCTCTTAGCCCTTTTTATGGAGATTGAAACTAAAAATGCAGAGAAATAAGCATTCACACATAATTTCACATAACACAACATATAAGTGGAATACCAAAGATGGGAAAACCACGGTGAGAATAGCTACAAGGATCTAGTGTCCTAATCTAGCCTCACAATGAAAATATTATAATTAAAAATTTTAATGGAACCAACCCTAGGGAGACACCAATCCCCTAGTTTTAGTAACACCCACTCCAAGGAAGCACCAACTCCCTATATTGAGCACCTACCTAGTTATCTGATGGAACCTACTAATCAAATTTATAATGAAAATAGTTACAATTTGATTCTATTGAATCCAATTCAATGTTGCAACACTATTTTTAACTACTCAACTCTTTATTTCAATCTATGCAACTGAAATCTCTACTCTATAACTATCTTTGTCTTGCATCTTTCTCTATTTTTCACCTTGTGTCTGCCTCCTACAATGATCTTAATAACTAATTCTTTATAGTCATGATTTGGAGATTGGACATCTAATCTGAATATCCATTTTAACCATCATGAAGGTACATTTAAATTGTGAACCCAGGGACGTGAACTTGAAATGGGTCAACACAGTATGTGCACTGGGAAATTCAAAGTAGTCATCTTCATTCTACAACTAAGAAAGATTCAATACTGAAAGTAAGTTGCATGGAAAGGAACAAAGTAAATGTTGAAAATCACTCAACAATTAAACTAAGTTGAACATGCATGACAGGAATGGAAATATAAACAACAAACAAGGAACTACTTTGTCTGCTTTGGCTGCAAGAACAATCACAAAATTGAATTCTAGTGGATGCAAGAACAGTTAGTGCCAGATTCTAGACTAAGTACTAAACAAAAACTAATAACTAATCTAACTAAACTAAGGGACAAATTACTCACCAAGTGGGCCCCCTTGGATGAGTATCCTCTAAAACTAATGTAAATTCAAATGCTCAACTCAAAACTTCATCTTATTCATTGGAAAATGCAATTACAAAAAGAGTAGCATGACTAGAAATTCTTAGTATATGATCAGATACAACATCAGTAACTCAATAGCTTAGAAATCTTCCAGACTCCCAAAGAAGGAGAATCCAACCCTTATTTATCCTACCCACTAAATAAGGTAGTCAACTTCCACTAACTATTAGGATGCCATTTAGGGAAAGCAAAGAAAATCTTGAAAGGGTGGCTACACATGCAGGGGGATCTGATTAGACATGCAAGTCCAACCGTAGACTCAACAAAATAGTTATGCTCATGATTGCTCAACATCGTGAAAGATTAATGCAAGGCAGTTACATATGGATGAAATGGGGAATCTCCACCATTGTCCTTCAGTTGACCTTTGAACGCCTCCTCTAGAATGACCAACTGGCGGTTGCATTCCTCAAATTAATATAGATAGTCGACATAATAAGCTAATGCCATTAAAATTAGCAGAAATGGAATTAAACCCAATGTCTATGGTTTGAGGGAAACATTATGAAAATATCAACATTTAATGTCAAAGTCCATGTCAACTTCAGAAAATAAACTATAAATTCTACCCAAATTTGGACCAAAAACTAGGCTCATCACTCCCCCCAACTTGGCATCTTGTTGGTCCTCCAACAAGGGAAGAACTATTTTTTTGTCTAGTTAGAGCTCTAAAATTTGCAACTGATAACTGTCCAATATCAGTGTCTGTTGAGTGAGAGTTAGGGTCCCAGTAGAATCCTTCCATTCTATCAACTCTTTTCCATCTTTGTTTTTCTTCAGCAATGTCATAGAGGTAGAATCTAAAATTTGGAATAGGCCACATGAGGATAGGTGGCTGAAAAGTCAAGGGAAGCCACTCTCCGCACTTTTCTCTCCCAAGTTGAATGTACCTTTCAATCCTCTTTATTGTTGCATGATAGTTCTAGATGGAATGAATTTCAACCTATTTTAGCTCATCAGTCAAAGTGTTCCATCTTTGTGATAGATATCCTTTCATGGTGTCCTCTTTTTCTACTATTTTTACCTCATATTCATTGTAAATTGCCTCAATCCAAGGCATAATTATGTTACCATAACTAGGCCTAAAAATCATTTTATTCCAATCTCTATAAATATCCTTGGGGTTTCTTGATTTTGCTCTAATGGCCAATAGGATATTGGATTCCATCTTACTATAAGCATTATATTTCTCTCCCCAGCTAATCTCATTTTGCACCCAAGACATGAATACTCTTAGTTGGATATCTCCAACATACAAAAAAGGGTTCCAATCTTGGTCTTGAGTTACAAAAAAATTATGTACATAAAAATCACATAACAAATTCTTCATTACAGGGGAGGAAATTCTATAAGCATTGAAAAATTTAGTGGGGGTCTTAATTGAGGGATTCAAACCTGAGATGTGTTTTGATAGCTGAAAAAAGAGAGATTTTTCCTTAAGGTGCAAAGCATAAACTCTTGGAGGTGTTCTACATTCTAAAATCTCTAGCACCAGGGTTGCAATGCTGCCCACCCTCTCTTTTATAGAGGCAATCTCCTCATTATTTTCTTCAATAATCTCATCCCTCTCTTTATTTCATTTTTCAATCTTTTCTTTTCCTTTTTCCATTTTTCCTCTCACCTTTGTATCTCTTTCCATAAATTTAAAATTGTTGCATGCACTAAAAAATTAAGAGGATTATGAATTCCTACCAGGGTTTTTGTCAATGGTTGCACCCCATATAACACTATTTGCATAGATTCAAGCTATCTCACTGGCTCAGGCTATGGAGGTACAATTTATTTTCCCACTTCTTGTTGCATGGCCTCTTTTTCTTGTTCCTATAGTTGCTACATGAAATCCTAATCTAATTTTTGGTCTTGCTGCAGGAACTCCGGATTTTCCTCATGCTCTTTAATTTTAACTTCCTCTACAATGGTAGCAAGATCCGCTAGGGCCACTATTTCTACCTCTTCGAATAATTCCTCTTCTTGGACATTTTCTTGACCCATTGGGGCTTTTGTGCTCTCATGTGATGTCCTTCAATGCTTAGGGTTTTTTCGTGAAGGCATATCAACCATTGGTTTTGATTTCTTAAGAGGGCTCTCACATTTTCCTTTTGTTGCAAGATGAATAGTGTGAGCCTTTCTCTTCTTAGGACTTGACACCTCTATTTCCATAGGCAGTGTTTTGGATTTTCCTATTCCTACCTCTGCCTTCTTCTTTTGGGCCCTAGTTCTTACTAGGGTTTCAAGTGGAACATCGTCATCAGATTTCAATGAAGAAATTTATTTTTCAGAGTGCCCTATTTCAAAGGAACTAATGTCTATGGACCCTTTTGGTGTAGTATAATTCATACTAGAGCTAGCACGAGGGGTGGCTTTGGCCATGCTTGATTTTTTGCTAGACCTACATGTTTGAGGTAAAGCCCTAGATTGTAGCTGCTCAAGTCTAAATTGATTAACATTTACAAATTCCTCCTAGGTCATCTCAAGTGCTTCATCATGCAAATATTTTTCAACCAAAAATTTAATGAGCCAATGGTGTGAGATACAGTTGTCCTTGCCTTTTGAGTTTCAACCATCATGATGGAGAGAATGTTGTATAAGTCATTAGGAACATTCATCCTTCTTTCATGCCTCATGTGACTCAAAAGTTTGAAATGCACTGAATATAATTTTGACAATCGACCTTCACAAGTGAGGTACCTGATAATGTAAATCACTGCTTGCTTCCATGGCTTGGGCAAAGAGGTTCTCTTGGCACCCTATATGTCTATGCTGATTGGAGGGTCACCATCAATTGTGAATATGGCCCTTGCTGATCTAGCATCTCTAGAAATAGGGAAATTCTTACCGTCAATAGGTAATCCTATAACTTCTTCAATTCTCTTCTCAGTTTCCACAACCTCCAATCCTTTTACTATGGATTTTCCCTCTGAAAATGTTTGGGCGAACTCAAGTGCAATGCCTTCATCAAAACCATCCAACTTTAGGAAGTAGTCCAACTAGCCACAATTTCTAAATTCAAGCAAGCACTGTGCATCTTGAAATAAGGTTTCATGAGCCGAAGGCTCATTTCAAATTATTCCACCTCCCATTTTCTGCAATTACTGTCACTCTACAAAATTAATTTCCTATAATCCCTTTCTGAAAACAATTTCCTTTTTGCAGCACTTGTTAGCTGATATTGTCCTGCACCAATGTCGATTAAATTTTCCTTTTTTGTTTTCTTCTTTTGCAATTCAATATTATGATGGGGTCAATAATAGAAAATATGAGGTAATAAAAGGAGTTATGATGAAAAGGAATGGTGGAAAAAATTTAATGTCACATCACAGATATGAGTCATCCCTTATTTCAAATTTTAATCAACTCAGCTAGATTTATTGACACAAAAAAATCATGGACTAACATGTGGGAAATGTACCTGCATCTTTCCTTTCCCTCCCAACCTAATTTTTGACTTGTGTCCATACATGAGGGATAGAAATAGTGCTTTGATAGGGGGTTTGAAAATTATGTGAATTTCCATACTAATAGTACAATGATCAAATGAATGCACTAAAAAGATAATTAAGAGAGCAATCAATGAATACATACCTGAATTTGTGGAGGATACGCTACAAAGATCATGGAGAAAGTATTTTTTACTTTTTAGGAAATAAATTTAGCAATCAATAATGATGAAATGGAATTATGTGAGGTGGAATGAAGTAATTGAAGAGAGAGAGAGGTGGTACGAATGGGCAGATGGGCGGATGGGTGAAGAAATGGACTTCTACAAAAGTAAATTTTTTTATTATGACAAGTACGTACCTTAATTAGCTAGAAGGAGGGGCACTAGGTCTACTGCCTTTGGCTGTAGGAAGCTCAGGTGCTATAGGTTGGTTGAATTGTCGCATGAACTCTTCTTTGGAAGCTATCTTGTCATACAATCTAAGATGATGACCATTGACTAGTAATTTTAATTTGACATGATCAATGGTGGTGAATTGAACAACTCTAGTGGGAAAGACCTCAACAACTTCATATGGTCCTAGCCACCTTGTCTGCAATTTTTCTGCATTGTCTTGATGTCGTGAGTCATAAAGCAATGCCCAGTTACTTGGCTAAAATTTCTTCTCTTTGATAAATTTGTCATGCCATTTGATTCTTTGATTTTGCATGACTTCAGTGTGGTGCAAAGTTGTCTTCCTCATCTCATCTAAAGCACTCAGCTACATGATTCTTTCTTTTTGTGCCTCATAAATATTCATCCCCAAGTCTACTGTAGTTCTAAGATTTTTTTTCTTGAATTTAATAGGTATCATAAATGTCTTCCCATATAGTAGCTCAAATGGAGTGAAGCTTGTAGTATTTTTCCAGGTGGTTCTATAGGCCCAAAATGCTTCTAATAATCTGTTCACCCAATCCTTTCTGTGAATAGCCACTATTTTGGTTAGAATGGCTTCAATTTCTCTATTGATCACCTCAAATTTTCCATTGGTTTGAGCGTGATAAGGATTAGAATTTATGTGCCTTATGTTATATTCATTGACTAGTGCTATAAAAAGTGTTGAGGTAAACCAAGCTCCTTGATCAGTTACTATTTCTCTTGGCACTCCATATCATGTGAAAATTTATTCATACAAAAATTATGCAACTTTGTTGTCTCTAGCATGTTTCAGGACCTTGACTTCTACCCATTTAGTTACATAATCAGTGGATACCGGGATATAAGACTTATCATTTCATGGGGGATCAATGGGTTCCACAAAATCAAATCCCCACTTGTCAAAGGGAGTGACTACTACTTGGGGGTAGAGTGGCATCTCATCTGATTTGGTTGGCCAGCCCATTCTTTGACACCTATCACATTTTCTTGTATATCTTCATGCATCCTTTTGGAGTGTAGGCCAATAGTATCATGTGTTTAAAATATTCATTGCTACCCTTTTGGCTGCAAAATTCCCTCCACAGGGTTCATTATGACATGCATGCAAAATTTCATATGTCTCATCTTCCCTCACTCATCTTCTCATAACATGATTTGGTCTAGTATAAAACAAGAATACAACAATCCATGTAAAAGGAAAATATTTCTCAATGAGCACTCTTCTCTCTTTTGGAGAGAAGTGAGGATGAACTCTCCCCGTCACAAGGTAATTAGCTATATCAGCATACTAGGGTGTGTGCACACTAATGTAAAATAGATGTTGATTAGGAAAGGATTCATCTATGGCCTAATTGTCTTCTGATGTGGTTAGTCTAGAAATAAAATCTGCAACAACATTGGCCTTCCCTGGTTTTTCCATAATGGTTATGTCAAATTCATGCATCAAAAATAACCATCTAGCTAACCTTCCTGAGATCAGGGATTTATTCATGAGATACATAATGGCTACATGATTGGTGTGCATAAATATTTGGTAGCCTGTTATGTAGTGCCTAAATTTGTTTAGGGCATAGATCACTGCCAGCATTTCTTTTCTTGTTACTATATAATTGAATTAAGCTCCTTGAGAGTTTTTGTTGACAAAATAAATGGAATTTTCAATGTCTCCTTCTTTCTATCCTAAGACTGCTCCTATAGCATAGTCTGATGCATCAGTGTGGATATAAAAAGGAATTCCCCAATTAGGTCCCTTAAGTATAGGATCATGAGTCAAGGCTACCTTCAAGTTAGAAAATTTTGTGGCACAGTCTTCTGTCCACTAGAATTCAACATTTTTGGTTGAGAGTATACAAGGGTGTTTCTATTTTACTAAAGTCTTTGATGAAACACCTATAATATCCTACATGTCCCAAGAAACTCCTAACATCGTTTTATTTTAAAAGTGTAGGAAGATTAGTAATTATGTCAATTTTCGTAGGATCTACCTAGATTCCATTTTTTAAAATGTGGTGGCCAAGAACTACACCTTCCTTCATCATCATGAAGCACTTCTTACTGTTTAAAGAGATATTTTGGTCTTCACATCTCTATAAGAATTTCCTAAGATTCTCCAATGCTTCATCAAAATCAGCACCATAGGTGGTAAAGTTATCCATATAGATTTCCATGCACTCAAGAGAGATGTCTGAAAATATGTTGATGAGTACTCTCTAAAAGGTTGCAGGTGCATTGTGTTGGAGTTGAGAAGATACAACACCACAGAAGCCCAAAAGATCTTTGCAAGCAAATAACTTGTTACAAGGAGAAACAAAGAGAAGCAAAGAAGGAAATGCTCAAGAATGTGGAGCCATGAACTCACACAAAATGTAAAATGAATTAATGATACAAAAGATAGTTTTCAACCATATATAGATGAAAACCCTAAAAAGGAAAACCCTAGGCTTGCACAATAATAATTAATAAAGTAATTAATTATTATGCACCTAATGTTAGCTTAAGTGAAAATAAGTAAAAGGGAACTTTATGCAATTAAACAAATATTTTTTAATTAATAAAGTAAATACCCAATTACTCTAACACATTGTATAAACCAAAGGGAAGTACTAAATAAGAATATGTCTCCCATGGACATGTGAAGGTTTTTTTCTGATGGTCCTTAGGTGCAATTTGAATCTCATTGTAGCCACTGAGTCTATCAAGGAAAGAGAAGTATTGCTTTCCTGCAAGTGAGTCTAGTACTTTATCTACAAAAGGCAAGGGTGTTGTGCCTTTTAAACACACGCACCATTCAGAACAAGGACCCTCTCTTCTCTCTTTTGCTTTTCAGGCCCCTTTTTGCTTCACCTCATTTTGCGGGCCCAATTTTGTGTCCTAAAAGGTTGACACATTCCCCAAAGTCATATTTTAAGCTTGACCAAAACTGCCCCTCTAAAAAATGCCAAATCTAGGGTCAATTCGAGTTTTCCTTATCGGAATACCCTTTCTAGCATTTGTGGCTCCTTTCGGGCCCGGACCCCTAGGTTTCCCCTTCCGAGTTTCCATTCTAGGTTTGTTGTTTCCAGCGCCCAGCGTCTAACATCTTTTCGGACCTCAAACTCTGGAAGTCGGGTTCCCCCTTCAAATTTCCTCTCTAGCTTTGTCGTTTCCAATGGCCGTGGCAGCACGTCTTCCCTACTACTGACTACGAAATTGAGCTTACCAACTTCCCCTACCACCATACAAAGGAATTGAATGCTGCATTAATGGCAGGTATAGCTATAAATTCGGATTTTCTACCTGTCATTTTCATCTGACCAATGACAGAGTTACGAAGAGCTCCAGTGCATCCGACATTTCTAGCCCCCAAGTCCGAGCTCCGTTTTCTAGCATTTTTTGTGTGGCCATCAGAAACCATCTTCGGGATCTTGAGGTATGCCCACCACCCATGCCCTTGTTATTCATTTTGTCAATTTTTGAGCCTTAAATGATGTAAAATGTAAAACCAGGTTAAAATCCAGTAGGTGAAGACCTTCCCATTAAAACCCACATTTTAAAAATGTAAAACTCAATCGTTTAAGTGGCCAAAATTCAAACTGGGACTTCACCTCTCCGTGGCCGTTCTTCGGAACAGTCGTCGACATCTTCCAGGCACAGACTTTCAAGTCATCGTCCGCAAACTTGAACTTCAAAATTCTCCATGGCGGAACCCATCTCGGACTCTGACCTCCGGAATTCCCCTCCTGGGACTCCGTTGCATCGTTGTCGTTTCAATAGCCTTCCTCGAGTGCCTTCCTAACCTCCAGACCCCAGAAACTTGAAGTCAGTCTGAAGAATTGAAAGGTTGAAAACCTGTCAAGATCAAAGCAGCCCTGGGATTCGGTCCTCGGAATTCCATTCCCAAAATTTTGTGCTGACTTCGTTGTTTCAACGGCCTCCCTTGAGCGACTTTTTGAACCTCTATTCTCAACTGTGCAAAATTTGTTCCAACTTCCAGGTGGAACCTTCGATTGAAACTCACTCCGGAACCTGACCTCCATAAGTCCATCCTCGAAATTCTGTGTCACGTTTTCCCTTTCAAGTAGCTTCCGTAGGATGCCTTCCCGACTCCCAGACTTCGGTTCGCTCCTTGCCAAAACCGAATTTCAGACTTTTCTTCTCGAGCTTCTTCCGAGTTATGACCACCAAAATTACCCTCTCGGGATTCCGTTCCATTGGCGTCATTCTAACGGTGAATTTTGGATAGCTTCCTGACTTCCGGGTCCTAGTTCTCTGTTCGTCGCTTGGCTGTTTCAAGTCCTCTTATCGTCTCTAGAAACTATCCTCCAGATTTCCCTCCCTGGGTTTCTTCTTTCATTTCACCATTTCCAATGCCCAAGTCATTGCCGCTTCCAGGTGATGGCAACTCGAGACTTGGATTCTGAGACCCATATTTCCGTCTCCCTTGCGCTGTTTCCAACGGTCATCCTACATCTGAGGCCCAAGCTCTCAAATGAAGGATCAAATGACCTCCAAATCCAAAATGGATTTCAACCCACTTGCTAAAATTATGTCTTCCTTCATGCCAACCTTCTAATACTCAAATCCAACACCGAGAAAGGCCCTTGGGAATTCCATCCTCAATTTGCCCTTCCAAACGGCATTTTGCCAAGGGAATTCCAACCCTGGGAACCTGGTTTCTCTGTAGTCACCTTCCAATGATGAATTATCAAGTGTTATATTCTTATTGAATATGAATAATGATTGTGGAGATAATCTTGGTGTGCAGGGACTTGTCTGAGACCGTTTCATCATGTTTATTGCTACTAATTCATGTCCCCTATGCAGGATTTATGGAATCCAGTGCAGAAACTTCTGGTGCCTCCAAGGAGAAAGGGAAAGGGATAGCTAAGATGCCTTGAGGCAAGGAGGACAAGGACCTGATGAAGTACAAGTTCCAAGGGGTCCCTATACAATCTAGGGTCACCTCTCTCTGGAGAGATGTCATAGATATGAACGTTAGCTAGGTCAATGTTAATGAATTCATACAAACGGTTAGGATGAACCCCAAGACAAAAAATGAAAAATTAATAAAAAGAAGTGGGATTGCCAAAGCTACGAGCTTCTCGCCAGCCTTGGTGGCCCCAGAAATGGTAATGGCATGCATGGAAACCTAATAGGTGGAGACTCAAACTATAGTAGACCAGGACAAAAATATCCTTGCAAACATGTCCCCATTGGGTATAATGGCAACATTCCACATTCCCGCCTTTGAGAGCATGGAGATCCCCACCATGGGGGAATGCAAGGAACTATAAGAGTAGGATCCCTTGGGATGCAAGAAGCTCATCAATCAGTATTGGTTAAAGGACAAGCGGGGTAGTGCTGGCAAGCTTCCTCAGGAGTTTTTTCACAGTGATATATTCAAGGATTACCATGACCTCGTAACATTGCTAAGCCAAGTGATGGGCCTCCCTATGGCGGCCTTCTTCCAAGAATGGATGTTCTATTTCGTAGAGTAGATTCTTTGTGGCAATGAGATCACCTTCTATTGGGGAGAGATAATCAATGATTGCTTCCATGAGTAGTTTACAACCGTGAAGAAGACCTCTAGGTTCTTCATGACCTCCTACTTGGTATATTCCTTCGCTGATCAGAGAAATTATTAGGGATTCACGGTGGTACCCAGTGATCCATCAGGGGTGGAACTTAAGCCTTACGATAAATACCCTCAACTGCAATTCAGAAATTTCAAGAAAGATTACTATCAGATGAATTATGCATTCATCGCCCACATCATTCGGTTCCTCAGAGGTGAATTTCAAAGAAGAGTTTCTCATTTTGCTAGAGCTCTCCTCAAGTAGTATTCTTTCCTTTACATATAGTTCCCTAAGTTCACATACATCTGTGCTAAAGGATTCACGGAAAGACCAAACAAGCTGCCCCGGTACCCAAATGACTGGATCATTCTATTAGAGCTGACCCGGCAGCTACAACATATTCATAGCATCTTGAGCGATAAGAATTTGGTAGGTCTATCCTATCCCATTAACCTTGGTCAAGGGATTTATAAGATCCACACCTCCTAGTGTGCAGGGTATTTAGAAAAGGAGCTGGCCGAATACAACTTTGAGCAATACACAGCCCAACCCCGAATGGACCCATATGGGCACATCAAAAAGGCGCTAGGATGAGAGTATGCCCACCTCCACAACATCAAGCATTTTTGGGCCAACTACAAAGATTATCTCAAGGTGCAGTTGAGGCACTACATGTGCATGACCACCATCTATGTGTGAAGGATCAACCTATGCTCGGTTCCTGACCAACTTGAAGAAGATGAGGACATGGTGATCGATCCAGGATACGATACCATCGCCAATTCTCCGCTACCTGTGATTGAATAGAATGAACTAGAACTTGATGACATCAATGTACTTACTAGGCCCATTGAGATCTTAACAAGGGCATGGATCGAACAATAGGTGGCCCGACCAAAGCAGCAAGGAGTCGCCTTGACATTCAAGGGACTAGAAAGTGAACCAAGTGGCTCCGATGGAGGGGCAGCTACCACTGCAACTAGCAAATCATCTAGCACACTGCCATCTATTAGGACCAAGAAGAGAATGGAGGCCTATGAGTAGCTACCTAAACCAAAGGTCTATGCCGCAAGTCTTTTGAACCCAAGCCTTCCAAGAAAAAGAGAAAGACAACTAGAGGCATGAAGACGATTGTGATGCCCAAGGGTTCATCCCTTGGGATTAGGGAAGAAGGATCTAACTCACCAAGGTCACCACCTACTTCAGTCGCTGCTACTGCTGCTACTACTCCCACCTCTCATGCTTTGCTTGCAGCTTTCATTTCCTCCCCACGTACAGTGGACATCTCTGTCCACCTTACTTCCACTCCTCCAATCTTATAGATCATTCTCATGGATTCATCATCTACTACGACCTCACCCATCTCCTCTTTTTCTATGTCTCCTTCCCTCCCTTCTACTTCCGCTGCTACGATGCTTGTCCTTGGTCTCTGTGAGTCTTTCGTGAAATATATGCAAAATGTAACATCCGAGCTCTCAAGGATGCTCACTAATCTAGTGGTTCAAGCTACAATAGCTCATGATATGGCCTATTCTCTAGTTCCCCTTCCCTCTACTGAACCACCAAGGATGGAGGTGATAATGCAAATATTAGACGAGCTTGAGCGACGGTAGCTAGAGGCTGCAACAAGGCTGAAGGACAAGGAATTTGAGTACCACGAACATCCACTGTTCGAGTGTCAAGAAATCAATGAGGTAGCTTATGAGTCCTCCAGTGAGAGTAACGAAGAGTTGAATGATCCCAAGCTCAATGAAGAATGGCAGAAGTAGCTCAAAGAAATTGAAGATAAGGGAGCCGAGGATCGGCTCGAAAGAGAAGAATAGATTTCTGCTCAAGAGGCAGAGGGAAAAGAGTCTCCTACTGAGAGGCATGACCAGACTCTAGAGCATGACAAGGAAGCATCCCTCTATGAGGCCGAGTGGGAGAAGAACCCCAAAGAGCATGGATATAATTAGAATGAAGAAGAGGGGGATGCTGAAGAAGAAGATCCACCCAAAGACCAGTTGGATACTGAATCCCCCACTAAACATAAAACCCTTCAACAAGACTCCAATGAGGAGAAGGAAGATACAGGGACTAAAGAGAAGGCTCTTGTCATCAAAGCCATCGTGCTTGAGAAGAAGGACTATAGGAGTCAAGGTGAACCACCTAGGGAGGAGCCCCAAGTACCCGAGTGGCTGTAGAGGCAGCTAAAACATAAGACTCCCACCTTGAAGGATCCCAAGGCAAGGTTGGAAGCCATCATGGCTAGGGCACAAATAAGAACCAAAAGGAAAGAGAAGAAACCAAAGGTCAGATCAAGGGTAACCATGGATGCCTCAAGATCAAGGGTGGTGCAGGTAGTGACACCAGTGGTTGGAGAACAGGGTGTCATTTATAACATCTCCACCATCGACTTGGGACTGGCCACGAGGGAACAAAAGGTTGATCACCTCCAAGAGTCAATCGCCACAGTGGTACACCTTATCCAGCAGGATAATATTTTGAAGGAAGAGCTCAAGGAATAGGTGGCTGATCTAATGGCCTACATTCAGTAGTGGTCATCCCTAGACAAGCAACCCATGATGTCATTGGCCCCACTTCAACTTTTGTCCCATGAAGAGATCAAGAAATTGGAAAAAGGAGGAACTTGGACAAGACTATGGAAAACTAGTTCTGGCAGGTCTTGGATATAGGGAATATAGGCATCAATTTGGCTGTCTGAACAGAAAATAAGTTGCTCAAAGTGCAAAAGACCCTTGAAGGCACAAGGAAGATCTGTGAAGAGTTCCCAAGGAAGTACGAGGTTGCCTATCCAAAGATCGAGGCTATACTCGCATTGCCAGGCGAGGTCTGGGAGAAGGACCTTGCCTTCAACTATGATGACCACTAGTTGGTAGATGTTTGGAAGCAGGATTTCAATCATAAAAGGAAAAGGATTGAGAAAATCATTGAGTAAATAGCACCAGACATCGAATGGGCTAGGGATTCTAGAGAGGAATGCTTTCAGTACATCAACTTAATGACGAGGTATGAGTCGCCCGCTGCTGAGATCAACCCTGAGAACATAAAGCCCCACTTCTTGAAAATTATGGAAGATGGGATTTCAGTTGAAGTCACCATGGACTTCATGAGTTATGCAACCCGTACCTTCATGCAGTCAGAGCTTTTTAGGGATAATGTAGCCAAGTATGAAGAGGACTGGAAGAAAATCGTCAGCAATTCCTAGGAATGGAGCTACCAAGTGCTGCGATCAGACATCATGGAGATGGATAAGCTCCAGCCATTGATCTTGAACTTTGTAGAGTATGCAGCGCTGAAGAAGCATGAAGGCAACCCCGTCATCAAATTAGAATTCCTCAAGGAATAGCTACAGAAAAGGGAAAATAGTTAAAAGATGAAATTGCTATAGTGTCATCACTAGAGGACAAGATAAGGAAAAGACAAGAATGTCCCTTTAAATGTAATATATTTGGGGGTAGGTGAAACCCTAATGTAAAGTGAATCTTGGCCACACAATAGAATCGAATCTTGGCCACTCATTTTTCTTTTTGAAAACTATAAATAGGGCTCTCCTCCTCTCGTTTTGAGGGAGTTGAGTTGTTGTAAAGACATGCTACTGAAAATATAATAGAAAATACAATCATTTTCTGGTGTATTTCTAGGTTTCCCACATGTTTCATGATTCTTCTCCATTTAGTTAGAACTTTGCTTCAAGTTAATTTTCTATTTTAGTATCCTTAGATTGACTTTGGTAGAATTAGTATGTTGTCTCTATTTTTGAAGATTGCTGTTGTGTGTATGCTTTCCTTGTGCATACTTTTTGTCATTTGCTGCTGGTAGATGACTGTGTAAAGTTAGTTTGGACTTTAATCCCATTTCTGCTCATTAAAATTCATCTTTGATTCACATTTCCATGGCAAATGAATGATGAATATCTGCAGTCCTTAGAAGATAGCGTAGATTTCATGATATTATGAGAATTCAGATTAAGTGAAATTCTATTTAAGGAAACTATCCACAGCAGGAACCTCCATGATCACTGTTCATCGATAGTTGCAGAAGAATCATCCTTCTTCCTCACCCTCCCTCCTTTTTTTCCTCTTTTTAGAAACAAATTGTGCTAAGGTTCATTGCACATTGTAAAGCCAAACCTGACAAAGCAATGGTGTCCAGGACTACTGCCTGAACCTACAGCAAAGTATAGTAATTCCATATCCATGAAACTCCATTCATCGACCCAATTCCCCTACAACTTTGACCACGTAAGTCCACCTTGTTATTCCAGAAAAATCATATCAAACACCTAATTTATCCCAAGCATCCTCATGACCTAACATTCGAGAGACCTTGGGATAGTGTTCTACAATCTGATTGTGGAAGATTGTCTTCTAAGAGAGGTAATGCACCTCCATATTACCTATGTTATGAAGTGCATATAAACACCATCAATAGAAATAGTGCTAGAAGGAGGGCCCAATGGATAAGATGGATCGATTTAGGTCATTCTCCCTTGAAATATTTCACCGAGTCTTGAGGTCTACATGCAACAAGGGAGAGTTATGGGAATTACAGCCCCTTACCTAAGCTAGAAGAGTCAAACAATGGGAACCACCCATCACCATTTCCGTAGAGCACACTACTGCCCCTCCACCTCCATCTCCTTTTCCTTCACTAACAACACCACCTTCCACTCAGCCAATCCATATAGCCTTCCCAACTGCCACTCCATCTATGCTGAACGCTGCCTTTCAGCCAAACATGGTCACCAACCTTGCTGCTATCTCATATGTTGCTACCACCCCATCACAGCCACCTCCATCACCTTTCCCAATGGCGTGGCTGGGTAATAACCTGTCTCCTCTCTCTTTCAACCTTTACCATAATATGCTAAAGAATCCTAAAAATTTTTGCACGAAGTTCAACTCCCGGAATCTGTAGAGAACGGTCGAAGAAGATGTCAAGATTTTCAAAATCGCCTTGAAGACCATGTAGATCATATACAAGGATGTAGCTTGTAGGCTCTTTCCTTACTCATAAGGGGAGGAGGCCTCCTATTGGTACATCAACTTGCCAATCGGAACTATCAATACATGGGATCTTTTGAAGAGTGCTTTTCTGCAAAAGTTCAAGACCCCAATCACTCCCACAGATTCATACCGACACTTCATGTTGGTTCAAAGGGAAATCAATGAACCAATTAGCTCGTTCAATGTTCACTTCCATAGAGCGTACACTTGGCTACAAGCCCCGTATGTTTTAAATGATCCTACTGTCCTACCTGTTTACTATGCAGCGTTGGACAACCTAACTTTAGCCTTGGTGAAAAAAATGAGATAACCACAGGCCAGGTTGGTCGATGCATATGTTGAAGCCATCATCCCCAGCATGGATTTGGGACAGAATATATCTGGCTTGCTACTTTCTCTTGGGCAAACTGGGCATCCGACGCAAATATAGGGACTCACGAAAGCCTTACAGCATCAGATGCCTTTGCTGAACCCAATGTCACAGCTACCTATGGTTTCGCATCCCGGGCAGTCAATGAACCAAGCATATATGGTACCACACTACTTGCTGCCCCAACAACAATAGTCACATTCACAACAATCCCAGATGTCAGCATACCTTCAAGCAACAAAATTTCTACCTGCTCACCATAATCAATCGGTGGCACAACCTATGTTCCTTCAGAATGCTGCACCACAACCAAACAACACCGAAAAGGATAGAATCGATGAGCTTACAGAGATGATCAAGAAAATGTTGACCGAAATGATGCACCTAAGGAACTAGAATAACCAGCTACATACGTCGCAAAAGAGCATCCAGGCCAACCTTAATAGGGAAATCGAGATCACCATGAAAATTAGGACAATCGGGATGTTGGTACATCGTCGGTTCAAAATTATGATAGGAATTAGAACTCAGGACATAACTTCAACAGAAGACCCTTCCAAAGGCAAAATCAGACATGGAATACATGCCCCAATAATGGTGGCGTTCCCATGTCTCTTGATTAACCCAACAATAACAATAACGAGAACCCCACAATAGGAGTTTACTTGGTAGAGGCTACTTTATCTGGTTGGTGCCGCATACACAAGATGAGCCACCATTCCAAATTAGATTGTTTGAAATTCCAAATTGTAGCCGAGATCTTCCAAGTAGAAGTTCAGAATGTAGTCGACAATTTGAGATGCAGAGACATTGTCCCGTCTGATCCTTATGATGCCTCAGTGTTGGTATTAAACTAGACCCCTTTCCCAAAGGAAAAATGCAACACCCCTAAACTAGAGAATGCCAATTCAAGCAGTCACGATGCAGCAAGAGAGGTAAGTTCCAAAAGCCCTTTAGCCCAACTTTTTGATTTAGTAGATAATGGTCCCAAAGAAGACGAAGAGGAGCCTAGAGAGGATGAAGTCCAAATGTTTCACCAGCAGACTACCCCTTACAACCTTAGAGATAGACAAGTCAAAGGCCATGATGGAGGTCCTTTCATGACCTCCACCCCACCAAACAATTTCAGCACCCCTCCCGATCCGAGTGTAAACAACAATCTGGGTTTTCCACTTACACCCACACGATATCTCGACAGAAATAAACAGCAAAGCAATGGCCAAAGTCAAACCGCTAGCTCCTCCCAAGATGTTTCCCATGATAAAACGATTGAGCAGATGGGGCAACATATTTTTGAGTTCAAGAAGGTGAATCTAGGCATATTGACATTTGAACTTCTAAAGATGCCTGTTGTCCAGAATGCTTTTTTCAGAATGATAAATGGCACTCCACCACAAGGGTCAGCTCAAGAAACTCTAGCGAAGAGGGTTTCCTTTAATGATCAAACAAGTGAACCAGTTGTTAGACAAATATTTAACAGTAAGGCCAAATAGCCAGCAGTTCAATAGACAAGCAAGCAGCCAGATAGGCCGGCTAATCAGGTACCAACTCAAAACAAGGGCAGTGAAAAGGATAAAGGTCAAGTCACTCAGGTGGATGTTTCTGGAGGGTTGTTTGAAGGGAAATTTGAGACTCCTCCCTTTTTGACCACCATCCGAGTGTTTGAAAAGAACCTCCACAATTTCTTGCTTGATTCGGGAGCCTCGACCAATGTCATACCCCTGAGCATGTGCAAGGCACTTGGGATAATGCCAACTCCTTCCCGACAGAAGGTCATGCAACTTGACAAAACCGAAATCAACATAGTGGGGGAGATCAACAGGATACCCATGCAAGTTACTGCTGACCCCTAGATCCAACAAACTATTGACATATAGGTGGTTGATATCCCGGATACCTATGGTATAATCCTAGGCAGGGATTTCATGAGGGCATTGAACGAATATGCTACTACGGATTACTCTCGCATGTGGCTACCATGGAAAGGAATGCCCAATCAGATCCAGATTGACAGAGAGCCCCGGATGAAATTTATGATTACCGAATACAACAACACAAATGAGGTGTTATATGCTAAAACAGGTCTCAAGAATTATTACCCAGTATCATATCGGAATGAATAGGAATACCCGAAAGATGAGGGAATGAGTGAGGTCTTCCTCATGCTATGCAGCTCACTGGCTAATTTGAGCAATGCTCTTCAGAGCACTGAGGTTCTCATCAAATTTGACAACGAAGGGCTGGGAGAGAGCAATAGTTAGAAACTACTCGATGGTTTGCAGGATTTTATGGAAAAATGCATGTGTGACCAGCTCAGCCTAGGAACTTGAATGAACTTCCAAGAACTCTTGCTCCCTAATTGGTGTCGGGTGCACAATGCTACTCATTGAGAATTTGACTGCTGCCTATGCCAAACAACAATTGAACATGTTAAAAAATGGGCTGCTCTGAAGGAGATAACAAGGTCAGCAAGGCACGAACAAATATGTTCCATCCCTATAGTTCCCAAAGCAGTCACTAAAATGAAGTCCCCCCCGATGGTCAAGGCTAGATCTGTCGGCCCTACGTCTAGGGATTCTCCTAGATTTTGGACATTGTGCTTTGATGGTTCTAAATTCAAGCACGGAGTTGGGGCAGGTTTCAAACTGATCAGTCCCAAAGGGAAATCATACTTTTGTACTCATAAGCTTCAATTTTATTGTACTAACAACGTAGTAGAATACGAGGCCTTGGTCTTAGGCCTCTCAATGGCATTAAGGAAATGTGCCAAAATGCTCCAAGTGTTTAGAGATTCAAAACTAGTCATGAAGTAGGTTAGGAAATAGTATTCCTTCTATGATCGAAGACTCACTAATTATTGGCACCGCGTATGGGATTTACTTTAAGGGCTGGATGCATTTAACCTTCAATTGATCCTGCATGCATAGAATCATACTGCAAATGCCCTGGTGCGGGTGGAAAACACACTACAACCATTATCCCTATCTAGCCTCAAATGATTATGATGGAAGTCACTTCCATCCTGTCAGTGCCAGATAATGTAACCAATTTATAGGTATTCAATGATGATAAGCATATTCTAGATTTCATCACTAGTTCAGATGTGTTTGCTACGTAGATAATCGATGAAGTCGAACCCTAAGAGGCTGACCTAGATATAGAAAGGATCATCAACTTGAAAACCAACACCATCCCTAGGGGAATGGTCCAATTAGAGTGAATCTTTGACCTTGATCAAATCAAAGATCAAGACAAACAAGCTAAAAAGGATACCATTAGCAGCCAATGTGACACTTACAATTTGAGTATGGCCGAGAATGCCAAGAATGTGTTCATAGGTAAAGTATGCATTCATGAGGAAAGAAAGAGGATTATTAAAGTGCTACAAAAGTACCATGATGTCATCACCTAGAGCTATGACAATCTCAAGACATATGACACATCGATTATCATGCACACTATCCCTCTCAGGCCAGATGTGAAACCGTTCCAGCAACGGTATCGCCCTATCAACGCTCTATTCGAGCCAGTAATATATAAGGAAGTACAAAAGTTTTTGTCAGCCAAGATCATCTTTCTGGTCAAACACTCTACGTGGGTGGTGAACTTGGTTCCTGTCAGGAAGAAAAATGGGGAAATTAGGTTGTGCCTGGACTTCCAAAACCTTAATAGGGCCTCAAAGAAGGACAACTATCCTATACACTTATTGGATGAGATGTTGCAGGTAGTAAACGAATCCCAGATGATGTCATTTTTGGATGGATATTTAGGATATAAATAGGTTATGGTGCAGTACAAAGATCAACACAAGACATCATTCACCACCAAGTGGGGAACGATCACATATAGAAGAATGCCCTTCGGGCTAATCAACACTGGTGCCACTTTCCAACGTGCTATGGATATTTCGTTCAAGGACTTGACTGGTAAGTGCATCATCATCTACATGGATGATTTAACAGTATTCTCAAAATAGCGTGGTAATCACGTCACTGACTTATGCAAGGTCTTTGAGAGGTGTCATGCATTTGGGGTCTCCCTTAACCCAAAGAAGTGCATCTTCGGGGTCACTGAGGGGAAAATCCTTGGACATGTCCTATCAGAGTAGGGAATTTATATTGACCCCAAACATATTCAATCCATCATGAAAATCCAGCTACCAGGTAGCAAGAAAGAGTTGAAGTCTTTTTTCAGTAAGATCAACTTCATCTGCAAGTTCATTACAGGCTTTGCGGAAATAGTTAAACCACTCAATGCCATGCTGAAACAAGACACCAAGGTCGAGTGGACTGTCGAAGCGAAATAGGCCTTTGGGGAAATCAAGAAAGCAATTATTGATGCCCCCATGCTAGTCAACCCCAACTACCTGAAGCCCTTTTACATTTACTCCTTTGCTTCAGATCATTCCTGCGCCAGCATCTTGACGCAAAAGGATGACGAGAGGAATGAGCATCCAATCACCTTCATGAGCACCCCCTTGAAGGATGCCGAACTACACTATCATAACATTGAAAAATAGGCTTATGCACTTGTTAAAGGAGTGAAGAAGTATAGGCATTATATCTTACGCAATAAGGTCTTTCCCATAGTTCTCGACCCCGTAGTGAAAACATTGCTTATGCAGAATGAATTGGGGGAACGAAGGGCAAAGTGGGTTGCAGTGCTATAAGAATATGACATGGAGATCTAGTTGATGAAGCTGGTAAGAGGATAGACACTCACCCGAACAATGGTAGAGGTAGTTATTGATGCTAGACCTGAACTCACGGTACAACAATACCAAGTGGAGGATGTCTCTCTAAGAGAGTGGTATGATGACATGGTGTACTACCTATTGAATCACAAATGTCTACCTCATCTATAGGGAGTCCAAAGGTGAGCCATTAGGCTGAAAAGCAGTAGCTACATGTTGCAAGGTGCCATATTATACAAGAAGAATCACAAAGGTATCTATTTGAGATGCTTGGGAAAGGAGGAGGTTGATCACATTCTTAAGGAATTCCATGAAAAGTTCGGAACTGGCCATGGCTCAAGTCTATAAATCGCACATCAAATATTGAGAGCTAGGTATTATTGGCCCACCATTTTCAAGGATGCTCACAATCACATTCGTACCTGCCACATGTGCCAGACTATTGCCGCCAAAGAAAGGAATGTTGCTATCCCACTACAACCTATCTTGGAGGTAAGGCCTTTTGCATAATGAGGTCTCAACTTCACTGGTCCGGTAAATCCTCCATCGTCCATGGGACACAGGTACATTCTAACCACCTCTAATTAGTGCATGAGATGGATAGAAGCAATAACTTGTAGGCAATGCACAACTGAAGTCATAACCAATTTCTTAGAAAGTTTCATTTTAAATCATTTTGGTTGCCCATACACTCTAGTATGCGATAACGGCCCGGTGTTTACTTCGTTAAAATTCACAAGTTGGGCCTTTGACTATGGCATCACCCTCAAATGCTCCTCCAACTATTATCTTCAAGTCAATGGCCTTGTTGAGTCCACCAACAAAAACTTGATCATGGTGATTAAGAAGCTGCTAGATATATATCCCAAGGATTGGCATACCCAACTTCATTTTTCCTTGTGGACAGATCACACCTGCCACAAGGCTACTCTTGGAGATTCCACGTACCATCTAGTCTACGACTTAGAACCTATTTTCCCCATACATTTGAAAATCCCAACCCTTCAGTTTATCAATGATTGTTATGAAGGAGGAGACCGTAGAGAAGCTCGCCTCGCCAAGCTGTTGCACCTTGAAGAAGTACGAGACCATGCGATAGAAAATTTTGCCAAACATCAGGGCATAGTGAAAAGATGGTTTGATCGCCGAGCCAAAATTAAGGCCTTTCACATTTCTGATCTGGTACTCTACTGGGACAAGGCCCATGAAAAAAAAGGGGGACACAAAAAATTCAACAAGCTTTGGCTTGGCCCCTTTCAGATTGCTGAAATCCTTGGAGATAATGCCTTCCACCTAAAGACTCTCACTGGTGAAGACGTTTCCTTGCCTGTCAACAGGAAGTACCTTAAGCATTAATTTCACGCTTGAGCTCTTGAGTGTTGTATGTGTAAATACCTATACATAGGTTAAGATAGATTTTTTGCTTTGTCCTTTGGTTTTGCTCACTGACCCAACCATTTTATCGTAATTTTGGAAGAGTCTCCCTGTTCTGCTATGGTGGCTGTGCTTGGCCCGACAGGCAGTTTTCCTTGCTATCCGCTTTTGTGTTGTTCCCTAGATAAGCCCTCATTCCCCATTACTAACCTCTGAAAGCTCCTAAGCAATGGTTTTCGACTTTCAGACTCAGAATTAACCTAGGATGGTTGTCTGCTTGAATCCCCTATGTTTGTCATGGAATCCACAAAACACATTTTAAATATTTCCAAAGAATGGTAGAGTGATTATAGGGAAATGGGGATAAGTGAAAAATCTAAAGTCTACTCTAGTGACCACTGTGATTCTCAAGCCCATTGTGAGCTTCGATGCTCACGCGGTTGAACGAAAGAAAAGAGAAAGTGCTAAAAGGAAATATCCAGCACAAGCAATAAATAAATTGAAAATAACAACCATATGGGTGTGCGAATATCTCTATTGGGGCTATGGACGCCTGGCTGGCAATAGAGCTATGTTTGTGAGGTCATGGCAACAACTCCGTCGAGGCTATGGACGCTTGACTAGCAGTGGAGCAATGTCAGGGTTACTTTTGGGGTTAGATGAACTACGTAGCTTATCTCCCCCAACCAGTGGTTATTCACACTCTCTCTAAGGAAAGGAATTGAATTCACCATGCACACACATTCATGATGATATTGCAGTTCGATTCAATCACGCCTTCCTTAAACTATTCTTAGTTCAGCTTTGAAGATCAGCTTCGGTTTGCGAAACCAGAGATCATGGGTTCATAATGAATATTTATCTCTAGAACACAAGGACCCTCTCTTCCCTCTTTTGCTTCTTGGGCCCCTTTTTGCTTCGCCTTGTTTTGAAGGCCCAATTTTGTGTCCTAAAAGGTCAGCACGTTCCCCAAAGCCATATTTTAAGCTTGACCAAAACTGCCCCTCTAAAAAATGCCAAATTTGGAGTCAATTCAAGTTTTCCTTGTCAAAAAACCCTTTTTGGCATCTGTGGCTCCTTTTGGGCCTGGACCCTCGAGTTTCCATTCCAGGTTTGCTATTTCCAACACCCGACATCTGACGTCTTTCCGGACCCCGGAAGTCGGGTTTCCCCCTTAGGATTTCCTCTCTAGCTTTGTCATTTCCAATGGCCATGGTGGCACATCTTCCCGGCCATTGGACCTCAGTCCTCCCACTGCTACCTACGAAATTGAGCTATCCAACTTCCCCTACCGCCGTATGAAGGAATTGAATGCTGCATTAATGGTAGGTATGGCTATAAATTCAGATTTTCTACCTGTCATTTTCATTCGACCAAGTGATAGAGTTTCGTAGAGCTCCATCATATCCAACATTTCCAGCCCTCGAGTCTGAGCTCTGTTTTCTAGCATTTTCTATGCGGCCATCAAAAACTATCTTTGGGATCTTGAGGTATGCCCATCACCCATGCCCTTATTCTTCATTTTGTCAAATTTTGAGCCTTAAATGATGTAAAATGCAAAACCATGTTAAAATCTTGTAGGTGAAGGCATTCCCATTAAAATACACATTTTAAAAATGTAAAAATCAATCGTTTAAGTGGCCAAAATTCAAATCGGAACTTCACCTCTCTGCGGCCGTTCTTCGGAACAGTCACTGACATCTTCCAGGCTTAGAATTTTTCGCCGCCATCTGCAAACTCGAACTTCAAAATTCTCCGCTGCAAAATCCATCTTAGACTCTGACCTCCAGAATTCCCCTCCTCGAATTTCATTGTGTCATTGCCATTTCGACGGCCTTCCTCGAGCGCCTTCCTAACCTACAGACCCTGGACACTCAAAGTCCGTCTGAAGACTTGAAAGGTCAAAAACCTGTCAAGATCAAAGCAGCCCCAGGATTCGGTCCTTGGAATTCCATTCCTAGAATTCCATGCTGACTTCGCCATTTCGACGGCCTCCCCTGAGTGGCTTTCTAAACCTCAATTCCCGACTGCACAAAATCTGTTCCAACTTCCAAGCGGAACCTTCGATCGAAATTCACTCCAGAACTCGACCTTCGAAATTCCATCCTCGGAATTCCTTGTCGCGTTTGCCCTTTCAAGTGACTTCCCTGGGCTGCCTTCCTGACTCCCAAACCCCGATCCGCTCCCTGCCAAAACAAAATTTCAGACTCTTCTTCGCGAGCTTCTTCCAGGTTCCAATCACTGGAATTCCCCTCTCGAGATTCCGTTCTATTGGCGCCATTCTAATGGCAAATTTGGGACAACTTCCTGACCTCCGGGTCCTAGTTCTCTGTTCGTCGCCTAGCTATCTCGAGTCTCTGACCGTCTCTGGAAACTGTCCTCCGGATTTCCCTCCCCGGGTTTCCGCTTTCATTTCACCATTTCCAACACCCAAGTCACTGCTGCTTCCCGATGACGACAATCTGAGACCTAGATTCTAAGACCTGTATTTCTGCCTCCCTTGCGCTGTTTCCAGCAGTCGTTCTGCATCTTAGGCCCGAGCTCTCAAATGAAGGATCAAATGACCTCCAAATCCAAAATGGATTTCAACCCACCTGCTAAAATTATGTCTTCCTTCATGCCAACCTTCTAATACTCAAATCCAACACTAGGAAATGCCCTTAGAAATTCCATCCTCAATTTTCCCTTCCAAACGACATTTTGCAAAGGGAATTCTGACCCTGGGAACCCAGTTTCTCTGCAGTCGCCTTCTAGTGATGAATCATCAAGTGTTATATGCTTATTGAATATGAATAATGATTACGGAGCTAATCTTGGCATGCAGGGACTTGTCTGGGACCGTTTCATTATGTTTATTGCTATTGATTCACGTCCCTTATGCAAGATTTATGGAATCCAGTGCAGAAACTTCTGGTGCCTCCAAGGAGAAAGGGAAAGGGATAGCCAAGATGCCTCAAGGTAAGGAGGACAAGGACCTGATGAAGTACAAGTTCCAAGGGGTCCCTATACAATCCAGGGTCACCTCTCTCTAAAGAGATGTCACAGATACCAACGTTGGCCATGTCGATGTTGATGAATTCATACAAAGGGTCGGGATGAACCCCAAGATAGAAAATGCAAAATTAATAAAAAGAAGTGGGATTTGCAAAGTTGTGGGCTTCCTGCTGGCCTTGGTGGCCACAAAACTAGTAATTACATGCATGGAAGCCTATTAGGTAGAGAATCGAACTATAGTAGACCGGGACAAAAATATCCTTGCAAACATGTCCCCATCTGGTATAATGGAATTATCCCACATTCCAACCTTTGAGAGAATGGAGACCCCCAACATGGGGGAATGCAAGGAGCTATGGGAGCAGGATCCCTTGGGATGCAAGAATCTCATCAATTAGTATTGGTTAAAAGACAAGCGGGGTAGCACTGGCAAGCTTCCTAAGGAGTTTTTTCGTAGTGATTTCTTTGAGGATTACCATGACCTCATAACGTTGTGAAGTTGAGTGATGTGCCTCCCTACATCGGCCTTCTTCCAATAATGGATGTTCTATTTCATAGAATAGATTCTCCATGGCAAGGGGATCGCCTTCTATTGGGGAGAGATAATCAATGATTGCTTCCATGAGCAGTTTACAACTATGAAGAAGACCTCAAGGTTCTTCATGACCTCCTACTTGGTATATTCCCTCGCTGATCAGTGGCATTATCAGGGATTGACGGTGGTACCCAATGATCCAATAGGGGTGTAACTCAAGCCTTATGATAAATACCCTCAATTGTAGTTCAGAAATTTCAAAAAAGATTACTGTTGGGTGAATGATGCATGCATCGCCCACATCATTCGGTCCCTCAGAGGTGACTTTCAAAGAAGAGTTTCTCATTATGCCAGAGCTCTCCTCAAGTAGTATGCTTTCCTCTACATACAGTTCCCTAAGTGCACATACATCCATGCTGAAGGATTCATAGAAAGACTAAACAAGCTGCCTTGGTACCCAAATGACCGGATCATTCTATTGGAGTTGACCGGGCAGCTACGACATATTCATAGCATCCTGAGCGATAAGCATTTGGTAGGTCCAACCTATCCCATTAACCTTGTTCAAGGGATGTATATGATCCACACCTCCTAGTGTGCACAATATTCAGAAAAAGAGTTGGCTGAATACGACTTTGAGCAATACATAGCCTAGCCCCAAATGAACTGATACGGGCACATCAGGAAGCTGCTAGGATGAGAGAATGCCCACCTCCACAATGTCGAGGATTTTTGGGCCAATTGCAAAGATGATCTCGAGGTGTGGTTGAGGAACTACATGTGCATGACCGCCATCTGTGTGCAACAGATCAACCTATGCCCGGTTCCTGACCAACTCGAAGAAGATGAGGACACGGTGATCGTTCCAGGATAAGATGCCATCACCAATTTGTCGCTGCTTGCGATTGACTGGAATGAACCAAAGCTTGATGAAATCAATGCACTTACTAGGCCCATTGAGATCTAAACAAGGGCATGGATCAACCAATAGTTGGCCTGACTAAAGTAGCAAGGTGTCGCCTTGACATTCAAGGGACTAGAAAGTGAACCAAGTGGCTTCGATAGAGGGGCAGCTACCACTACAACTGGGGAAGCATCTAGCAGACCGCCATCTGTCAGGACCAAGAAGAGAAAGGAGGCCACTGTACAACTACCTAAACCAAAGGTCTATGCCTGCAAGTCTTCTGAGCCTGAGCCTTCCAAGAAAAAGAGAAAGACAACTAGAGGCATGAAGATGATTGTGATGGCCAACGGTCCATCCCTTGGGATCAGGGAAGAAGGATCTAACTCGCCAAGGTCCCCATCTACTTCAGGTCGCTACTGCTGCTCCTGCCCCTCATGGTTTGCTTGTGGCTTTTGTTTCCTCCTCACCTGCAGTGGAAATCTCTATCCACCTTGCTTCCACTCCTCCAATCTTGCAGATCATTCTCGTTGATTCATTATCTGCTACGACCTCGCCTGTCTCCTCTTCTTCTATGTCTCCTTCCCTCCCTTCTGCTTCTACTGCTATGATGCCTATCCTTGGTCTCCCTAAGTCTTTCATGAAATATATGCAAAATGTACCATCTGAGCTCTCAGGGATGCTCACTAATCTAGTGGTTCAGGCTGCAATAGCTGAGGCTATGGCCTCTATTCTAGTTCCCCTTCCCTCCACTGAACCACCAAGGATGGAGGCGACAATCCAAATATCAAATGAGTTTGAGCGGTGGTAGGTAGAGGCTACAACGAGGCTAAAGGACAAGGAATTTGAGTACCACGAACATTTGTTGTTGGAGCACCAGGAAATCGACGAGGTAGCTTATGAGTCCTCCAGTGAGAGCAGTGAAGAGATGAATGCTGAATTTATAAAAGAATCAAATGATCCTGAGCTCAATGAAGAATGGAAGAAGCAAATAAAATAAATTGAAGATAAGGGAGTTGAGGATTGGCTCAAAAGAGAAGAAGAGATTGCTACTCAAGAGGCAGAGGGTAGCGAGTCTCCTAATGAGAGGCATGACAAGACTCTAGAGCATGATAAGGAAGCTTCCCTCCACAAGGACAAGCAAGAGGAGAACCTAGAAGAGCATGGATATAATCAAAATGAAGAAGAGGAGGATGCTAAAAACGTTTGTTCTTAAGAGATATCATTGGTGCATTGTAGCTTGGAATACTTTGACATGTTATGGTGTGAAACAAGACATTGCTTTGTGTAAACCTAGCCATCTAGACGTGTTGGAATTTTTAATTTGGTCGTATGACAAATAGAATGAAAAGTACACCACCTTGCAACTTTACACTACATGCATATCAGTTTGGTCTAATGACATGTATTCCATTGAGTTTCATGACGAATATTATTGCACTTATGCATTAGGGTTAAATTTTGTAGATTACATTTCCATTATACATCAAACTTTTATGCCATTCCTAATGCATTTGTTTATGAATCATAGTTGAATGAAATTGAATCTTATCTTTGATTGTTTGAATGGAGTGTACGAAATATGCATTAGGTTGAGTGACATATATGACAACATCCTATTGAATTTGGATTTTGTGTTAAGAATAAATCATAACTAGTGTTCATTATGGTGTGCTTAGTGTGTTTATTCATGTATGTTGATTATGACTTTTTGAGTGAAGGTTCTAAAAAAATATATTCCACTAAGTTGTATGGATTTTAGTTGATGGTTACAAATAATTTTGTATGGAAGTTTTTTGAAAGTTGCTTGTTCATGCATTATTGTTGAGTGACATTGATGCTTCTACATAACTGTATGAAATTTTCTTGAAGGAATTGATGATATATATCATTTTGTTGTATGTTGGGTTTTTTGAAAGGTTGCATTAGATTTGCATGAAATTCTTGGCGTTCTTGTTTATACATTATAGCTTACTTTAATTGATTCCTACATAACTGTATGTATTCTAGTGACATAGATAGAATTGTATGATAGGCTTGATTTGAAGGTACTAATTACATGTATTTCATTGAATTATATAGGTTTTATTTGAATATTGCATCAAACTCATATAGCAAGTTTTGTGTGGGTCAAGGTTAATTGAGATATATAAAAATATCATATGAGTGTTATTTATTTTGTGCAAAGTGTGCATTATGACTAGTGTGCATCAAGCCCATATGGTATTCCTAGTGTGCTTATTCATGCATTATGGTTACCAAAATTCATTTTTGTGCATTACAATAATATAAATTTTATGTGGAGGGTCAAGTAACATGCATGTCATGGAGTTGTATTTTTTTTGTTTAATGGTTGTATCACTCATATGGTGTGCATATAGTGTTTGTTCATGCATCATGGTTGAATGATGTCTTATTTTTTGTTATGATTATTGTATATATTTCACATGAACAATCTAATAAAAATGTATCTTTTTTAGTTGTAAGAACTTTGTTTGAAGGTTGCATCAAACCCCTATGGTGTACATAATGTTCTTGTTTATGTATCATGGTTGGAATATAGTGATTCTTATTCATGATCATTTTATATATCTTACATGTGAAGGTTCTAGTGACATGTTATTAAGCTTGAAGGTTTTAATGGAGTGAATGTAATTGAGTTGTAATAGTTTTGTTTGATGGTTGCATCACTCATATAGTTTGTATAGAGTGTTTATATATATAGCACCATTGAGTGACATTGATTTTTATCAAGATGATTATATTAATTTTGAATAAACACTCTAATGAAATATATTTCATTAAGTTGTATGGGATTTTTTTGAAGATCTTAATCAATCAAAAGAACCAATGCCACTCAATCATGCTACATGAATGAACACACTAAACACATCATAGGAAATTTGTGCAACATTCAAATTACCCATACAAATTGAAAAATATATCTTCTCATTTATCCTTCAAACCTTATGTTTCTAAGGATGAATCTTTTTTCAATTTTATGATGCACATTTATGACTTCTTTTTTTGTTCATATATGATTTAATTTTCTGCTCATATATGACTTCATTTTCTGCTCATAAGATTGTTGTTACAAGCTATTGTTTTCATTTTTATTGACTTGTCTATGAGACCAAATTTCTTTGAGAATTTTTTCAAATAGTTCATGGTCTTGTGTATGCTACCACATTTTTCATACATGTCTACCAAAGCATTTTATCAAACAGTTCACTGACTTGCTACATCTATGGCTAAAATTTTTGCTTGTCATGACATTCCATCACCATGAGACCACATTTATTTGACGCATTTTTTTAATCAGTTCATTGCCTTGTCTATACTACCATATTTTTCATACATGTATACAAAATTATTTTATCAAAAAATTAACTTCCTTGCTGATATGGATAAAAAAATTTCTTGTCATGGAATTCCATCACCATGAGATCACATTTCTTTGAGACATTTTTTTAAATAGTTTGCTACCTTGTATATGCTATATCTTACTATTACACTTTGATATATTTTTTCCAAGCATCCATAACTTGTTCAAAACCATATGTTTTAGGATTTTAGTCATAACAACAAGATTAAATGCAATTTTTTCATGACAAGAAAATACAATTTTGTTGTCTATCAACATCTAGTAATTAGTTATGTGATGTGAAGTAATGCTTTGAGTTTGAAAGATGTGCAATGCAATTTAATCAGTGATATTATTATAAAATACAAAAATCTATTTTTTACAATTCATTAGTTAAAATCTTTAGCATCAAGGTAGTGAACTGTTTGATAAAATGCTTTGGTGGAAATTATTAACAATTAGTAGCAAACAAAGTCTATTTTTAATAATTCATTAGCAGCAAGTCAGTGAACTGTTTGATAAAATGCTTTGGTAGACATGTATGAAAAATGTGGTACCATAGACAAGGCAATGAACTATTTAAAAAAATACCTAAAAAAAATGTTGTCTCATGGAATGCCATGACAAGCAAATGCAATTGGCAGCTACTCCTAGTTATTAGTTATGCAATGTGAAGTAATTGCATAATTGCTTTGCTTGAATTTATAAAAAAGTATATTGTAATTGAAATTTTGTCATCTATCAAAATATAGTTATTAGTTATGCAATGTGAAGTAATTATTTGGTTTTGAAATATGTTCAATGCAACATAATCAATGATATGGATATAAACTACAAAAATCTATTTTTTACAATTCATTAGTTAAACTCTTTAGCAACAATGTAGTGAATTGTTTGATAAAATTATTTGGTAGATTGTATGTATGAAAAATGTGGTACCATAAACAAGGAAATGAACTAATTTAAAAATATCCTCATAGAAATGTGGTCTCATGGAATGTCATAAAAATAAAATGCAATTGGAAACTGCTCCTAGTTATTAGTTATGCAATGCAAAGTAACTACATAACTTCTTTGGTTGACTTTGTAAAAACTATATTGTAATTGAAATTTTGTCATCTATTAGCTATGGTCTATACTATACCTAACTTTTTTACTTATTTTCTTGGGATTTTCACCTTTGGAACTCTATCTTATTTTAATCATAGGGTCTACCCTTCTTTCCAAAGAACCACATCAAATAACTTGAAGAGGTGTGATACATAGTGTAAGTTTGAGTTTTAGTCTAGGATACAAATATGACTTCATATTAAAAACTAGGAAAGAATGAAATTTAAAAAATTGAAACTTAATAACTTATATGTGCATACTTAAATTTATATAAATATATCAATTTAACTTGAATTTACAAATTCAATGTACATACTTACAAATCAATCCGATGAACCATCTAGGTTTGCTCTACTCTTTATTGTGTCAAGTATTTCCTCATGGTTAGACTGACACACCTTCCACAAGTAATCGTTCATAGGTCTACCCCAATATTTGATCAAATAAATGTTGGTTTCTTTGACAAGGTTGAAGTAGTGAAGAATATTTTGATGCATGTTGAAGTCCTCAAACAACCAAACTGGAGCATTCTTAATTAGGTACCTTCTAAGACATGTTCCACTAACAACCATCGAACCTATAGGATATTCTATGTTTTCTCCATCTATAACTGGGGCATCAAATTTATTTTTGGAATCAATATAATGACAATAATCTATTCCCTCTTCATTGTATTCATTTGCAATCACTACACAAACATGCCCTGCATTGATATGTTCATCTAGTTAAACATATTTAATGAAGAGTGGGAGATACCTAGAGGAGTAGTAATGAGACAAAAAGTGAGAGATATAGAGGGATGGAGATGTAGAGAAGGAATAAAACCTAAACCTTATACCTTAGACACAAATTCCTCAACCCTCAACCCTTAAACCCTAATCCTTATCCCTATACCCTCAACCCTCAACTATTGGAAACATGTGCCTCAATCTTCTGACCTGAACCTCCTGAAAGAGAAAGATCGGTGAGACATGTGGTCGGGTCTTGCTGATGGTAGCTTTTGTTGTGACCTAAACTATTAGTGTGAGTGTTCTATCTCTCATTGATGTTAGAAGTATGGTCGAAGTGTTCCACCGGGGAGAATCTTTCTGATCCGAGCGAAAGTCATCAGTGTGACCTTGAACTATCAGTGTGAGTTCTATTTCTCTCAACAATGTTAGAAGTCTAGCTGAGAGGTTCCATTGGAGAGAGTCTTACAAATCTTAGTGGAATCAAGGTAACATTGGCCTTTGGTTGGACTTGAGAATGTTATACAGATTTTGGTGGTCTTGAAAATGGCTATTGAAAATCAGTGTAACCTAAAGATGTGAGACCAACAGAGAGTTTAATTTCCATATCAATCTTATTGATTAGTTTGGTGTAACCTAACTGTAGTTATGCTGATGAGTTTTCTATCGGTGTAACTTAGCAAGTTAGAAGAATGTGGAAATACTATGTCGAAGAAGGGACCTATGCCAGGTTTTCATATTGGTGGAGCTACGTCGATAGATGTATTGAGGTCACGAATGTTTGAATGGGTAAATAAAAAAAGATTAACCCATGGACATGTAAAGTATTTGTAATTTTGGATTTAAACTATTGACCATTTCTATCCTATAAAAATGTGGGATAACGTAATACCAAGAATTCAAAATGGTCGATGATTGGACTTCCTTAACAGTTGAATGAACTGAATTGGTTTGGACATAAATTCTTGGAGATCAAAAGGTCTTTGTGAGAATAGTGAAATGTTCAGGCAGGTTGGGTTTGTGTTGGATGAAAAAATATCATTTTGGTCATTGTGTACTGGATGTTTGAATGAACATTGTAACAATGTTGCTCTCGATTGTGGTCTGTAAGAACAATGAGATTGGTCTGATTGTAATGTTGTTGTGTAATATCAGAGAATAAATACTTGTGAAGAAGGTATCAATAACTTTATTGTAACTCTTTTACTTTGAATAAAATGATCTTTCTTTGGTGGTGGGTTTTTCTCTTGAAAGGGTTTTCCCACATAAATTTGGTGTCCATTCTTTGTTGTGTTAATTGTCTATTCTATTTCTAGTAATGTGCAATTTTAATGAACTATATTTGTTTTTGAACTTGTAGTCTACATTATTCCTCTTAGAATTAGCATTAGGAAGATGTTTCTGCACCTTTGCTTTCCTTACAAGTGGTATAAGATCTTGGAAAGTTGTGTTATCCTTTTGGGTAGGGTTGGTTTTTGTGCTAATTTAGATGTGGGAGTCCTACAAAGGAATCTGGTAATCTCAATTGTAGATTGAGATGGCGAGCACATTAGGAAGAGTAGAAATTAAAAAGTTCAATGGCAACAATTTTGAGTTGTGGAAACTTAAAATGGAAGATCTTTTAGTGGATCATGATCTTTGGGTTAATGTGTCTGGAATGAAACCTTCAACATGAAGCACGAAGAATGGGATCTAGTAGATTGAAAAGTAAAAGGGTTGATAAGACTCTATTTAGTAGACTTTGTTCTCCTAAATGTTCATGAAGATAGGAATGCATCTTCTTTATGGAAGAAACTGGGAGATATTTATCAGGGTAAGTCCTTAGTGAATAAGTTGTTCTTAAGGAAGATGTTATAATATTTGAATATGGAGGAAGGGGTGTCTGTGGATGATCACTTGAATACATTTAACACACTGATTTCTTTGTTAACAATTGTGAGTGTGAAAATTGATGATGGAGATCATTGCATGCTTCTATTATGTTATTTTCCTAACTCTTGGGATCATTTAGTGATGGTGATTGGGAGCACGACAACCACATTCAAGATGGAAGATGTGGTTTCTTCTTTTTTATCATAAGAGATGAGAAGAAAATATTTTGAGATGGAAAAGGAGGCTCTTGTTGTTCGTGGTAGATCAAAATAAAAAGACAAGAAGAAAGATAAGAAGTCCAAATAAAAATTAGGAGGGAGATCAAATTATCCTAGCAAGAAGTCCAAGGTGAAATTATGGAATTTAGGGTAGCCTGGCCATGTCTGTAAGGATTGCAAAAAGGAGAAAAAGAAGAAGAATAACAACTCTTCAAACAATGGTTCTTCTTAAAGCAATTCATATGCCTTCATTGCAACCTTGGCAACTCAAGCATCAAATGATGGCTGGCTAATTGATGTGGAGCATATTTCCACATGACATCTCATAGAGACTGGTTCACAAAGTATAAAAAATATGATGGTGGAAAGGTGTATTTGGCAAGTGATTCATCTCTGGAAATGGTTGGCTATGAAAGAGTTAGAATTCAATTCCCTGATGGAAGAATTAAGGAATTGATGGCATAATGCATATACCAAGTCTGGCTCATAATTTACTTTCTGTAAGAAAGCTAAATGATGTTGGAGTGCAAGTATTGTTCTCAAGCAATGGCTGCAAAAAGACTAGAGGCTCAATGGTGCTAGCTAGAGGTGCTCAAATTGGTACTTTGTATAAGCTAGATGCACTTGTTGTTCAACGTAATAGTGTCTTTGCAAAGTCACAAAAATTTGTTCATGAAGAGAAGGAAGAAAATATTCCTATTAGTGTAAATTATTTGGAGATTAAACTTCCTACAAAGAAGACTATGCTCTAGCATCAAAGGCTTAGTCACATTGGTGAGAAAGGTTTAAAATCCTTGAAAAATAAAAACCTGGTTGAGGGGCTTAATGATTGTAACATGGAATTTGAATTTTGTGAACATTATTTATATGGAAAACATCATCATGTTTCATTTTAATCTAGTCCTCACAAATCTTCTTGTGTTCTAGATTATACTCACTTTGATGTTTTTGGTCCAGTAAATGTTCCTTCATTATCGAAATCAATATATTATGTTTCCTTTATTGATGATTATTCGAGAAGGGCATTTATAAATTTTCTAAAAAGTAAATTAAAAGTGTTTAGTCGGTTTAAAGAGTTTGAAAACTTGGTTGAAAATTAGACTAGAAGAAAAATTAAATGCTTGAGGATAGATAATGGTGGTGAATGTTTTTCTATAGATTTCAAAAGGTACTACAAGGACCATGGTATCAAAAGGCATAAGACAACACCTTAAACTCCACAACAAAATGAAGTTGTTGAAAGGTTGAATAGGACGTTGATGGAGAAAGTGAGAGGTATGTTGAGAAATTCTGGTCTAGAGTAGAAGTTCTAGGCTGAGGTTGTGGCTACAACATGTTACTTGGTAAATCAATATCCCTCTTTGACACTTGTTAACAAAATAACCATGGAAGCTTGGTCTGGTAAGAATCCATATCTAAGACATGTTTGTGTCTTTGGTTGTGAAGCATATGTTTATGTTCCGAATGAGAAGAGATCTAAATTGGAGAACAAAGATTTTAAGTATATCTTCATTGGCTATGACATTGGTGTGAAAGGATACAAGCTTTGGAATCCCGTGATTGAAAAAGTTGTGTACAATAGAAGTGTTATTTTTCATGAGATGAAACCTTCTTCAGTGGATCTATAGTTAGGGATGAAAGAAGTCAAGGAGGAAAATGATGTTGTTGAAATTACTCTAACACTAGTAAAAGAGGAACAACAAATTGATAGTGTAGCTGAATCTGAGGAGAGTTCGAGCAGCTTTGAGAGTTTTGAAGAAGAACCACAACCTCAGCCTCAGCCTATGAGGAGGTCTACACATGAGAAGTGACAACCTAAAAGGTATGGCTATTCCATGTTGGATGCAAACTATGCTTATGCCTTAATTACTACCATTGATGAGCCTAGGACTATAAAAGAAGCAATTGGAATTCCTAACTCAAACTCTTGGTTGGAAGCCATGAAGGAAGAAATGGCATCATTAGATAAGAATGAAACTTGGAGTTTGGTGCACTTGCTTGAAGGAAGGAAATCTGTTGGCTGTAAATGGGTATTTAAAAAGAAAATTCATCTAGATGACAGTGTTGAAAGATAGAAAGCGAGGTTGGTTGTGAAGGGATATTCCCAAGTAGACGAAACTAATTATGGAGAAATGTTTTCTCTTGTAGCTAAGATGATATCTATTGGATTTATTTTGTCACTTGCAACAATGTATGACTTAGAAATTAAATAGATGGATGTGAAGACAATGTTTCTTCATGGAGATCTTGAAGAAGAAATCGATATGTCCTAGCCTAAACGTTTTATGGAAAAAGGTAAAGAAAATCTGGTTTGCAAGTTAAAGAAATCTCTGTATGGTTTGAAACAATCACCTAGAATGTGGTACCATAAATTTGACAGATTTTTTTTGTTATTGGGATTTGTAAGATCAAAATCAGATCATTGTGTGTACTTCAAAAATGAAAATGATCATATTCTTATTATTGCCCTTTATGTTGAAAACATGTTATTCATAGGGAACAGTAAGGTTATTATTTTCGATCTAATATCTTAGTTGTTTGCAAAGTTCAAAATGAAGGATCTTGGTGCAACAAGGTATATTCTGGGGATGGAAATAGCCAGGGACAAAAAAAATAGAAAGCTTTGGCTCAGCCAGAGTAAGTATATTAACACTATTTTGGAGAGATTTGGTATGGACGATTGCAAGTAGGTAGTTGTTCCAATTTTTTAGGGAATGGAGCTATCTATTGAAGATTGTCCAAAATATCCTACTGAGATGGAGGACATGACCAAAGTGCCTTATGCAAGTGCAGTTGGCAGTTTAATGTATGCAATGGTCTGTACAAGGCCAAACATTTCCCAAGCAATG
>CM021101.1:761850098-761902646 GCA_007115665.2 Sequoiadendron giganteum
CCATATCATGTGAAAATTTATTCATACAAAAATTATGCAACTTTGTTGTCTCTAGCATGTTTCAGGACCTTGACTTCTACCCATTTAGTTACATAATCAGTGGATACCGGGATATAAGACTTATCATTTCATGGGGGATCAATGGGTTCCACAAAATCAAATCCCCACTTGTCAAAGGGAGTGACTACTACTTGGGGGTAGAGTGGCATCTCATCTGATTTGGTTGGCCAGCCCATTCTTTGACACCTATCACATTTTCTTGTATATCTTCATGCATCCTTTTGGAGTGTAGGCCAATAGTATCATGTGTTTAAAATATTCATTGCTACCCTTTTGGCTGCAAAATTCCCTCCACAGGGTTCATTATGACATGCATGCAAAATTTCATATGTCTCATCTTCCCTCACTCATCTTCTCATAACATGATTTGGTCTAGTATAAAACAAGAATACAACAATCCATGTAAAAGGAAAATATTTCTCAATGAGCACTCTTCTCTCTTTTGGAGAGAAGTGAGGATGAACTCTCCCCGTCACAAGGTAATTAGCTATATCAGCATACTAGGGTGTGTGCACACTAATGTAAAATAGATGTTGATTAGGAAAGGATTCATCTATGGCCTAATTGTCTTCTGATGTGGTTAGTCTAGAAATAAAATCTGCAACAACATTGGCCTTCCCTGGTTTTTCCATAATGGTTATGTCAAATTCATGCATCAAAAATAACCATCTAGCTAACCTTCCTGAGATCAGGGATTTATTCATGAGATACATAATGGCTACATGATTGGTGTGCATAAATATTTGGTAGCCTGTTATGTAGTGCCTAAATTTGTTTAGGGCATAGATCACTGCCAGCATTTCTTTTCTTGTTACTATATAATTGAATTAAGCTCCTTGAGAGTTTTTGTTGACAAAATAAATGGAATTTTCAATGTCTCCTTCTTTCTATCCTAAGACTGCTCCTATAGCATAGTCTGATGCATCAGTGTGGATATAAAAAGGAATTCCCCAATTAGGTCCCTTAAGTATAGGATCATGAGTCAAGGCTACCTTCAAGTTAGAAAATTTTGTGGCACAGTCTTCTGTCCACTAGAATTCAACATTTTTGGTTGAGAGTATACAAGGGTGTTTCTATTTTACTAAAGTCTTTGATGAAACACCTATAATATCCTACATGTCCCAAGAAACTCCTAACATCGTTTTATTTTAAAAGTGTAGGAAGATTAGTAATTATGTCAATTTTCGTAGGATCTACCTAGATTCCATTTTTTAAAATGTGGTGGCCAAGAACTACACCTTCCTTCATCATCATGAAGCACTTCTTACTGTTTAAAGAGATATTTTGGTCTTCACATCTCTATAAGAATTTCCTAAGATTCTCCAATGCTTCATCAAAATCAGCACCATAGGTGGTAAAGTTATCCATATAGATTTCCATGCACTCAAGAGAGATGTCTGAAAATATGTTGATGAGTACTCTCTAAAAGGTTGCAGGTGCATTGTGTTGGAGTTGAGAAGATACAACACCACAGAAGCCCAAAAGATCTTTGCAAGCAAATAACTTGTTACAAGGAGAAACAAAGAGAAGCAAAGAAGGAAATGCTCAAGAATGTGGAGCCATGAACTCACACAAAATGTAAAATGAATTAATGATACAAAAGATAGTTTTCAACCATATATAGATGAAAACCCTAAAAAGGAAAACCCTAGGCTTGCACAATAATAATTAATAAAGTAATTAATTATTATGCACCTAATGTTAGCTTAAGTGAAAATAAGTAAAAGGGAACTTTATGCAATTAAACAAATATTTTTTAATTAATAAAGTAAATACCCAATTACTCTAACACATTGTATAAACCAAAGGGAAGTACTAAATAAGAATATGTCTCCCATGGACATGTGAAGGTTTTTTTCTGATGGTCCTTAGGTGCAATTTGAATCTCATTGTAGCCACTGAGTCTATCAAGGAAAGAGAAGTATTGCTTTCCTGCAAGTGAGTCTAGTACTTTATCTACAAAAGGCAAGGGTGTTGTGCCTTTTAAACACACGCACCATTCAGAACAAGGACCCTCTCTTCTCTCTTTTGCTTTTCAGGCCCCTTTTTGCTTCACCTCATTTTGCGGGCCCAATTTTGTGTCCTAAAAGGTTGACACATTCCCCAAAGTCATATTTTAAGCTTGACCAAAACTGCCCCTCTAAAAAATGCCAAATCTAGGGTCAATTCGAGTTTTCCTTATCGGAATACCCTTTCTAGCATTTGTGGCTCCTTTCGGGCCCGGACCCCTAGGTTTCCCCTTCCGAGTTTCCATTCTAGGTTTGTTGTTTCCAGCGCCCAGCGTCTAACATCTTTTCGGACCTCAAACTCTGGAAGTCGGGTTCCCCCTTCAAATTTCCTCTCTAGCTTTGTCGTTTCCAATGGCCGTGGCAGCACGTCTTCCCTACTACTGACTACGAAATTGAGCTTACCAACTTCCCCTACCACCATACAAAGGAATTGAATGCTGCATTAATGGCAGGTATAGCTATAAATTCGGATTTTCTACCTGTCATTTTCATCTGACCAATGACAGAGTTACGAAGAGCTCCAGTGCATCCGACATTTCTAGCCCCCAAGTCCGAGCTCCGTTTTCTAGCATTTTTTGTGTGGCCATCAGAAACCATCTTCGGGATCTTGAGGTATGCCCACCACCCATGCCCTTGTTATTCATTTTGTCAATTTTTGAGCCTTAAATGATGTAAAATGTAAAACCAGGTTAAAATCCAGTAGGTGAAGACCTTCCCATTAAAACCCACATTTTAAAAATGTAAAACTCAATCGTTTAAGTGGCCAAAATTCAAACTGGGACTTCACCTCTCCGTGGCCGTTCTTCGGAACAGTCGTCGACATCTTCCAGGCACAGACTTTCAAGTCATCGTCCGCAAACTTGAACTTCAAAATTCTCCATGGCGGAACCCATCTCGGACTCTGACCTCCGGAATTCCCCTCCTGGGACTCCGTTGCATCGTTGTCGTTTCAATAGCCTTCCTCGAGTGCCTTCCTAACCTCCAGACCCCAGAAACTTGAAGTCAGTCTGAAGAATTGAAAGGTTGAAAACCTGTCAAGATCAAAGCAGCCCTGGGATTCGGTCCTCGGAATTCCATTCCCAAAATTTTGTGCTGACTTCGTTGTTTCAACGGCCTCCCTTGAGCGACTTTTTGAACCTCTATTCTCAACTGTGCAAAATTTGTTCCAACTTCCAGGTGGAACCTTCGATTGAAACTCACTCCGGAACCTGACCTCCATAAGTCCATCCTCGAAATTCTGTGTCACGTTTTCCCTTTCAAGTAGCTTCCGTAGGATGCCTTCCCGACTCCCAGACTTCGGTTCGCTCCTTGCCAAAACCGAATTTCAGACTTTTCTTCTCGAGCTTCTTCCGAGTTATGACCACCAAAATTACCCTCTCGGGATTCCGTTCCATTGGCGTCATTCTAACGGTGAATTTTGGATAGCTTCCTGACTTCCGGGTCCTAGTTCTCTGTTCGTCGCTTGGCTGTTTCAAGTCCTCTTATCGTCTCTAGAAACTATCCTCCAGATTTCCCTCCCTGGGTTTCTTCTTTCATTTCACCATTTCCAATGCCCAAGTCATTGCCGCTTCCAGGTGATGGCAACTCGAGACTTGGATTCTGAGACCCATATTTCCGTCTCCCTTGCGCTGTTTCCAACGGTCATCCTACATCTGAGGCCCAAGCTCTCAAATGAAGGATCAAATGACCTCCAAATCCAAAATGGATTTCAACCCACTTGCTAAAATTATGTCTTCCTTCATGCCAACCTTCTAATACTCAAATCCAACACCGAGAAAGGCCCTTGGGAATTCCATCCTCAATTTGCCCTTCCAAACGGCATTTTGCCAAGGGAATTCCAACCCTGGGAACCTGGTTTCTCTGTAGTCACCTTCCAATGATGAATTATCAAGTGTTATATTCTTATTGAATATGAATAATGATTGTGGAGATAATCTTGGTGTGCAGGGACTTGTCTGAGACCGTTTCATCATGTTTATTGCTACTAATTCATGTCCCCTATGCAGGATTTATGGAATCCAGTGCAGAAACTTCTGGTGCCTCCAAGGAGAAAGGGAAAGGGATAGCTAAGATGCCTTGAGGCAAGGAGGACAAGGACCTGATGAAGTACAAGTTCCAAGGGGTCCCTATACAATCTAGGGTCACCTCTCTCTGGAGAGATGTCATAGATATGAACGTTAGCTAGGTCAATGTTAATGAATTCATACAAACGGTTAGGATGAACCCCAAGACAAAAAATGAAAAATTAATAAAAAGAAGTGGGATTGCCAAAGCTACGAGCTTCTCGCCAGCCTTGGTGGCCCCAGAAATGGTAATGGCATGCATGGAAACCTAATAGGTGGAGACTCAAACTATAGTAGACCAGGACAAAAATATCCTTGCAAACATGTCCCCATTGGGTATAATGGCAACATTCCACATTCCCGCCTTTGAGAGCATGGAGATCCCCACCATGGGGGAATGCAAGGAACTATAAGAGTAGGATCCCTTGGGATGCAAGAAGCTCATCAATCAGTATTGGTTAAAGGACAAGCGGGGTAGTGCTGGCAAGCTTCCTCAGGAGTTTTTTCACAGTGATATATTCAAGGATTACCATGACCTCGTAACATTGCTAAGCCAAGTGATGGGCCTCCCTATGGCGGCCTTCTTCCAAGAATGGATGTTCTATTTCGTAGAGTAGATTCTTTGTGGCAATGAGATCACCTTCTATTGGGGAGAGATAATCAATGATTGCTTCCATGAGTAGTTTACAACCGTGAAGAAGACCTCTAGGTTCTTCATGACCTCCTACTTGGTATATTCCTTCGCTGATCAGAGAAATTATTAGGGATTCACGGTGGTACCCAGTGATCCATCAGGGGTGGAACTTAAGCCTTACGATAAATACCCTCAACTGCAATTCAGAAATTTCAAGAAAGATTACTATCAGATGAATTATGCATTCATCGCCCACATCATTCGGTTCCTCAGAGGTGAATTTCAAAGAAGAGTTTCTCATTTTGCTAGAGCTCTCCTCAAGTAGTATTCTTTCCTTTACATATAGTTCCCTAAGTTCACATACATCTGTGCTAAAGGATTCACGGAAAGACCAAACAAGCTGCCCCGGTACCCAAATGACTGGATCATTCTATTAGAGCTGACCCGGCAGCTACAACATATTCATAGCATCTTGAGCGATAAGAATTTGGTAGGTCTATCCTATCCCATTAACCTTGGTCAAGGGATTTATAAGATCCACACCTCCTAGTGTGCAGGGTATTTAGAAAAGGAGCTGGCCGAATACAACTTTGAGCAATACACAGCCCAACCCCGAATGGACCCATATGGGCACATCAAAAAGGCGCTAGGATGAGAGTATGCCCACCTCCACAACATCAAGCATTTTTGGGCCAACTACAAAGATTATCTCAAGGTGCAGTTGAGGCACTACATGTGCATGACCACCATCTATGTGTGAAGGATCAACCTATGCTCGGTTCCTGACCAACTTGAAGAAGATGAGGACATGGTGATCGATCCAGGATACGATACCATCGCCAATTCTCCGCTACCTGTGATTGAATAGAATGAACTAGAACTTGATGACATCAATGTACTTACTAGGCCCATTGAGATCTTAACAAGGGCATGGATCGAACAATAGGTGGCCCGACCAAAGCAGCAAGGAGTCGCCTTGACATTCAAGGGACTAGAAAGTGAACCAAGTGGCTCCGATGGAGGGGCAGCTACCACTGCAACTAGCAAATCATCTAGCACACTGCCATCTATTAGGACCAAGAAGAGAATGGAGGCCTATGAGTAGCTACCTAAACCAAAGGTCTATGCCGCAAGTCTTTTGAACCCAAGCCTTCCAAGAAAAAGAGAAAGACAACTAGAGGCATGAAGACGATTGTGATGCCCAAGGGTTCATCCCTTGGGATTAGGGAAGAAGGATCTAACTCACCAAGGTCACCACCTACTTCAGTCGCTGCTACTGCTGCTACTACTCCCACCTCTCATGCTTTGCTTGCAGCTTTCATTTCCTCCCCACGTACAGTGGACATCTCTGTCCACCTTACTTCCACTCCTCCAATCTTATAGATCATTCTCATGGATTCATCATCTACTACGACCTCACCCATCTCCTCTTTTTCTATGTCTCCTTCCCTCCCTTCTACTTCCGCTGCTACGATGCTTGTCCTTGGTCTCTGTGAGTCTTTCGTGAAATATATGCAAAATGTAACATCCGAGCTCTCAAGGATGCTCACTAATCTAGTGGTTCAAGCTACAATAGCTCATGATATGGCCTATTCTCTAGTTCCCCTTCCCTCTACTGAACCACCAAGGATGGAGGTGATAATGCAAATATTAGACGAGCTTGAGCGACGGTAGCTAGAGGCTGCAACAAGGCTGAAGGACAAGGAATTTGAGTACCACGAACATCCACTGTTCGAGTGTCAAGAAATCAATGAGGTAGCTTATGAGTCCTCCAGTGAGAGTAACGAAGAGTTGAATGATCCCAAGCTCAATGAAGAATGGCAGAAGTAGCTCAAAGAAATTGAAGATAAGGGAGCCGAGGATCGGCTCGAAAGAGAAGAATAGATTTCTGCTCAAGAGGCAGAGGGAAAAGAGTCTCCTACTGAGAGGCATGACCAGACTCTAGAGCATGACAAGGAAGCATCCCTCTATGAGGCCGAGTGGGAGAAGAACCCCAAAGAGCATGGATATAATTAGAATGAAGAAGAGGGGGATGCTGAAGAAGAAGATCCACCCAAAGACCAGTTGGATACTGAATCCCCCACTAAACATAAAACCCTTCAACAAGACTCCAATGAGGAGAAGGAAGATACAGGGACTAAAGAGAAGGCTCTTGTCATCAAAGCCATCGTGCTTGAGAAGAAGGACTATAGGAGTCAAGGTGAACCACCTAGGGAGGAGCCCCAAGTACCCGAGTGGCTGTAGAGGCAGCTAAAACATAAGACTCCCACCTTGAAGGATCCCAAGGCAAGGTTGGAAGCCATCATGGCTAGGGCACAAATAAGAACCAAAAGGAAAGAGAAGAAACCAAAGGTCAGATCAAGGGTAACCATGGATGCCTCAAGATCAAGGGTGGTGCAGGTAGTGACACCAGTGGTTGGAGAACAGGGTGTCATTTATAACATCTCCACCATCGACTTGGGACTGGCCACGAGGGAACAAAAGGTTGATCACCTCCAAGAGTCAATCGCCACAGTGGTACACCTTATCCAGCAGGATAATATTTTGAAGGAAGAGCTCAAGGAATAGGTGGCTGATCTAATGGCCTACATTCAGTAGTGGTCATCCCTAGACAAGCAACCCATGATGTCATTGGCCCCACTTCAACTTTTGTCCCATGAAGAGATCAAGAAATTGGAAAAAGGAGGAACTTGGACAAGACTATGGAAAACTAGTTCTGGCAGGTCTTGGATATAGGGAATATAGGCATCAATTTGGCTGTCTGAACAGAAAATAAGTTGCTCAAAGTGCAAAAGACCCTTGAAGGCACAAGGAAGATCTGTGAAGAGTTCCCAAGGAAGTACGAGGTTGCCTATCCAAAGATCGAGGCTATACTCGCATTGCCAGGCGAGGTCTGGGAGAAGGACCTTGCCTTCAACTATGATGACCACTAGTTGGTAGATGTTTGGAAGCAGGATTTCAATCATAAAAGGAAAAGGATTGAGAAAATCATTGAGTAAATAGCACCAGACATCGAATGGGCTAGGGATTCTAGAGAGGAATGCTTTCAGTACATCAACTTAATGACGAGGTATGAGTCGCCCGCTGCTGAGATCAACCCTGAGAACATAAAGCCCCACTTCTTGAAAATTATGGAAGATGGGATTTCAGTTGAAGTCACCATGGACTTCATGAGTTATGCAACCCGTACCTTCATGCAGTCAGAGCTTTTTAGGGATAATGTAGCCAAGTATGAAGAGGACTGGAAGAAAATCGTCAGCAATTCCTAGGAATGGAGCTACCAAGTGCTGCGATCAGACATCATGGAGATGGATAAGCTCCAGCCATTGATCTTGAACTTTGTAGAGTATGCAGCGCTGAAGAAGCATGAAGGCAACCCCGTCATCAAATTAGAATTCCTCAAGGAATAGCTACAGAAAAGGGAAAATAGTTAAAAGATGAAATTGCTATAGTGTCATCACTAGAGGACAAGATAAGGAAAAGACAAGAATGTCCCTTTAAATGTAATATATTTGGGGGTAGGTGAAACCCTAATGTAAAGTGAATCTTGGCCACACAATAGAATCGAATCTTGGCCACTCATTTTTCTTTTTGAAAACTATAAATAGGGCTCTCCTCCTCTCGTTTTGAGGGAGTTGAGTTGTTGTAAAGACATGCTACTGAAAATATAATAGAAAATACAATCATTTTCTGGTGTATTTCTAGGTTTCCCACATGTTTCATGATTCTTCTCCATTTAGTTAGAACTTTGCTTCAAGTTAATTTTCTATTTTAGTATCCTTAGATTGACTTTGGTAGAATTAGTATGTTGTCTCTATTTTTGAAGATTGCTGTTGTGTGTATGCTTTCCTTGTGCATACTTTTTGTCATTTGCTGCTGGTAGATGACTGTGTAAAGTTAGTTTGGACTTTAATCCCATTTCTGCTCATTAAAATTCATCTTTGATTCACATTTCCATGGCAAATGAATGATGAATATCTGCAGTCCTTAGAAGATAGCGTAGATTTCATGATATTATGAGAATTCAGATTAAGTGAAATTCTATTTAAGGAAACTATCCACAGCAGGAACCTCCATGATCACTGTTCATCGATAGTTGCAGAAGAATCATCCTTCTTCCTCACCCTCCCTCCTTTTTTTCCTCTTTTTAGAAACAAATTGTGCTAAGGTTCATTGCACATTGTAAAGCCAAACCTGACAAAGCAATGGTGTCCAGGACTACTGCCTGAACCTACAGCAAAGTATAGTAATTCCATATCCATGAAACTCCATTCATCGACCCAATTCCCCTACAACTTTGACCACGTAAGTCCACCTTGTTATTCCAGAAAAATCATATCAAACACCTAATTTATCCCAAGCATCCTCATGACCTAACATTCGAGAGACCTTGGGATAGTGTTCTACAATCTGATTGTGGAAGATTGTCTTCTAAGAGAGGTAATGCACCTCCATATTACCTATGTTATGAAGTGCATATAAACACCATCAATAGAAATAGTGCTAGAAGGAGGGCCCAATGGATAAGATGGATCGATTTAGGTCATTCTCCCTTGAAATATTTCACCGAGTCTTGAGGTCTACATGCAACAAGGGAGAGTTATGGGAATTACAGCCCCTTACCTAAGCTAGAAGAGTCAAACAATGGGAACCACCCATCACCATTTCCGTAGAGCACACTACTGCCCCTCCACCTCCATCTCCTTTTCCTTCACTAACAACACCACCTTCCACTCAGCCAATCCATATAGCCTTCCCAACTGCCACTCCATCTATGCTGAACGCTGCCTTTCAGCCAAACATGGTCACCAACCTTGCTGCTATCTCATATGTTGCTACCACCCCATCACAGCCACCTCCATCACCTTTCCCAATGGCGTGGCTGGGTAATAACCTGTCTCCTCTCTCTTTCAACCTTTACCATAATATGCTAAAGAATCCTAAAAATTTTTGCACGAAGTTCAACTCCCGGAATCTGTAGAGAACGGTCGAAGAAGATGTCAAGATTTTCAAAATCGCCTTGAAGACCATGTAGATCATATACAAGGATGTAGCTTGTAGGCTCTTTCCTTACTCATAAGGGGAGGAGGCCTCCTATTGGTACATCAACTTGCCAATCGGAACTATCAATACATGGGATCTTTTGAAGAGTGCTTTTCTGCAAAAGTTCAAGACCCCAATCACTCCCACAGATTCATACCGACACTTCATGTTGGTTCAAAGGGAAATCAATGAACCAATTAGCTCGTTCAATGTTCACTTCCATAGAGCGTACACTTGGCTACAAGCCCCGTATGTTTTAAATGATCCTACTGTCCTACCTGTTTACTATGCAGCGTTGGACAACCTAACTTTAGCCTTGGTGAAAAAAATGAGATAACCACAGGCCAGGTTGGTCGATGCATATGTTGAAGCCATCATCCCCAGCATGGATTTGGGACAGAATATATCTGGCTTGCTACTTTCTCTTGGGCAAACTGGGCATCCGACGCAAATATAGGGACTCACGAAAGCCTTACAGCATCAGATGCCTTTGCTGAACCCAATGTCACAGCTACCTATGGTTTCGCATCCCGGGCAGTCAATGAACCAAGCATATATGGTACCACACTACTTGCTGCCCCAACAACAATAGTCACATTCACAACAATCCCAGATGTCAGCATACCTTCAAGCAACAAAATTTCTACCTGCTCACCATAATCAATCGGTGGCACAACCTATGTTCCTTCAGAATGCTGCACCACAACCAAACAACACCGAAAAGGATAGAATCGATGAGCTTACAGAGATGATCAAGAAAATGTTGACCGAAATGATGCACCTAAGGAACTAGAATAACCAGCTACATACGTCGCAAAAGAGCATCCAGGCCAACCTTAATAGGGAAATCGAGATCACCATGAAAATTAGGACAATCGGGATGTTGGTACATCGTCGGTTCAAAATTATGATAGGAATTAGAACTCAGGACATAACTTCAACAGAAGACCCTTCCAAAGGCAAAATCAGACATGGAATACATGCCCCAATAATGGTGGCGTTCCCATGTCTCTTGATTAACCCAACAATAACAATAACGAGAACCCCACAATAGGAGTTTACTTGGTAGAGGCTACTTTATCTGGTTGGTGCCGCATACACAAGATGAGCCACCATTCCAAATTAGATTGTTTGAAATTCCAAATTGTAGCCGAGATCTTCCAAGTAGAAGTTCAGAATGTAGTCGACAATTTGAGATGCAGAGACATTGTCCCGTCTGATCCTTATGATGCCTCAGTGTTGGTATTAAACTAGACCCCTTTCCCAAAGGAAAAATGCAACACCCCTAAACTAGAGAATGCCAATTCAAGCAGTCACGATGCAGCAAGAGAGGTAAGTTCCAAAAGCCCTTTAGCCCAACTTTTTGATTTAGTAGATAATGGTCCCAAAGAAGACGAAGAGGAGCCTAGAGAGGATGAAGTCCAAATGTTTCACCAGCAGACTACCCCTTACAACCTTAGAGATAGACAAGTCAAAGGCCATGATGGAGGTCCTTTCATGACCTCCACCCCACCAAACAATTTCAGCACCCCTCCCGATCCGAGTGTAAACAACAATCTGGGTTTTCCACTTACACCCACACGATATCTCGACAGAAATAAACAGCAAAGCAATGGCCAAAGTCAAACCGCTAGCTCCTCCCAAGATGTTTCCCATGATAAAACGATTGAGCAGATGGGGCAACATATTTTTGAGTTCAAGAAGGTGAATCTAGGCATATTGACATTTGAACTTCTAAAGATGCCTGTTGTCCAGAATGCTTTTTTCAGAATGATAAATGGCACTCCACCACAAGGGTCAGCTCAAGAAACTCTAGCGAAGAGGGTTTCCTTTAATGATCAAACAAGTGAACCAGTTGTTAGACAAATATTTAACAGTAAGGCCAAATAGCCAGCAGTTCAATAGACAAGCAAGCAGCCAGATAGGCCGGCTAATCAGGTACCAACTCAAAACAAGGGCAGTGAAAAGGATAAAGGTCAAGTCACTCAGGTGGATGTTTCTGGAGGGTTGTTTGAAGGGAAATTTGAGACTCCTCCCTTTTTGACCACCATCCGAGTGTTTGAAAAGAACCTCCACAATTTCTTGCTTGATTCGGGAGCCTCGACCAATGTCATACCCCTGAGCATGTGCAAGGCACTTGGGATAATGCCAACTCCTTCCCGACAGAAGGTCATGCAACTTGACAAAACCGAAATCAACATAGTGGGGGAGATCAACAGGATACCCATGCAAGTTACTGCTGACCCCTAGATCCAACAAACTATTGACATATAGGTGGTTGATATCCCGGATACCTATGGTATAATCCTAGGCAGGGATTTCATGAGGGCATTGAACGAATATGCTACTACGGATTACTCTCGCATGTGGCTACCATGGAAAGGAATGCCCAATCAGATCCAGATTGACAGAGAGCCCCGGATGAAATTTATGATTACCGAATACAACAACACAAATGAGGTGTTATATGCTAAAACAGGTCTCAAGAATTATTACCCAGTATCATATCGGAATGAATAGGAATACCCGAAAGATGAGGGAATGAGTGAGGTCTTCCTCATGCTATGCAGCTCACTGGCTAATTTGAGCAATGCTCTTCAGAGCACTGAGGTTCTCATCAAATTTGACAACGAAGGGCTGGGAGAGAGCAATAGTTAGAAACTACTCGATGGTTTGCAGGATTTTATGGAAAAATGCATGTGTGACCAGCTCAGCCTAGGAACTTGAATGAACTTCCAAGAACTCTTGCTCCCTAATTGGTGTCGGGTGCACAATGCTACTCATTGAGAATTTGACTGCTGCCTATGCCAAACAACAATTGAACATGTTAAAAAATGGGCTGCTCTGAAGGAGATAACAAGGTCAGCAAGGCACGAACAAATATGTTCCATCCCTATAGTTCCCAAAGCAGTCACTAAAATGAAGTCCCCCCCGATGGTCAAGGCTAGATCTGTCGGCCCTACGTCTAGGGATTCTCCTAGATTTTGGACATTGTGCTTTGATGGTTCTAAATTCAAGCACGGAGTTGGGGCAGGTTTCAAACTGATCAGTCCCAAAGGGAAATCATACTTTTGTACTCATAAGCTTCAATTTTATTGTACTAACAACGTAGTAGAATACGAGGCCTTGGTCTTAGGCCTCTCAATGGCATTAAGGAAATGTGCCAAAATGCTCCAAGTGTTTAGAGATTCAAAACTAGTCATGAAGTAGGTTAGGAAATAGTATTCCTTCTATGATCGAAGACTCACTAATTATTGGCACCGCGTATGGGATTTACTTTAAGGGCTGGATGCATTTAACCTTCAATTGATCCTGCATGCATAGAATCATACTGCAAATGCCCTGGTGCGGGTGGAAAACACACTACAACCATTATCCCTATCTAGCCTCAAATGATTATGATGGAAGTCACTTCCATCCTGTCAGTGCCAGATAATGTAACCAATTTATAGGTATTCAATGATGATAAGCATATTCTAGATTTCATCACTAGTTCAGATGTGTTTGCTACGTAGATAATCGATGAAGTCGAACCCTAAGAGGCTGACCTAGATATAGAAAGGATCATCAACTTGAAAACCAACACCATCCCTAGGGGAATGGTCCAATTAGAGTGAATCTTTGACCTTGATCAAATCAAAGATCAAGACAAACAAGCTAAAAAGGATACCATTAGCAGCCAATGTGACACTTACAATTTGAGTATGGCCGAGAATGCCAAGAATGTGTTCATAGGTAAAGTATGCATTCATGAGGAAAGAAAGAGGATTATTAAAGTGCTACAAAAGTACCATGATGTCATCACCTAGAGCTATGACAATCTCAAGACATATGACACATCGATTATCATGCACACTATCCCTCTCAGGCCAGATGTGAAACCGTTCCAGCAACGGTATCGCCCTATCAACGCTCTATTCGAGCCAGTAATATATAAGGAAGTACAAAAGTTTTTGTCAGCCAAGATCATCTTTCTGGTCAAACACTCTACGTGGGTGGTGAACTTGGTTCCTGTCAGGAAGAAAAATGGGGAAATTAGGTTGTGCCTGGACTTCCAAAACCTTAATAGGGCCTCAAAGAAGGACAACTATCCTATACACTTATTGGATGAGATGTTGCAGGTAGTAAACGAATCCCAGATGATGTCATTTTTGGATGGATATTTAGGATATAAATAGGTTATGGTGCAGTACAAAGATCAACACAAGACATCATTCACCACCAAGTGGGGAACGATCACATATAGAAGAATGCCCTTCGGGCTAATCAACACTGGTGCCACTTTCCAACGTGCTATGGATATTTCGTTCAAGGACTTGACTGGTAAGTGCATCATCATCTACATGGATGATTTAACAGTATTCTCAAAATAGCGTGGTAATCACGTCACTGACTTATGCAAGGTCTTTGAGAGGTGTCATGCATTTGGGGTCTCCCTTAACCCAAAGAAGTGCATCTTCGGGGTCACTGAGGGGAAAATCCTTGGACATGTCCTATCAGAGTAGGGAATTTATATTGACCCCAAACATATTCAATCCATCATGAAAATCCAGCTACCAGGTAGCAAGAAAGAGTTGAAGTCTTTTTTCAGTAAGATCAACTTCATCTGCAAGTTCATTACAGGCTTTGCGGAAATAGTTAAACCACTCAATGCCATGCTGAAACAAGACACCAAGGTCGAGTGGACTGTCGAAGCGAAATAGGCCTTTGGGGAAATCAAGAAAGCAATTATTGATGCCCCCATGCTAGTCAACCCCAACTACCTGAAGCCCTTTTACATTTACTCCTTTGCTTCAGATCATTCCTGCGCCAGCATCTTGACGCAAAAGGATGACGAGAGGAATGAGCATCCAATCACCTTCATGAGCACCCCCTTGAAGGATGCCGAACTACACTATCATAACATTGAAAAATAGGCTTATGCACTTGTTAAAGGAGTGAAGAAGTATAGGCATTATATCTTACGCAATAAGGTCTTTCCCATAGTTCTCGACCCCGTAGTGAAAACATTGCTTATGCAGAATGAATTGGGGGAACGAAGGGCAAAGTGGGTTGCAGTGCTATAAGAATATGACATGGAGATCTAGTTGATGAAGCTGGTAAGAGGATAGACACTCACCCGAACAATGGTAGAGGTAGTTATTGATGCTAGACCTGAACTCACGGTACAACAATACCAAGTGGAGGATGTCTCTCTAAGAGAGTGGTATGATGACATGGTGTACTACCTATTGAATCACAAATGTCTACCTCATCTATAGGGAGTCCAAAGGTGAGCCATTAGGCTGAAAAGCAGTAGCTACATGTTGCAAGGTGCCATATTATACAAGAAGAATCACAAAGGTATCTATTTGAGATGCTTGGGAAAGGAGGAGGTTGATCACATTCTTAAGGAATTCCATGAAAAGTTCGGAACTGGCCATGGCTCAAGTCTATAAATCGCACATCAAATATTGAGAGCTAGGTATTATTGGCCCACCATTTTCAAGGATGCTCACAATCACATTCGTACCTGCCACATGTGCCAGACTATTGCCGCCAAAGAAAGGAATGTTGCTATCCCACTACAACCTATCTTGGAGGTAAGGCCTTTTGCATAATGAGGTCTCAACTTCACTGGTCCGGTAAATCCTCCATCGTCCATGGGACACAGGTACATTCTAACCACCTCTAATTAGTGCATGAGATGGATAGAAGCAATAACTTGTAGGCAATGCACAACTGAAGTCATAACCAATTTCTTAGAAAGTTTCATTTTAAATCATTTTGGTTGCCCATACACTCTAGTATGCGATAACGGCCCGGTGTTTACTTCGTTAAAATTCACAAGTTGGGCCTTTGACTATGGCATCACCCTCAAATGCTCCTCCAACTATTATCTTCAAGTCAATGGCCTTGTTGAGTCCACCAACAAAAACTTGATCATGGTGATTAAGAAGCTGCTAGATATATATCCCAAGGATTGGCATACCCAACTTCATTTTTCCTTGTGGACAGATCACACCTGCCACAAGGCTACTCTTGGAGATTCCACGTACCATCTAGTCTACGACTTAGAACCTATTTTCCCCATACATTTGAAAATCCCAACCCTTCAGTTTATCAATGATTGTTATGAAGGAGGAGACCGTAGAGAAGCTCGCCTCGCCAAGCTGTTGCACCTTGAAGAAGTACGAGACCATGCGATAGAAAATTTTGCCAAACATCAGGGCATAGTGAAAAGATGGTTTGATCGCCGAGCCAAAATTAAGGCCTTTCACATTTCTGATCTGGTACTCTACTGGGACAAGGCCCATGAAAAAAAAGGGGGACACAAAAAATTCAACAAGCTTTGGCTTGGCCCCTTTCAGATTGCTGAAATCCTTGGAGATAATGCCTTCCACCTAAAGACTCTCACTGGTGAAGACGTTTCCTTGCCTGTCAACAGGAAGTACCTTAAGCATTAATTTCACGCTTGAGCTCTTGAGTGTTGTATGTGTAAATACCTATACATAGGTTAAGATAGATTTTTTGCTTTGTCCTTTGGTTTTGCTCACTGACCCAACCATTTTATCGTAATTTTGGAAGAGTCTCCCTGTTCTGCTATGGTGGCTGTGCTTGGCCCGACAGGCAGTTTTCCTTGCTATCCGCTTTTGTGTTGTTCCCTAGATAAGCCCTCATTCCCCATTACTAACCTCTGAAAGCTCCTAAGCAATGGTTTTCGACTTTCAGACTCAGAATTAACCTAGGATGGTTGTCTGCTTGAATCCCCTATGTTTGTCATGGAATCCACAAAACACATTTTAAATATTTCCAAAGAATGGTAGAGTGATTATAGGGAAATGGGGATAAGTGAAAAATCTAAAGTCTACTCTAGTGACCACTGTGATTCTCAAGCCCATTGTGAGCTTCGATGCTCACGCGGTTGAACGAAAGAAAAGAGAAAGTGCTAAAAGGAAATATCCAGCACAAGCAATAAATAAATTGAAAATAACAACCATATGGGTGTGCGAATATCTCTATTGGGGCTATGGACGCCTGGCTGGCAATAGAGCTATGTTTGTGAGGTCATGGCAACAACTCCGTCGAGGCTATGGACGCTTGACTAGCAGTGGAGCAATGTCAGGGTTACTTTTGGGGTTAGATGAACTACGTAGCTTATCTCCCCCAACCAGTGGTTATTCACACTCTCTCTAAGGAAAGGAATTGAATTCACCATGCACACACATTCATGATGATATTGCAGTTCGATTCAATCACGCCTTCCTTAAACTATTCTTAGTTCAGCTTTGAAGATCAGCTTCGGTTTGCGAAACCAGAGATCATGGGTTCATAATGAATATTTATCTCTAGAACACAAGGACCCTCTCTTCCCTCTTTTGCTTCTTGGGCCCCTTTTTGCTTCGCCTTGTTTTGAAGGCCCAATTTTGTGTCCTAAAAGGTCAGCACGTTCCCCAAAGCCATATTTTAAGCTTGACCAAAACTGCCCCTCTAAAAAATGCCAAATTTGGAGTCAATTCAAGTTTTCCTTGTCAAAAAACCCTTTTTGGCATCTGTGGCTCCTTTTGGGCCTGGACCCTCGAGTTTCCATTCCAGGTTTGCTATTTCCAACACCCGACATCTGACGTCTTTCCGGACCCCGGAAGTCGGGTTTCCCCCTTAGGATTTCCTCTCTAGCTTTGTCATTTCCAATGGCCATGGTGGCACATCTTCCCGGCCATTGGACCTCAGTCCTCCCACTGCTACCTACGAAATTGAGCTATCCAACTTCCCCTACCGCCGTATGAAGGAATTGAATGCTGCATTAATGGTAGGTATGGCTATAAATTCAGATTTTCTACCTGTCATTTTCATTCGACCAAGTGATAGAGTTTCGTAGAGCTCCATCATATCCAACATTTCCAGCCCTCGAGTCTGAGCTCTGTTTTCTAGCATTTTCTATGCGGCCATCAAAAACTATCTTTGGGATCTTGAGGTATGCCCATCACCCATGCCCTTATTCTTCATTTTGTCAAATTTTGAGCCTTAAATGATGTAAAATGCAAAACCATGTTAAAATCTTGTAGGTGAAGGCATTCCCATTAAAATACACATTTTAAAAATGTAAAAATCAATCGTTTAAGTGGCCAAAATTCAAATCGGAACTTCACCTCTCTGCGGCCGTTCTTCGGAACAGTCACTGACATCTTCCAGGCTTAGAATTTTTCGCCGCCATCTGCAAACTCGAACTTCAAAATTCTCCGCTGCAAAATCCATCTTAGACTCTGACCTCCAGAATTCCCCTCCTCGAATTTCATTGTGTCATTGCCATTTCGACGGCCTTCCTCGAGCGCCTTCCTAACCTACAGACCCTGGACACTCAAAGTCCGTCTGAAGACTTGAAAGGTCAAAAACCTGTCAAGATCAAAGCAGCCCCAGGATTCGGTCCTTGGAATTCCATTCCTAGAATTCCATGCTGACTTCGCCATTTCGACGGCCTCCCCTGAGTGGCTTTCTAAACCTCAATTCCCGACTGCACAAAATCTGTTCCAACTTCCAAGCGGAACCTTCGATCGAAATTCACTCCAGAACTCGACCTTCGAAATTCCATCCTCGGAATTCCTTGTCGCGTTTGCCCTTTCAAGTGACTTCCCTGGGCTGCCTTCCTGACTCCCAAACCCCGATCCGCTCCCTGCCAAAACAAAATTTCAGACTCTTCTTCGCGAGCTTCTTCCAGGTTCCAATCACTGGAATTCCCCTCTCGAGATTCCGTTCTATTGGCGCCATTCTAATGGCAAATTTGGGACAACTTCCTGACCTCCGGGTCCTAGTTCTCTGTTCGTCGCCTAGCTATCTCGAGTCTCTGACCGTCTCTGGAAACTGTCCTCCGGATTTCCCTCCCCGGGTTTCCGCTTTCATTTCACCATTTCCAACACCCAAGTCACTGCTGCTTCCCGATGACGACAATCTGAGACCTAGATTCTAAGACCTGTATTTCTGCCTCCCTTGCGCTGTTTCCAGCAGTCGTTCTGCATCTTAGGCCCGAGCTCTCAAATGAAGGATCAAATGACCTCCAAATCCAAAATGGATTTCAACCCACCTGCTAAAATTATGTCTTCCTTCATGCCAACCTTCTAATACTCAAATCCAACACTAGGAAATGCCCTTAGAAATTCCATCCTCAATTTTCCCTTCCAAACGACATTTTGCAAAGGGAATTCTGACCCTGGGAACCCAGTTTCTCTGCAGTCGCCTTCTAGTGATGAATCATCAAGTGTTATATGCTTATTGAATATGAATAATGATTACGGAGCTAATCTTGGCATGCAGGGACTTGTCTGGGACCGTTTCATTATGTTTATTGCTATTGATTCACGTCCCTTATGCAAGATTTATGGAATCCAGTGCAGAAACTTCTGGTGCCTCCAAGGAGAAAGGGAAAGGGATAGCCAAGATGCCTCAAGGTAAGGAGGACAAGGACCTGATGAAGTACAAGTTCCAAGGGGTCCCTATACAATCCAGGGTCACCTCTCTCTAAAGAGATGTCACAGATACCAACGTTGGCCATGTCGATGTTGATGAATTCATACAAAGGGTCGGGATGAACCCCAAGATAGAAAATGCAAAATTAATAAAAAGAAGTGGGATTTGCAAAGTTGTGGGCTTCCTGCTGGCCTTGGTGGCCACAAAACTAGTAATTACATGCATGGAAGCCTATTAGGTAGAGAATCGAACTATAGTAGACCGGGACAAAAATATCCTTGCAAACATGTCCCCATCTGGTATAATGGAATTATCCCACATTCCAACCTTTGAGAGAATGGAGACCCCCAACATGGGGGAATGCAAGGAGCTATGGGAGCAGGATCCCTTGGGATGCAAGAATCTCATCAATTAGTATTGGTTAAAAGACAAGCGGGGTAGCACTGGCAAGCTTCCTAAGGAGTTTTTTCGTAGTGATTTCTTTGAGGATTACCATGACCTCATAACGTTGTGAAGTTGAGTGATGTGCCTCCCTACATCGGCCTTCTTCCAATAATGGATGTTCTATTTCATAGAATAGATTCTCCATGGCAAGGGGATCGCCTTCTATTGGGGAGAGATAATCAATGATTGCTTCCATGAGCAGTTTACAACTATGAAGAAGACCTCAAGGTTCTTCATGACCTCCTACTTGGTATATTCCCTCGCTGATCAGTGGCATTATCAGGGATTGACGGTGGTACCCAATGATCCAATAGGGGTGTAACTCAAGCCTTATGATAAATACCCTCAATTGTAGTTCAGAAATTTCAAAAAAGATTACTGTTGGGTGAATGATGCATGCATCGCCCACATCATTCGGTCCCTCAGAGGTGACTTTCAAAGAAGAGTTTCTCATTATGCCAGAGCTCTCCTCAAGTAGTATGCTTTCCTCTACATACAGTTCCCTAAGTGCACATACATCCATGCTGAAGGATTCATAGAAAGACTAAACAAGCTGCCTTGGTACCCAAATGACCGGATCATTCTATTGGAGTTGACCGGGCAGCTACGACATATTCATAGCATCCTGAGCGATAAGCATTTGGTAGGTCCAACCTATCCCATTAACCTTGTTCAAGGGATGTATATGATCCACACCTCCTAGTGTGCACAATATTCAGAAAAAGAGTTGGCTGAATACGACTTTGAGCAATACATAGCCTAGCCCCAAATGAACTGATACGGGCACATCAGGAAGCTGCTAGGATGAGAGAATGCCCACCTCCACAATGTCGAGGATTTTTGGGCCAATTGCAAAGATGATCTCGAGGTGTGGTTGAGGAACTACATGTGCATGACCGCCATCTGTGTGCAACAGATCAACCTATGCCCGGTTCCTGACCAACTCGAAGAAGATGAGGACACGGTGATCGTTCCAGGATAAGATGCCATCACCAATTTGTCGCTGCTTGCGATTGACTGGAATGAACCAAAGCTTGATGAAATCAATGCACTTACTAGGCCCATTGAGATCTAAACAAGGGCATGGATCAACCAATAGTTGGCCTGACTAAAGTAGCAAGGTGTCGCCTTGACATTCAAGGGACTAGAAAGTGAACCAAGTGGCTTCGATAGAGGGGCAGCTACCACTACAACTGGGGAAGCATCTAGCAGACCGCCATCTGTCAGGACCAAGAAGAGAAAGGAGGCCACTGTACAACTACCTAAACCAAAGGTCTATGCCTGCAAGTCTTCTGAGCCTGAGCCTTCCAAGAAAAAGAGAAAGACAACTAGAGGCATGAAGATGATTGTGATGGCCAACGGTCCATCCCTTGGGATCAGGGAAGAAGGATCTAACTCGCCAAGGTCCCCATCTACTTCAGGTCGCTACTGCTGCTCCTGCCCCTCATGGTTTGCTTGTGGCTTTTGTTTCCTCCTCACCTGCAGTGGAAATCTCTATCCACCTTGCTTCCACTCCTCCAATCTTGCAGATCATTCTCGTTGATTCATTATCTGCTACGACCTCGCCTGTCTCCTCTTCTTCTATGTCTCCTTCCCTCCCTTCTGCTTCTACTGCTATGATGCCTATCCTTGGTCTCCCTAAGTCTTTCATGAAATATATGCAAAATGTACCATCTGAGCTCTCAGGGATGCTCACTAATCTAGTGGTTCAGGCTGCAATAGCTGAGGCTATGGCCTCTATTCTAGTTCCCCTTCCCTCCACTGAACCACCAAGGATGGAGGCGACAATCCAAATATCAAATGAGTTTGAGCGGTGGTAGGTAGAGGCTACAACGAGGCTAAAGGACAAGGAATTTGAGTACCACGAACATTTGTTGTTGGAGCACCAGGAAATCGACGAGGTAGCTTATGAGTCCTCCAGTGAGAGCAGTGAAGAGATGAATGCTGAATTTATAAAAGAATCAAATGATCCTGAGCTCAATGAAGAATGGAAGAAGCAAATAAAATAAATTGAAGATAAGGGAGTTGAGGATTGGCTCAAAAGAGAAGAAGAGATTGCTACTCAAGAGGCAGAGGGTAGCGAGTCTCCTAATGAGAGGCATGACAAGACTCTAGAGCATGATAAGGAAGCTTCCCTCCACAAGGACAAGCAAGAGGAGAACCTAGAAGAGCATGGATATAATCAAAATGAAGAAGAGGAGGATGCTAAAAACGAAGATCCACCCAAAGAGCAGTTACATACTGAATCCCCCACTAAACATAAAACAACAAGACTCCGATGAGGAGAAGGAAGATACCAGGACTAAAGAGAAGGCTCTTGTCATCAGAGTCATCGATCTTGAGAAGAAGGACACTGGGAGTCAAGGTGAACTACCTAGGGAGGAGCCCCAAGTACCCGAGTGGCTACAGAGCCAACTAAAATAGAAGACTCCCACCTTGAAGGATCCCAGGGCAAGGTTGGAAGCCATCATGGCCAGGGCACAAATAAGCACCAAAAGGAAAGAGAAGAAACCAAAGGTTAGATCAAGGGTAACCATGGATGCCTCAAGATGAAGGGTGGTGTAGGTAGCGACACTGGTGATATGTCATCGGCCCCACCTCAACTTTTTTCCCATGAACAGATCAAGAAATTGAAAAAAAGGAGGAACTTGGACAAGACTACGGAAAACTGGTTTTGATAGGTCTTGGATATAGGAAATATAGGCATCAATTTGTCTGTCCGGACAAAAAATAAGTTCTTTAAAGTGAAAAAGACCCTTGAAGGCACAAGGAAGATCTGTGAAGAGTTCCCAAGGAAGTAAAAGGCTACCTATTCAAAGATTGAGGCTATACTCGCATTTTTAGGTGAGGTCTAGGAGAAGGACCTTGCCTTCAAGGATGATGGCCACTGGTTGGTAGATGTCTGGAAGTGATATTTCAATCACAGAAGGAAAAGGCTTCAGTAGATCATTGAGTGGATAGCACCAGACATTGGATGGGCTAGGGATTCCTGAGAGGAATGCTCTCGGTACATCAAATTAATGATGGGGTATGAGCCTCCTATTGTCGAGATCAACCCTAAGAACATAAAGCCCCACTTCTTGAAAATCATGGAAGATGGGATGTAAGTCGAAGTCACCATGGATTTCATGAGTTATGCAGCCCATGCCTTCACACAATTAGAGCCTTTCAAGGATAATGCAGCCAAGTATGAAGAGGACTGGAAGAAAATCATTAGCATTTCCCAGGAATGGAGCTACCAAGTGCTGCGATTAGACATCATGGAGATGGATAAGCTCTACCCGCTGATCCTAAACTTCTTAGAGGATGCAGCACTGAAGAAGCATGAAGGCAACCCCATCATCGATGAAGAATTCCTCAAGGAATAGCTGCAGCAAAGGGCAAATAGCTAAAGGACAAAATTGCTACAGTGCCGTCACTAGAGGACAAGATAGGGAAAAGACAAGAATGGCCTTTCAAATGTAATATATTTGGGGGTAGGTGAAACCCTAATGTAAAGTGAATCTTGGCCACTCTTTTTTCTTTTTGAAAACTATAAATAGGGCTCTCCTCATCTCATATTAATGGATTTGAGTTGTTGGAAAGACATGCTGTTGAAAATATAATAGAAAATACAATCATTTTCTAGTGTATTTTTTGGGTTTCTCCACATGTTTCATGATTGTTCTCCATTTAGTTAGAACTTTGCTTCAAGTTACTTTGTTGTTATAGTATCCTTAGATTGGATTTGGTAGAATTAGTATGTTGTCTCTATTTTTGAAGATTTTTGTTGTGTTTATGCTTTCCTTATCCATACTTTTGGTCATTTGTTGCTGGTAGATGACTATGTAAAGTTAGCCTAGACTTTAATCCCATTTCTACTCATTAAAATTCATATTTGATTCACATTTCCATGGTGAATGAATGATGAATATCTATAGCCCTTAGAAGATAGCGTAGATTTCATGATATTGTGAGAATTCAAATTAAGTGAAATTCTATTTAAGGAAACTATCCACAGCAGGAACCTCCATGATCATCGTTCATCGATAGTTGTAGTTTTGAGAATCATCTTTCTTCCTCCCCCTCCCCCCTTTTTTTCCTTTCTTTAGAAATAAATTGTGCTAAGGTTCATTGCACATTATAAAGCCAAATCTGACGAAGCATTGGAGTCCAGGACTGCTGCTCGAACCTACAGCAAAGTACAGTAATTCCATATCCATGAAACTCCATTCATCGACCCAATTCCCCTACAGCTTTGACCATGTAAATCCACCTTGTGATTCTAGAAAAATCACATCAAACAACTAATTTATCCCAAGCATCATCATGACCTACCATCTGAGAGACCTTGGGATAGTGTTCTACAATCTGATTCTGGAAGATTGTCTTCCAAGAGAGGCAATGCACCTACGTATTACTTGTGTTGTGAAGTGCATAAAAACACCATCAACAAAGGGAAAATTGCTTTCTTAGTAGTAGCATTGAGTTCCCTGTAATCAATACAGACTTTCCATTTTCCTCCATTCTTGGGCACAATTACCAATGGGGACACCCACTGGCTATTTGAGATAGGATAGGTAAAGCCTGTATCTAGCAACTTTGGTAGCTCTATTTTGACAATCTAATGCAGGGTTGATTATTCTTTTTGGCTAATTGACCAATTGGCAATCATCTTTGATATATCCTATGGGTGAAAAGCTTGGGGTTTAGGCCTTTTATATCATGATAATCCAATGAAAATACATTTTGGTGTGCCTTCAACAAATTTACCAATGAAAATTGTTGCTTTTCTCCCAATTTGATGTTAATATTCAAATATTTTCCCTTGGACACCTGTACTTGTGTAGTTAACTCTATCATAGATGTTTCATGAATGCATGTTATCTTAAGTTCATATGGAAACATTGTGTCGAACATACTTGTTGTTGTAGGAAGTTTAGCTATAGGAAGAGTGGTTGTAGGAAGATCAAGTAGAGCAGATACAAGTGTCTTCACGAGATCAGCAAAACTAGATGCATGATAGGGTGGAACCTCCTCTATCTCACAATGGTTTTAAATTAATTAGATAACACTCCATCTTCATCTTGAAGCTGTAGGAATGAGCTTCTATCTAACATCATAAGCTGCATCATATAGTTAGCTTCCTCGAACTCTTCACCTACATGCGACCATACAGGATTATCCTCAACATTGGATGGCTGAGCAAGAGGATAAAGAGCAATATTTTGTGTGCTCCTGCCATAAAAAATGGTCATTTCCCCTTACTGACATCCAATATAAGCATTTGTTGTTACTAACTATGGCCTTCCAAGGATGATAGGATACTCGCCTAGTGTAGCTTTAAGAGAAATAATCATGAATTCATATGGATACTCCCAAGAGTCTAGAATCACCACAAGTTCCTCTACTATGCCATCAAGCTTAATAGTGGAACTTTTAGCAAGCTACAGGATAGTAGGAGTGGATCTCATACTTACAATTTTTAGTTGTTCTAGGATTTCTTTAGTCATCACATTTATTGTTGCACCCAAGTCAATCAAAGAATTCTTTATGTGTGTCCCTTTCATAATAACTTCAACCACAAGACTACCTGAATCATTGCAATTGCGGATATTTATTTTTCCAAGCATGATTTCATCCAACTATCCCACTACATGAACAATAGTTTGGTCTTTATTTTTCCTACCTAGATTCTTGAGACATGCTTCTTTGATTGCTTTGTCATATATAGGAACATCTTTTATGGCTTGGAATAGGGGTATGTGGACACATATATGCTTTAGCTAGTCTAGAATGTCAAAAGTGGTGTCCTCCTTTTCTTCCTTTTGTTTGGAAACTTCCAATCTCTAGGGGAATGATGGTTCTTGTGTCGTTTGTTTGGTTGGAACAAGTTCAGGGTTTGTAGGTGCACCAAACTAAATGGGAACATTCAAAGGCTCTTCTTCTTCCACAGGAAGCTCAGTGATGATGGGTGTGGAAGGATTTGGCAAAGTAGTTCCTGAACAAAAATGTATGTTACTTAAACTCACAACATATGCAGGAAATTGATTTGGATCAACAGAGTATATAGGTTGTTGTGGTTTATTATTTGGGTTAGGTGTGGGTTGAGCTGGTAACTGAGTGATTTTAGGCACATTTGGGCTAGGATTGGCAAATGGAGGCATGATAGCAAGTTGTTAGGGTTGAGAAGGTTGTTGCATGTAACTGGTTGTCTATTTTGGAAACTTTTGTCCACCTCTCCATTGGGATATTTGTTGTCAGTTTATTGGAGGTGGCTACCAAGGTCCTTGAAACTATTGTCAATTCCCCTAATGTTGTTGCCACTGAGGTGAAGCATTTTGATAATTGGTAAATCATTTGGAGAGTTACCCTAAGACTGTAGTGGATATCCTCCATAGTTGGATCGACATGGGGGTTGCCACTGGTTACCAGATGCATATGAATTAAAATATGGCCCAGTAAAAGATAATGGATCTAGTAGCATAACTTGTCTTGGACCCCATGCCCTTTTCTATGCAACAAAGTAGAATTGATCTTCTTCAGTCTGAATTGGTTTGAACTCAGGTGGAATATGCTTGTTTTCAGTGTTAGCTACTATCTTGCATTTGTAGTATTTCTTCTTTTGTCTACAATGAGGTAAATATTATGTTAGTATTGTCTTTGCCTCCTCATGTTTCCTCTTGGCCTGAATGTATCCAGCTAAGTAGCTAGATTTTTTATGATATCCTACTTGAAATTTTTTAGTAAATGAGTAATTTCCATCCTTGAAACTCCACTGGTGGATGACTTACCCATAGAGGGTTGCTAAGCTCTCCCTTTCTTTGAGGCTACCTTAGAATAGTGTTGGCATATCTTCTTGATATCCTCCTGCCATCAATTCCAAGGCATCAGTGCAACTTTCATTAATTCCTCTCAAGAAAATAAATATTTGTGAGTCTTCATTGAGTGTATGGTGTGGAGATTTCTGCAAACAAAACAAAAAGCTTGAAATGAAATCCTCCAAGCTTTAATCTTCCTTTTTCTGCATTTTGAAAATGTCTCCTCCTCTCATATCACTTCCCCTACAATAATCTTTGTATTTCTCAAGGAAATCAGTCTTCATGTCCTCCCAAGTCTCCATAGTATCTCTGCTAAGGCTCATAAACCATCTCAATGGAACTTCTTTCAAAGTGGTAGGAAATAGCTTAAGCTTGTGGGCATCAGTGATATAGTCATAACTTCTAAAGAGTATATCAAACTCAAATAAGAATGTATCAGGATCTCCTATGACAAGTCCATAGAAATTTGGAAGGACTGAAGTAGGGATTCTTTTGAGGTTGTCTACTTCATTTTGTTGAGAAATGGGAAAAGGAAAATTTGGTTGGTTCTGCCTATTAGGCATGTTTCCATTTGCATCAGCCATGCCTGCGTGATGAAATTCCAAAGTAAACGGTTCTTTTACTAGATTTTGATCTTCAAGGGAAACTTCAGAATTGTTTAAGTTAGGAAATGTATCAGAAAAGGGGTGTGGCTCTTCTTCTTCTTCTTCATTTTTGGGTAGATTTGGAAGCTCTACTAGAAAATGGTTATAGATTATTAGGAAAGAATCTCCCATAAGCATCTCTTCTTCTTCTATGCATGTGGTGTCACTCAGCATCAGTCAATTCAAACAAAGAATTTGTGAAAGAATAGTGGATCATAACTTGTAAAAACTAAGAGAAAAATATAGAAAATACTACAACAGAAAGAAAACTAGAAATGGCTTCAAAGAACTCCCTAGTTTGAAACCATCCCTAGCAACAATGCCAAAAATGTCGGCCTCCTACAATGATCTTAATAACTAAGCCTTTATAGTCATGATTTAGATATTGGAACTCTAATCTAAATAGACATTTTAACCATCATGAAGATACATTTAAATTTTCAACCCAGGGACGTGAACTTGAAATGGGTTAGCACAATATGTTCACTAGGAACTTCAAAGTAGTCATCTTCATTCTACGACTAAGAAAGATTCAATATTGAAAGTAAATTACACGGAAAGGAACAAAACAAATGTTCAACATCACTCAACAATTTAAATAATCTGAACATGCATGATAGGAATGGAAATATGAGCAACAAAAAAGGAACTAATTTGTTTGCTTTGGTTGTAGGAACAGTCACAGAATGGAATTCTAGTGGTTGTAGGAACAGTTAGTGCCATATTTTGAACTAAGTACTAAACATAAACTAATAACTAATCTAACTAAACTAAAGGATGGATTACTCACCAAAAGAGCCCCCTTGGATGGGTATCCTCTAAAACTAATGTAAATTCAAATGCTCAACTCAAAAATTCATCTTATTCATTGGAAAATGCAATTACAATAAGAGTAGCATGACTGAAAATGCTTAATATATGATCAAATACAACAAAAGTAACTCAACAACTCGACAATATTCTGAACTCCCAAAGAATGAGAATCCAAACCTTATTTATCCTACCCACTAAATAAGGTAGTCAACTCTCACTAATTGGGAGGATGCCATTTAGGGAAAGCAAAAAAAAGAACAAAAGGTCGACTACACATGTAAGAGAATCCAGTCAAACATGGAAGTCCAAACACAGACTCAACATTGTAGTTACACTCACGACTGCTCAACATCATGAAATATTAATGCAAGGTGGTTACATGCAGCTAACATGAGGAATCTCTAATATCATCCTTTAGTTGAACTTCAAACGCCTCCTCTACAATGACCAGCTGGTGATTGCATTCCTCAAATTAGTATCTTCAAGTATGTCTGCATGGCAATGTCAGAACACATAATAATTGCACATCTATAACCACCTTAAAGAACATTCATCAACCACATGCAAAATTAATATAGAAAGTCCACATAATAAGGTAATGTTATTAAAACTGGAAGAAATGGAATTAAACCCAATGTCTATGGTTTGAGGGAAACATTATGAAAATATCAATATTTAATATCAAAGTCTATGTCAAGTTCAGAAAATAAATTATAGATTCTACCCAATTTTGGACAAAAAACTAGGATCATCACCTTGAATGTAAACCCTTGATGACGATCTTTTTTTTGGGGGTTTTAGTCTATCTCAAGATGCACATTATTTGTTCACTATTCATCTCTAACTCACACTCTAAAACATGCACACAACAACTCTTCATCAATTTTCTACTTCTCTACAATCTCAAATCTTCACCGACTAGCAACTAATTTTTTGAGCCATGTACCACCGTCTAGATTAATTGCATATTCAATTTTTTTGCAATCTCAAAAATTTTGTTTGGGTATTTTCACAAGCTCTCTTCTCCAACAAGTTTCTTGTGCATCGATCCATAAAAAATCATCATCAAATAATGTACCAATTTTATTTTTAACATGTAACCAATCTATGGTTTATGTTTATTAACATAAATTCCTTGTATTTGATCTTATATTTGACAGAAATTTTATCTTTGTGACCCAAAGGATCCAGTCCCCATTAAACTTGGTAGCTGTTGTGGATACTATGAAGCAAAATTTTGCCTTAGTGTTTTGATTTTTTGATTTTACTTTTCGCTTCAGAAGGATCTAGGCACAAAATAAGTTTTGGTTCTGAGAGGCGCACAACATGCCACATGGTGATTGCACGTATTTCTTTTATCACTTTCCTTTCAGAAGAAAGTTGGGTCATGTGTTAGTTGGGTGGAAGATTTTTCAAACACACTTTTCATAAATATGATAATACTCATCTACTTGACACATCATCTCTTCACTACAAGGAAGCTATTCTTTAGGGAGTTTTCTCTTCGTATTTTTTCAGAGCGTTCCTTTCTTTGGTTTTTTGGGAAAGCATTTGAGTCGGTGTCACCAAGCCAAGTGATTCGTCAACAAGACTTTTTTCCTGGCTATTTTCTAGGATCCAAGCATTTATGGAGGGAAATCCTATTAACTATCTAAGGGATATTAATGTAGAAATTGAGAGTTGATGAGGAAGGATTTTCATGACATAATTAAAGATCTATGATCATATTTTGAGCTATTAGGAACATATAGCTAGCAGTAATTGCTTTTGGGTGGAGGTGGCATTTCTCTCTCCTTTGCGGCTATAAATTTGAGGTGACAAAAAAAAAAAAAGGTTCCTTAAGTTTTCCTTTAGAAAAGTTCTTTAGTTTTTCCATAGTTATAGGAAGTATTTTCATTAAATTTCATAGAACAGTACTTCAATCTGGCATGTTATATCTATTTTAACTCAAACTATTATTGGGTTGGAATCCGACCTCTATTTTAAAGTACATTTAATATTTGAAGTATGAATTATTTGGGAGAAATATTTGAAAATATGCATGATATGGCCTCTATCAATGTTTCTTTATTTATATCTTTGTCTAGAATAGAGCACCGTGTCTAGCTTAATTTAAATAGTTTGATTATTTGGTTTCTATGTTGTATATTTATACGATAAAGTGATAGCCTATAGAAGCTAGATTATGTCATTGGACTTCTCTATTTTCTTTATATTTTATTATTTCTTTGTGTTATGCTATATTAAGAGGAAGAGTTTATGTGGCTTTTAAATGTTTTCTATTAACTCTTGAAACTTTTATGTTTGATCGAGTCTTAACAAATAGTTCTTGCAGGTAGATTGAATGACTAAACTGTTCTTGTATCTAGCCTATGTTGTTCATTCTCTTCCCAATAATGAAGGGTTGTGGCATTTTTTGTCTATTGTATCATTGATAGAAAATAACTTGAGGTTTTGAAATGTTGTAAAAGCATTGGCGCATCACAGTTTTTTTATGTTTTATGTTTACATTTCTTTCTACCTTTTTTTCCCAAACTCAGAGAAGAGCCGACTTGCTATAAAAATCCTAGAGGTATTCAATGAGGCACAAATTTGTCCCCCACTCGCTGAATTTCCCATAAGACTGTCAAAGAGGTGCAAAATTTGTTGATCAACAATTTTTTTTCTCACATGCTTATTGGGACCTTAGTTTTATGAACATTTGATTAGAAGTCTGAAATATTCCTCAAATTAGGCCAAGGAAAGAAACTTGAAGTTTCCTTCCCAAAGTACAAACAAGAGCATCTTCAGAGGGCCATTTCCAGTACTCCTAGTTACCCTCTTCGATACCTAGGAGAAGAAGACTTATAGGTTTTGTATCACCTCTAAGAAGTAGTAGAGCAAGGAGTAAGAGCCTAGAGTTTAGAGTCTTAACCACTCCACCTGGAGGCCAAATTTTCCAAATAATAATATCAGTTTACCTATTTCATAAGAATCATTTCTCCATGGCTCATGTACCCCCTCCGCCTAGAAATTTCATAACCTAGGATAGTCGTAGTCTGGTATAGCCACCTGCTCCCCCAAATTTCTAGCCTGCCATACCCACTAATACCCTCAAGGCTATTCCAAAATCTCCATAGAAGACTTTAAAACCCCTTCTGAACACCTCCAAGACATAGCATAGGTATGTAGGGTACACAATATAGCAGAAGAAAACATTTCTATGAGATTGTTAGCCACCTTCTTCAAAGGGAAGTCTCAATATTGGTACTGATCTTTGACTTATGGTTTTATCATCTCATGAGATCAACTCATAGATAAGCTATTCGAACACTTTTCAAAGAAAGGATATCATTCTTCATTGCTACATCAATTGATCACCATCAAGACAGCTCCAAAAGAGGCCATGAGCAACTTCAAAACCAAGTTTCACAAAAATTGGTAGAGTATTCCAATGACTGCCCGACCTCAAGCTACAATGGCATTCATGTTCTACCTGAAGGATATCAATTCAGATATTATGGTGATGGTAACCTCTATGGGAGGAGATATTCTACCCGATGTGTACAATTTGGCATTACACATACAGAATAGTTTGATTGATTCTACAAAGCTTCAGCCATGACCTGTGATGCCTATATTTGTAGAAATTTTGGGTGGAGCTTGAGAGGAAGCTGCTCTGAGCACTTTAGCAACACAAAGTGATGGCTTTGGTTCCACCACAATCCATGTATGTGTACCCCACCAAATAGCCAGGCACGTTGGGTTCTTCCTCTATAGCAGAAAACATCAACGATATGAAGATTCTTTTGTGGTCCTTTCCTAACAAGTTAGTTCCCATGAAGCAAAAACAAGTGGCCCCTATGAAGTAAGCTACTCAAACCTATCAAGGAGGAAGGCCATCCTATCAGCAAAACACATACCAACGAACCTCGAGTTGGGGAGGTCAACAAGTGGCACCCATAAACCAAATAGTTCTAGTCACCATGCTATTATATATGGTCAAGTACAACCAGAGCAAAGAGTTAATCCCATGCCAAAATAGCCTGACCAAAGATGAAAATGCATGGTGCTTCCCTTGCAATGATAACCATATGCAACAAAAGATAGCGGAGAAAATAAACAAAGGCATGCTTCCTAATTCAGAGGGATACGAGTCCTTCAAAATGGAAAATATTGGCTTTAGGGCAAAAATGCAAGGAATGCCCATAGAGAAAGAGCTAGTTATTGCGCTCGATCGAGTGCTATTTTCCTAGATGGAGGAAAAAGATGTGGTATTCACCAATGAAGCTCCAATGACCAATAATCCATAAGTGCAGTCGGACTAAAGCACCAAATCCAAGAGAAGGCTCATGGGAGAGTATGTGCCACAAGCTTCGCCTCATCCTCAACCACCACCGTAGGAAAAATAGCTCCTACAGCTGACTGTTCAACCAAATCAACAGTAGTGGATTCCATCATTGCTTGACAAGGCATCAGATAACATATCAAACCCATTCATGATGGACCGTTTGTCTCCAAGGAGGGAGATTCTAGTGTTCAAGTGAAAGGTTTTTCTAGTTGGAGTGATCAACATGGTGGAGCAGTTGAGGAAGGCACTTGCCAATGTGTCCCTATGGAATGTTATATCTATTCCCAAGAAAAACTCATTCCTTCGGGAAGCATTGAAAAATGAGGAACAAAGAATGAAAACAAATGTAACTCTTCCATGCAATCAAAGTAAAGATAAAATTCTAGTGTCATATCCTCAACTTCCAAAATCTGCAGCTTATACAAATGACGTGGGCAATGCAAAAGAGAAAGAGGTAAGAAATTTGAAGCCCGCACCTTTATTTTTAACATTAATCATGGAGATAAACTTTTGCACAATAATATGATTAATTCAGGATCCAATACAATGGTCATGCCAAAGCAAGTGGTCAATGCCTTAATGCTTAAGTATGGGCCCATTGAGAAAGGAATCATGTAGTTGGACAAAAACAAGGTTTTGATAGTTGGTCAGATAAAAGATCTATATTTGACCCTATTTTCCTGCCTTATCCAGGTAGTCTCTAAAGATGTAGTTGTGATAGACATCCCCTCGATCTTTGGGATGTGTCTTTCTAGAGATTTCATGCAAATATTGGTGGATACTTGGCACTCAACTGGTCCCATCTGATATTGAGAACCAAGAATGAGGTGAAGATGAATATCCTATCAAAATATTTGCACCTTGCAAATTTAGCATACAATGTAGTCCTTTGTTTTGAAGTAGTGCATACCTCCTTCTCAAGATAAGAGGGATATTGTGTGGATATTCTAGAGGATGAAGAAGACACAAGTTATCAAACTCTTGAAGAGGAGGTTCTCCTCAACTAGTTCATCGACTCTGGCCCATTCGATAGTTTCCATGCCATGGGACTAGGCACATACATGATCTTCAATGATGATCTAATCTATCCAAAATTTTTGAAGGATTGGGAAGAATATGTTGATTCAATGGATAATAGTCTATGGACCTTGTACTTTGATGGTGCCAAATGCAAATCCGATTCTAGAGAAGTGGTTTTATTACTATCCCCAATGGGACTAGAGACCCTCAAGGCCTATTATTTTCATTTATCATTCTCTAATAATGATGCAAAATATGAATCCTTGATCCACAGTTTGATTCTCATTGAGAAAATGAGTGCAAAGAGGTCTCGGGTGTTCAAAGACTCCGAGTTGATTATGAACCAGGTCCATGGGAAATTGGCTACTAAAAATAAAATAATGAAGTCATATAGACATCATATATGGGATTTGATTGAAGGCTTTGAAGCTTTCAATGTGCAAGTCATTCCTTGATCCCAAAACAACATGGTTGATTAGATGGATTCAATTAGATCACAGGTTGAACCTATTTTTGATTCAACAACAAAGTAGAATGCAGTGCAGATCATCATCCGACTATCAATCCCTGACAATTATCATAACTAAAAAGTGTTTGAAGATGACACTGAGATCACCACCTTCATCCAACCATGAGTCCACCCTTCTGAAGAGTAGTTTATCTAGCTAAAATGAGATAAGTTCCCTTGAAAATCTCTTTGATTATGAAGATGTTAGGAACAAAAAGAAAAGGTTTACTACAGATGTAAAGGATTATGAGGAGCTCGATGTCAAAAATGGTAGAAAGCTAAAAGTTAGAAGGAATATTCCATGGGAAGATAAAGAAAGGTTAAGGGATCTATGTTCTAGACACAATAGAGTTATAGCTTGGACCTATGATGATCTTAGAGGATATGACCCTGACATAATTCAACATACCATTGACTTGGTGAAAGGATCAAAACCCATTTGGTAGAAGAAAAGGCCTATCAACCCAAAGGTCGAGGCATTGATGGTGTAGGAGCTCACCAAATTGATTGAGTCCCGACTCATTTACCTAATTAAGCACTCAACCTGGGTGTCTAATCTGGTATTGGTTCAAAAGAAAAAAGGTGACATTAGCATTTGTGTCAATTTTTGAGATCTTAATAAAGATTCACTGAGAGACCACTATCCTTTATCATCAATAGAGAAGATCTTGCAAACTATGGCCAGATCAAAGATGTTCTCATTGCTTTATGGTTTCTTAGGTTACAACCAGGTATTTGTAAAATAAGGCAACCAACATAAAATGATGTTTACCACCAAGTGGGGAACGTTTGCATATGTAAATATTCCCTTCAAGCTCTCAAATGTTGGTGAAAATTTTCAACAAGAAATGGAAATTCCTTTTCAAGCATTGATCAATTTGATCGTTCTAATTTATCTAGACAACCTAAAAATCTTTTCAAAGTCAAAGATTGATCATTTTGATCATCTAGAATGGGTTTTCCAAAAGTGTCAAAAGTTTGGGATTTCTTTAAATCCCAAAAAATATGTGTTCAGAGTACCTCAAGGTAAGCTACTTCATTTTTTAGTATCCAAGGAGGGAATTACAATAGATCCCAAAAGAGTGAGATCTATAATGGATTTACCCCTCTTGGTGAATTAGAAAGGGTTGTAGTCTTTCTTAGGGAAGATTAACTTTTTCAGCCAGTTCATTTCAGACTTTGTGGGCTTCACAAGACCTATCACATTGATCTTCAAGAATAAATTGATGTTTAAATGGACCCTTGAAGGCAAGGCAACTTTCAAGCAAATAAATATAGCTATCTCCATTGCTTTGGTGTTGGCTAACTCATAATTTTCTAAGGATTTCCTACTCTATGTCTACAATGGTTAGCATAGCATAGCTTTTGTGCTCACTCAAAATGATGAAGGGAATAATGGGTAGAATCTAATTTCTTTTCACTCAAGAACCCTTAAGTGTTATGAAACCATATACAAATTTGTAGAAAAGAAGGCTTTTTCCATTGTTAAAAGCCTTAAAAAGTTCTGACACTTGGTGTCAGCCAATAAAATTACTATCTTAGTTGCTCAGCCTAGTGTAAGGATATATATTATTGAAGGAGAAATAACTGAGAAGAGAGCCAATTAGATCACCAACATCCTAGAATATGGTGTAAACATTAGACCAGGTAAGCTTCTTTGGGGAAGAGGTCTCTATGAGTACCTTGCACAAGAATCAAGTTCTGAATCTCAAAAGAGATTGATCAAGTCTATTCAAATCAAGATGAGTCTGACAACTCCTAGGTGGTAGATAGAATGTGATATATGCAGAAGGAACACTACTTGACTAGCCTCTCACTCCAGAAAAGGAGATAATACTGACTACAAGGAACTAGGTATGTATTAGTTGAAGGGACTTTATTTAAAATAAATTATGATGGTCTCTTGCTCCGTTGTTTAGATAAGCACCAAGTGGAAAGAGTTATTAATAAATTCCATAGAAATCCTGAGGGAGGACACTTTTCCACTAAGACTACTGCCTTGAAAATAATGCGAGTGGGATACTATTGGCCCTCAATGTTTTATGAAGCACACCATTTGGTGTAGAAATATCCTCAGTGCCAATTCTTTGTTGGAAAAAGAAAAAAATATGCCCTACCCTTAAGTCCAATAGTGACCGAAGAGCCTTTTGCTCAATGGGGTTTGCATTTTGTTAGAATGATAAATCTTATCTCTAGTCATCACCACAAATGGATCCTCATGGTGACTGATTACTTCACAAGGTGGATAGAGGCCATTGCCCTAAAAAATGCTATAGAAGGCGAGATTGTCAATTTCCTTGAAGAGTTGGTGACTAGATTTGGTTCACCAAAAACCATCATATTCTAGAATGCTCGGGCATTTATGGGTTTAGGGATGTCTAATTTTTTTATCAAAAATGGGATCTACTTCAAGACTTCTTCAAAATAGTAACCACAAGGAAATGGGTTAGTGGAGTCAACTAATAAAAACCTAATTAGGTTAATCAAGCGTATTGGGTCTAAATGACAAAGAGACTAGTACAAGCACCTCTGGGATGCTCTATGGATTGATTAGATCACACCAAAGTAGATCCTGAAGGCATCTCCCTATGAATTAGTATATAGGAAAAAGGTAGTGTTACCTATTTCCATGGAACTCCTCGCTTTAACACTACTAAAAGCCCTAGAAATAAAAGAAAAGTGACAAAATGGAGGTACAGATAGCAGAACTATCAAGCTAGAGGAAGATAGAGAAATGGTCTTTGGAGCCATGATTGGTCACCAATAGATATTCAAACGGTGGTTTGATAAGAAGACTTCTGACCCAGATTTCTAGGAAGGAAGCCTAGTGCTAAAATATGATGAACATACTGTAAAACTAGAGCAACAAACCAAATTCAAAGTGTTGTGGAAGGGACCCTTCTGAATTAGTGCATGTAAAGAAAATAATGTATATGAGCTTGAAGATATGGAGGGAAATGTGTTAGATATACCTGTGAACGATATTTATCTGAAATTGTTTCATTAAAGTATGTTTTTCTTAAAAAAAATTATAGTTATGTACCATATTTAAAAAAATTTTAAATACATTTTAGTTTTTAGAATAAACCATGAGGGAAACATGAGACATGGATGAAGTAGGAAAGTACTCTATTATATATATTCATCAAAAAAATTACAATTCTAATACAACCTGAGGCTCAAATTGTAACTTGAAGCTCTCTCGAGCAAAACCCAAAAAGAGTCCTTGAGCAGAAAGAGCAAAAAGAAGCAAAATCGAGGAAAAATATCAAAATATTAGGCCTCCAATTGTAGTTACATGGGTAGGTTTCCTATAGTCATTATTTTCTTCTTCTTCTTCTTCGTTGACAAGGAAACGAGGGACACAATAACACACAGTGCATCGACCTTAGACTCTAGACTTCACGATTGTATGAGAAAAACTCAAAATTCTTCCTAAAGTCTAGCCCAGGGATGATTACCACACCATACTCCTATAGGAAGTAGCTAGCCACAAGCAGAGACACTGAGCGGTGACTTTCAAGGTCCATAGTGCGAAAGTCATATAAAGGGTAACTAGGGCATGACCATCCCATGATCAATGTGCCTACGAAGGTCCATTGCACTTGGAATTCTGACATATGGGATAGAAACTTGCACAATCTCACTGAGGCCTTCCAACAAAGAGGCGTTTTGGTGACACAACTCCACTATGTGAGGTTTTGCGATATTTAGGTCCAAGAGGGAGGCCACAAAGTGAGAAATAACATTGCAATTTCTCCTCATTTGGTTCTCATCCTCAATAAAGTCCTATCCAACAACCCAATGGAATGAAATTACCCCAAGGTGGTTGCACCTCTTCACTAGGTGTTTAATTCTATCAGCAATGATCTCCCAAGTGAAGGTGTATTGCATCCTTCATGGAAGGAGATGAATAGGAGTACCTAGGCTAGTAGAAATAGTTAAAATCAACAGAGCAAAGGATGATATAGAGATAGTGAAAAGGCTGGATAAACTCAAAAGGCTTAGTTTTGAATGAATATTGCATTAAGGTGGCATCGATATTTATAGAAAAGAGGTGCCGACAAACCCAAATAGTGGAAAGTCTATTTTTGGCTAGATTTAAACGAGAAAAATATCAAAGCAATCAAAGGATAGGGGATAAATCATATGAAGAATCTAACATAAGTTCCTATAAATTAAATTTGGGTGTTATTAGTAAATTCTCACATAAGTCGATCATCAACATGTGTCATTTTCCATCATCAACATCAACTAGCTTGCTTTTGTGAAAAGACATAGATTAACTCACTAAAACCTAGCAAATCAAATGAGAACATATTTTCAAACGTACCTTACATCACATAAGAATGAATTTCATAATTAAAAGAATGCTCCCCAAGATAAAGAGCTTATTTGTAAAGAAAGGCGGTGAAGAGAATGTACTAATTCCATTCTTGTAGAGTTTTTGGTATTTTTGAGGGCTATGGATCTCAAACCCATGCATATCACCTCATTGGAAAAATTTAAAGGAATAGTGGTAACAACATAGTCTTCACTCCATGTGTGTGCTAAGGGAATTAACTACACCAAAAAAGTAGATTTTTTTTAAGTAGCAAGAGGTAAGTGGCCATTTTTAGTGAAGAAACTCTCTGCAAATTTTGAAGCAGTCATGGTGGAGCCATCGACTGCTAGTAGAAGGGTTGAAGCTTCATCAAGAAGGCTCAGTTTTTCCAATATCTCTGGGAAAACTTGTTCACCAATGCCCAAGTTGTTGAAGAGCGACCATTAAAATTTTGTAGAAGGGTGCAGGTAGATAAAAGTGTTCCTAGAGAGGTGGTGTGAGATGCTATCGATAATATTTTTGATCCAAAATTAGAAAAAAACCCTAAGATCCTTAGGGAGGGAGAATTTTGAAGAATGTTAGATTATGGTGCATCTAAGAGTTTTTCCTCTCGACTCTAGAATTGTGGTTTTCCACAGTTCATGTTTCCCATCGTACACCTGTGCCTAGAGCTAGTGGATGCATGTGCCAAAATGTTCAACAGAGAAACTAGAACCATTGTGTGCAACAAGATCAAGGTCACGATTTATGTTGAAGCCATAAAGGATATGCTGTGTATCCCTTCCAACTAGGGTGCCGAGCCATTTATTGAGGAAAATATGGAGATTCTCTGGGAAGAAGAAAACTAGAGAGAAATTTTCTATGAGAAAGAGACAAAGGAGAGGTTGTTGAGAGGTCATTTTATTTTCCTCTTGCACATAAAAATTTCAAGAGTGACACACAAGATCTTTTTTTATTTTGGCTTAGCTTTTCAGCTTTGATAATGATGAGGAGGTCCATTCCTTCAAGATGAGTCTAGACTTGATACTCAAATGAGACAAAGGGTAGAGATGTTATGAATTTTTTGATGTAGTATTTGAAAGCATGTTGGAGCAATTGAAGGATTACCATACTGAGTACAAATTCAGGTATTCTTCTTTCTTGGCTCACTTGATTCTGCATCAAAGTTTTGGGTTTCTAGAGAAACATTTGCATGTTTCTAGGCTCGATGTAAATGGTTTATAATGTCATATTTTCTCTGTATGGACCTATGTATTGTCAAAGACATGCAATTATTACTGGTTTGTGGACCATTTTCTAATATCGGTGCTTCACGAATTGTTGTCATGTCCCATGGGTCATTTTTCTCATGAGGTTTTGCAATGGGTCAAAACTATACCAACTCCGATGGATTATTTCTTCAGAGAGGATTTCACATTTATTGGATTTCATGGTGTTTTTGGAGAACCTTTCTGACTCCCCAGATTTGTAATGGATATATTTTCATGTTGGAGACATGTCATTAGGAAACTCTTGTTGACAATGCCTATGGTAGAGGAAGGAACAAGACAAAGCTATATTGGATTCCCCTTTTGCATTGCCAATAGTAAGGTGATACTTGATAAGTAGGAGGCACGAAAGGAGCTTGCAAATTAGTTAGTGGCCCTAGGCTTAGTCCTCATCTATGACACATAAGACTATAATCTGGAGAGGATTTTCACTATGAAACATGAGAGTTAGGAGTATGTGGAGTGTAGGAAGAATCCGACTCAAGAGAGGGTAGAAGTGTACATTAACTTGGCCCTCATACCAACTAGACAACCTAGATGGCTAAGTTTTTATACACCATAGTCGGAGTACCAGAGGAACCTTCTGATAAATAAAACCCCTAACAATTAAATGAAGTGGAAGGGGTGGTCAAAAAGGAAGAAGATAGATTTTTGGAGTTTTCGACAAGAGATGGAATCCCAAAATAGGTTGCTCAGAGAGTTTCATCCCTATGATGAATAGTTCAGAGAAATTTATGACCAAGAGGCTGACTCTGATAATAGCAACCTAGAGACCAATCATGAGGTAACAGAAGAACAAATTCCATTCCATACTTCTCAACCCTAGGAGTCCAATAAGGGAAGAAGCTCAAAGCAAAAGGACTCACAAGTTGTATCCCTTGTTAGTGTTCAAAGTAAGGGAAAGCGATTCTAACAGTCCCCAAGAGGGTCTACTATGGAACAAGAGGGGAAAGCTTCAGTGGGATCATCCGCATAAGGATTGGAATGTGCCAGTTTGGGTGAAGCGAAGAGAAGGTGAGTACAAGACCTAGGCATACCCGATGTAGCAATCAGAGGTAAAGAAGAAGTAGAGTTCGCTCTGCAAAATGTTTAGATGGTCACGGTCCAAGTAAGTCTTGCTCCCCCTCTTCTTCCTACCTTTGTATCTCTAGTTACTCCTTTTTCCATCCATTGAATAAAATCCTCCATCCATAGATCCTGAGATTTTGGTCCTCAATGAACCCCATACTATTCGCAATACACCCTCTAATGTATCCCCACATGTTAAGCGAGTAGTATCTGCTTTGGTTGCTATTGATTCTTTGATTGCCCTATGTAGGGACCCTATCAAGAGAGATGAATCATCTATGTTTCCCATTACCCCAAGTCCATCCTCATCTAGGAAAAATATCCCATTCCTCCTGCTTCACTTTTTACTCCAACTAGTCCTTCTAGGGCCCAATCTTAATTTGGCATCCCACCTTTTTCCATGATTACCCTCCCATTTGCTTCCCCACATTCTCATAAATCTGAAGTATCCCCTTTCATCACTCTTTTTAGTCTTCCTCTCGATGCTTCTATTGTAGCATAGAGAATTGAAACCCCATAGACTCTTCAAGAAGATTTTGAAGAAACTAAGCAAGCCCGACAAGTTACGAAACAAAGAAGGTTGCTGAAAACTACTAAACTATTGGCCACCAAGAAAATTCAAACCTGTTTCAATGAAGATGCGTGTATCCCAACCTAAAGGACAAATGGAGATGGAGGACTATGAAATTAGGGCCATGGGTATGGATTTGAGAAAAATTCACCCCTGCGACAAGGTGGACCTAGCTAGAACCGCTCAAAAGTTAGTATATGCGGATTATGAGAGGCTATATTAGAAATTAAAGAAGCATGAGTTAGAGCTGGTGAATGTAAGGGAAATAGTGAATAGGCTGCAGATGGAAATCAAAGCCAAAGATGTTGAAATGAACCACATAAGGTAGATATAGGACCAATAAGAGAAAGAAAAAAGATCGATTGTGGAGACTCAGGGTGAGCAGTTTCAAATATATTCCGAGATTGATAAGTTGATATCTTAGCTTGCTATCGAGTGCCAATCAAACATAGAGAACAAACGTGATCAAGAAAGAATAAAGAAAGAGTTGGATGACATTCAATCTTAGGCGTCTGAGAATTTGCAAAATTCCCAAGTAGAAGCAAAAAACTTGAGACATGACAAGCAATAAATTGAGTCTTCTATGCATGCTCCTAATCAGGAGATCGAAAAATTTGGTTTCAAGCTAGAAAATGCACTCAAGGAGAAGAATAAAATGGAGGAGAGTACAAAATAAAAATAGGCTCAACTACATCAAGAGCTAGCAACTACACAAAGATTTGTGACCCTTACTATGTTGAGAAGGACGGTATCTTCCTACTAGGATCAAATCATAATTATGATCAGAATCCTTAAACCAACTATACAACTTCTAAACAATAATTGGGAACTAAATGAAAGGGCTGGCTCATTAGGCAACTAGATTTTGTAGGAGTATGTCCCCCCAGTAGTGTAGTCCCAAATTCTAATTTCCAAGTTATGTGTGGTCACTGATGAGGCTCTGAGAAATGCAAGAATTGCAAATCAAAGAGCTACCTCCAGGAAAGCAATTGAATTCGCCCACTATCACAAGGTTGCAATGAAGAGAAAGGAATGCTAGGTAGTGCTAAACAAGATGTTTGATGAAATGAAGAAGGATTTGAGTGTCTTCAATAGCTTTGGATTTCCTCCCTTCCTTTCACCAAATGGAGATGTGCTATCAATCGAGCAGATTACATATGAAATCAAAAATAAGGTTTGGACCTGTATAGAACTCCTAGAATCAAGCATGAAACTCATTGAAAATGACGCTGACTATGAGATTATTCCACTTTCTCATCTTTATTATCACCTAGGAGTTGTTTTATCAAGATGGGGATTTATTTATTTTAAATAATTCTTCAAGATAGATCAAGCATACAAGGTCATTTGTATTCTTGTCTGATCGAATGATGTGGATTGGGAGATGCATCATTTATATTTCCTAAAACTCCAAGAATTTCTAGAGGTCTAGATTCGTGCATCCGCAAGCGAAGGCCCCTATGAGTCACTAGAACTATGAAGATTTATTTTTCTTTAGTCTTTTGATTTTTAACTTTTACTTTTGGCTTCGAAAGGATTTGCATGCAAAATAAGTTTTTTTTGGAGAGGCACACAATGTGCCACATGGTGGTTGCACTCATTTTGTTTATCAATTTCCTTTCAGAAGAAATTCATGCTATATGTCAACTTGGTGGAAGATTTCTCAAAAATTCTTCTCATAAATATGAGAATATCGGCCCGCTTGACACATCATCTCTTCGCTACAAGGAAGCTACACTTTAGGGAGTTTTCTCTTTGGAGTTTTTTGGAGCATTTCTTTCTTTTCTTTTTAGAAGAAGGATTTCAGTCGATGCCACCAAGCCACATGATTAGTCAACAAGGATTTTTGCCAAGCTGGTTTCTAGGATCCAAGCATTTATGGAGGGAAATATTGTTAAATATCTAAGGGATATTAGTGCAGTAGTTGAGAGTTGATGAGGAAGGATTGATGTGACCTAATTAAATATCTATGATTAGATTTTGAGCTATTAGGAGTAGACATTTGGAACTATTTACTTCTGGGTGGGGACGTCACTTCTCTCTCCTTTGTGGCTATAAATTTTAGGTAGCAATAGAAGAAAAGGGTTCCTGAAGTTTTCCCTTTGAAAATAAGTTCTTTAGTGTTTCGATAGTTATAAGAAGTATTTTCATCAAAGTTTGTAGAAAATTTCTTCACTCTAGCATGTTGTATCTATTTTAACTCAAGCTATTGTCGGGTTGGAATTTGACCTCTGTTTAAAGTTCATTTAATATTTGAAACTATGCATGATATGACCTCTGTTTATGTTTCTTTCTTTATATCTTCGTCCAAAATAGAGCATTGTGTCTAGCTTAATCTGAATAGTTTGATTATTTGATTTCCATGTTTAATGTTTACATGATAAAGTGATAGCCTGTAGAAGCTAGATTGTGTCATTGGAATTCTCTATTTTCTTTAAAGGTTATTATTTCTTTGTGTTATGCTATAGTAAGAGGAATATTTTATGTGGCTTTTCAATGTTTTCTATTAACTCTTGAAAATTTTATGTTTGATCAGATCTTAACGAACACTTTGTGTGGGTAGATTGAATGACTGCATTGTCCTTATATCTAGCCTCTACTATTCATTCTCTTCCCAACAATGAAGGGTTGTGGAATTTTGTATCTGTTATATGATTCATAGAATAGAACTTGAGGTAATCAGTGAGGCACAAATTGGTCCCCCTTTTTCCAAACTTGGAGAAGATCTGACTTTCTATAAAAATCTCGGAGGTAATCAGTGAGGCATAGACTAGTCCCCCACTCGCTGAATTTCCCATAGGACTTTCAGAGAGGTACAAGCTTTGATGATCAACAGTTATAGTCATCATTTTTATGCTCTAATTTGGTTACCTACTCGAATGAGGGTTTCACCACCATTATCCTCACCTAACTATTATTAATATTTAAATTTAAACCTAGGCTATTGATCTTGCTCCTCACACTACCTTTCTAAAATATCTCCATCTATTTTTCAAATTTAAACCCAATAGTATGATTGATTTCTTTTTAATTAGTGTCCTTGATCTTTATCTCCTAGTAAATATCCATTTTTCTTACTTAAAATATCAAATATTTTTCTAGGGCATTGTGTGTGTGAATATTTAGACTAACTAAAAATCTAAAAGAACACACCAATGCGACATTATATTAAAGGAATCTAATTTAAAGACAAGAAAACTCTAAAAAATAGCAAATTCTCTAAAGACATCCCATTGTCCTCTATCTCCAAGGATTCATTGTAAGTTGCTAGTTCTCATATTGTATAAGCAACAGCTTGGTAGAATTAAAAACTAGAGAGTGAGATTATGCAACATGCATTTCTATTGCTAAATGATATGAGATGATTAAGCTAAGATGTGAAACTAAAATTCTATTAAAGATAAGATAATATGCTCAAGAAAATAAGATTGCTAAATGTTGAATAAATGCAACTATAATGCTCACACTATATTTGCTTGAATGCAATACCTAAGATCCTTTTCAAAGCACAAAGAGGCTGTATTTATAGAGTTTTTGAGGGAAAATCTTAGTTGGCAAAGATGACAATTGAGATTCAAGCCTGTCAAGATGAACGGTGAAAGATTGGGAAGCTGAGAAAAAGATGGAAGCTAGAGAAAAATATGGGAAATGTTTCCTCCTACAAAACCTTTTCCATTCAAAAATGAAGGAAAGTTTCCATTTGGGTATTTTAGTTATGAGGAGTTAGTTGGTAGTTGAGGATAAATCCATAATTAAATAATTAAATTTAATTATGTGTGAGAGATGAAAAAGGAATTTAATTAAATATTTAGAATATTTAATTATGTGTGAAATTAGGAAAGGGTTTAATTAGATATTAAAAATATTTAATTAAATGTGAAGTGAAGAATGAAGAATAGTGAGTTTCGAAGAATATTCCTTTATTTGAATTTAAATTCAAACTTATGATAATTAATAAAAATAAATTAATAAATTTATTTAATTAATTAAGAAGAAGATGGAAACTGGTAATAATTAAATAAAATTATTTAATCAATTAAATTAGAAGAATTTAGAAAGTGAACGATATAAATAAATAATTAAATTTATTTATATGTAGATGACTTTAGAAGATTAATTAAATAATTCATATTTAATTAATTATCAAGCTTCATTTTAATGTGACCATTTTTAGATGTATACATTTTTTCCCCTCTTTGAAGTGATGTGTTTTACGCATTGCTTCAGAGAAAAAATTAGATAACGAATTTTTTTGCCCTTGATTTTGAAAATGTGACTGATGATGTTATATTTCCCCTTAGGAGATAAATCACATAGTTTGATGATTTTGATGATGATTCGAAGATTTTGAAAGATTTGAAGTTGTTTCACTGATTTATCTCCCAAAATAGCACTCCGAGTGGTAAAAAATAAAATAACCCTACCTTATTTACCCCCTTAAAAGGTGTAAGAAGGTAAAAGTCATTGCCATTTAAACAGTTGCATTTGGTGAAAATAGAGCTCTATGAGAGGAGAAATTGAGATGTCGATCCATTACGAGCACCACAAATTCAAGTGAGTTCGATGTCATCAATGACCAGCCGTGTATGGACCTTCGGTAAGATCGTGAAACCCTTCCTAGTGAATTTTGCCTAAATTTCATTTGAATTTTTTATTTTTTTTTAAATTTGAAATTTTTTTTTAGCACATAAGAACATGTTTTAGTGCATACGAGCCTTTGTTTAGTGTATAGAATAGCTAGAATAGTGCATCCAAGCCATAGAGTAGTGCATTTAGGTGATAGATTAGCACATTGATTGATTTAGCGCATAGGTGTGATAGATTAGTGTATAGGTTTAAAGATCATGCATAGGATGTTCATTTAGCGCACAAATTGAGGGCTTTAGCACATTGACTAATTTAGTACATATATTTGATCATTTAGCGTATTTACCTGATAAAGTAGTGCATATGATAGATTAGTGCATTTAGCCTCTATTTTAGCGCATCCATGAAATTTAGCTAATTTGGATAGTTTGAAGATCAAATGGTAATTGCTTGATGTTTGTTGCTATATTAGACAACTAATTTGATGAATTTAAGTAGAATAAAGGATAGATTGATTTGATTTTGTTGATGATCTGATAAATTTGTTCTCATGCTAAAAACAAATAGTAAAATGATTGTTGATTGTGATAAATTTTCTTTTTCAATATGAAAACAAATATTAAAGATGATGATGTGAGCTGATTGGCTAATAAAAGTTTCTTCATGCTTGATGAAAAACAAATAGTAAAGATGAAAAATTTGTCTTCCTGCTTAAAATAAATAGTGACGTGATGATTTGATACTAATATTTTTTCAATGTTGATTTGGTTTTGATGGTTTTGATAATTTTGCTTTCATTAAATGATGAAAAATAAATAGTAATGATTGATTTTCTTGTGATAAATTTACTTTCCTGAAATGAAAAAAAATAGTAATGATTATATGCTTCGCTTGCCTGATATGATTCCACATGATTGCTTGATTTTCTGATTGATTGATATGGATATGATGTATGGGAGGATTTTAAAATCCTCTATATCAGAGAGATTTCCCCATACTTGGGAGATGATTCCTAGATTTTCCTAGCAGGAGGTTGGGGTTATTGCTAGATGTGGTTTAGGTTCACTTCTAAGGATCCCAAATGATAGGGTCAACAACGCGTTGTTGACCACTTTAGTTGAGCGGTGGCATAGTGAGCATAACACTTTTCACTTGCCCACAAGAGAGATCATGGTCACACTTGAGGATGTGTACATGATTCTAGGGATCCCAGTAGTAGGTGAGATTGTGTTCTATGACCACAAGGAGATTGGGGGTATAGAGGCACTACGAAGAGTATTTCAAGATCCACGCATTTGTGGATATGAGATCCTTTGGAGGGAGATGGTCGAGGGTTATGCCCCACTTCCTTCAATTTTTGTAGGCTTCATTGGTGGCTTCCTATGTCCCAACCGTAGGTCGAAGGGACTGTCAGTTGGTTGGGGTCAAATATTTGAGGACATGATCCTTCTTCAGACTAGATATGCATGGGAATCCTTTATGTTAGCCCATCTATACAACAATCTACATCAAGTGGTATATACATATGGGAATCATATATCTTTCAGGATGACGCTGCTACAGATTTGGGCATGGGAGAATATTTCTATCACCTGCCCCTTTGTAGGGAAATATCATCCCATTGGGCACCCATATGTTTATGCTCACAGGTCCACTTGTCTAGCCTAAGTTGGTCAAATTGGACTACTAGTAGCAGGACAAGGATGACATTGATCTCCCCTATTACGGCATATCTAGATATATGATTGGGCGGACCCCTTTTATCATTGAGTGGTTTTTAGCTATGAATGTACTTAGACATTATGGTCGGGTTCAATTCATTCCATAGGGAATTTTCCATTATGTCAAATAGCATGAGGATGTGGCAAAGTGGGGTCCATTTATCCCCTATGAGGTAGCCAAGGCAGAGTTCCTAGGCCTACAACCAGATTTTTGGGATTACAGGCCAGATATCACATATGCACAAATGACTGATGAGTATGTAGAATACTTCCACAATCATCTATTTCTGAGGCTAACTAGTCTAGATGATACTGCCCCACTATTAGATGGGCTAAAATTACAACGTTTGGGCATGACGAAGACCATAGGCACAGGAAGGGGCAGGGGCATAGGTAGAGGCACAAGTAGAGTATCCTATCAGAGGAGGAGGAGAGGATGTGGGTGGTGGTGTGGATATGGATATTGACCAAGATGAGGGGGAGGAGGATAGTGACGATGATGATGATGATGATGATGATGATGGGGATGACAGGGGTGGCAAAGAGAGATTCTTTTTCGATGTGCCATCTAGGACTAGGCCTAGGATAATGAGGGTAGTGGAGAAACCATCAGTAGGCCCTTTCCATATTATTATTAGCACACCATCATGAGAGAAGTACAGATAGATTGATACCTTGCAAACACAAGTACAGGCTCTTCAGAGCCAACTAGCATAGGAATAGGCTACCATCACATAGTTATAGGTACAAATGGCACAACCACCACCCCTAGACCCATAGATAGCCCAACTGATGGCAGAGAGGGATAGAGTTAGACACCGATGCCTAGAGGCAGAGGGGATATTAGAGAGGTTGTTGAGGTTAGTGCAAGGGACCTCTATTAGAGAGCTTGTTGTAGAGGGGCTTGAGACTTCTTGAGAGTGTGAGTTTTATTGGATGAGATATCATGAGGCAGTGCCCCCTAAGAAGAGGGTAGCCTATACTCAATTAGGCACCAGATCATTCACCCACTCATGTAGTCACACCAGGAGTGCTACCAGGAGTGTGGGTTAGCCTGCTAGATGAGAGATAGGTGGTACCAATGATAGATATCCAATGAGACATACTACCTCTGGTGGAAACAACAATCATGGTCCTCACACTGATGCTCCTCAGTGATGATTTTGTACACATCATTTTTTTCATATTTTATGTATCTCTTTTAGACATTTGATATCATTCTACCCTTGGACATTTATTCTGATAAGATTATAGATGATATGCAGTGGTGGTTTTGATATGCATGTGTCTTTTATTATGCTATGATGGAAGGTCATGTCTGCATTTTTACTTCTATATGCCATTTTGTTGATGATTATGATGATGCATTTTTATGGATGATGATATTTTCATGATGCTATCTATCTTATGATGTGATGATGATGATGATGTTTATGAATGTGAATGAATTTTATGATGTAATGGAAAATGTATTGATTATGGATGCAAAAATGATGCAATGTAATGGATGCAATTTACTCTTTTGGAACCCCTAAACCTCCAATTGCACAAGAACAAAAAACAAATCAAGATGTTAGATCAAATGCAAATAAGAATGAAGGATTCCCCATGAAATCCATCTACTCAAACTTAAACTAGGAAAATGAAGAACAAACTAAATAAATGAAAGTAAATCCTAATTAAGTGAGAAAACTAGTGATCCCATGGGGGAATTGATGCCAATTGAAATGTTGAAATTGGCCCTTTTCAAATTTTAAATTGCAATGTTGATGTGTAGATTTATCAAATCTCCTCAATGAGATTTGAGCATAACCTAGCTATGAGAAGTGAAATGGTGAATATGTGGAATGATGTGCTCAAAATTAGCTCTCAATGTCAAGAGAGTAACTTTGCCTGAGATTGTGGATGATGAATGAGGAGAGAAGCCTCCAATTTATAGATTTGAACTTGGAAGAGAGGGAAAGATTTGGGAAATGTGGGACTAACTTTCACCCAATGGCCAAATGCCACTTGTCACCATGTGAATGGTTGATGGTTGTGCAAATTTTGGCCAAAGTGTTAATAAATGCAATTAGGTGGAATTTGAATTTGAGGAAATGACATGTGAGAGGGAAAAAGGAATGAAATAAATACAACTTGGCTCAATGCACAAGGACATGTAAGAGGAGTGAATGCCTTGTTGGAAGTACCCATCCACTTGGACTTTTTGAATTCAAACTTGAGGCAATATTCCCTTTTGATGCCATGTGAGGGAAAATTAAGATTTAATAAATGAATTAAATCTATTTTCATGTGCAAGTTGAGTCCTCTAGAAGATTTTAGTGATAGGGAATAACTTAATCAAGATTTTGATTAATTTAATGAGGGATTAGATGATTTGACAATTTTGACTTAAATTGATGAATTGATTTAAATCAGAATTGAGAGGAAATGATTAATTAAATAAATGATTTTTATTTATTTAAATAAGTGGGAAAATGTTAGATTAAATCAAATAAGGTTTAATTTATTTAATTTAATAAGCAGTCTTTAGAGACTTTAATCAAATAAAATGATTTATTTAATTAAATAGAAACATAAGGTTAATTAAATTAAATTGATTAATTTAATCAATGGAGGAGAAAGACTTAATCAAATAAATAATGATTTATTTAATTAAGAGACATCATATGATGAATAGTTGAGAGTATGATTTAGGAGGAAATGTCGTTAGTAATCAAGATCAAGTGTGCCGAACCGAATTTGCACATTTTCCATGTCTACATTCTGCCCCTCTTTGAAGCAATGTACTTGTTACATTCATTTAAAGAATAAACTGCTATTATCAAAGTTCAAAATTTTCTTGATTTTTTTAGATGCCCCACTATTGCCCCAGTGGAAGGATTATGCTAATATTTTGCCCCCTCGAGAGATCGGCTGAAAATTGTGATTTTTTTTTGGATGATCTCGTGAAAAAAGAGGACGAGGTGCCTAACAAGTTCAAAACACCCAAGGTTGCCAAAAAAGATGCAAAATGGCCCTCGATTGGACAAAAATAGGATTGGGGGACTAAAACCCTAGCTAGAAGGTCAAATTAGGTCAAAAAACCCTAATTTTTAGGCTTAAATAGACCTTTAGAGGTCACTTTCAACACATTTGCATACTTATCCTTTAGAAAATTTCACACTTTTAGCTTTGAGTCTTAGTCAAAATGGCACAATGATAGCTTCCCAGGGACATGTCGGCGAGAGTACAAGTGCACCAACGACTAGTCGGCGTAGGACCCATGGTATGTACCCTTATCCGACTTTCATGTTTCTCATTTTATGTGCATTAAATAGGGTAGAAGTGTCTTTTAAGTTGAGCGATGCTATATAGCACCACTGAAAATGCTTGATCAACACCATACGATCTTGTATTGGACCGCATATGCAAATAGCATCGTGAGTCTCAGTTTGGGTATTAGGGTTTGTCGGTCAAACTCTGCTGCATATGAATATTTTAACCACACAACACAATTAGGGATTTAGGGTTTGCCACAAAGTCGATCACATACCCAAATAGCCCTACGCGGGTCACTTTGGAACATACAAATTTTCAAATTTGGCCATGGTGGTGCAGTTTATAACTTTCCAAACTACATCGCATTTGCAAACAATGTGGCATTTGTTGTTTTGGATGCAAAAAATTAGCGCGAGATGCAAGAAAGTATATTTTTCTTGATGCAATGTCTTTTTTTATGTAGGAGGAGCTTGATGTACTTCACTCACAATAGCACTAATGGCCAGTGCTCTACAAATTGTAGGATATGCATGAATTGGTCTAGGAGAAGCTTGGTGCTCTTGGTCTTTGGTATATTTCGTATGTCCATCCTGTTCGGGTGCACCTAGGTATGATGACAGCCTTGGTTGAGTGGTGGTAGAGTGAGACTTCTTATTTCCACCTTCGTATAGGTGAGGCTACTATTACCCTCGAGGATGTATGGTGCATCCTCCAATTACCTATCCATGGGGCTAGAGACATCTATGATCTGGATGTCAACAGAGATGCTTTCTATGGTTTTATTGAGCTTGATGAGATTCATTTCTCTAATGGGTAGATCGACTTAGAGAGATATCGTGGTAGCGTACACATTTATAGGTTGATCATTGTGGCTATCATTTTAGGCCTTGTGGCACCCGATCGGTGGGGTTGATACTTTAGTCTAGGTTGGGGACTGACATGGGAGCAGATGGTTCACCGTAGGGAGTGCTTTTCTTGGGGACAAGTATTACTAGCATCCCTATATAGGGATCTTCATGAGTTTGCATACCTGGATAGCAAGTCCCTCAGAACCGGAGTTACCTTATTACACATCTGGGCATGGGAGTGGATCCCAGTGCTTCGCCCAAATGTCACACTAGTTATTCTTGAGATAGATGATCTTGTTGTTTGGCAGTATGGAAAGGTACAAATCCACTTTACTCACACTGGCATAGATGGTCTTGCACACTGGCGATGAGCTCTTGATGAGATGAGAGAGTTTTTCTGGAGACCCTAGATGGGCATTGGCCCATGGTACGATGATGTTCAACAATTGTTTTATGCCAGATAGGATAGGTGGGTGTAGGGTCAGGAGCATACCATGATAGAGCGGTATCTCCTAGACATGGTGGCTAGATAGTTTGAAGAGGTACAGGACGGGCCAAATGATTAGTATGTGGAAATATTTTCCCATACAAATAAAGAGATAGCATGAGGCCAACCCATTTTGTCAGTTGAGGCAGTGTCCTCTTTCAGATAGTTGGTGGTCCAGCCGTGGCCGTATGATCAGGGTCCAGCAGATGTAGGGGTTACTCTAGCATATAGAGCTTGGTTTAAGCCTCCCCTAAGATTGACAGTTCTTAGTTCAGTGACTCCATGATGGAGACCCAGGGTAGGACAAGCAATGGTCGAGAATAGGGCAGAAGAGGAGGTGGACAACCTCCTCATCAGACACTTCCTAGGGATCCAGCATAGCAGTCACCTCCCTGAGAAGGGGAGAAAGATGGTTAGCCAAGAACAATCCCTCAGCAATAGCTAGCAACACAACAAAAAACACAACTTGACCATAGAGATGCACTGATCCAACAATTGCAGGGTCAAATTCAAGTGCTGACAATAGAGAGAGATGAGGCTAGGTAGCAGGTTGCAGTAGTTACTTCTGAGAGGGACCATGCATGATCCAAGAGAGATCAGGAGA